>CM056380.1:55827005-56303920 GCA_029718625.1 Synaphobranchus kaupii | reverse complement strand
GAACAAACGCCCTGCCTCAGTAATGAGACGTTAAAATAGGCGAGTAGCAGAAATGGTACAAATAACACACACCAGACAATGCAAATAACACAAATAATACAAAACAAACAATATCGAAGCCCCGAATGAAGGAAACGGAAGGCTTACGTATATAGCTCTCAGGTGACCACGCACAGGTGTGGATGCTGACAGAAGCTCCGCAATTAAAACAGGGTGGAGCAAGCTTCCACCAAAAGGGCAGCGCCCTCGCATGGCCACCGAGGTAAATGACCGCAAGGGGAAAAAGGGTAGAAACCCATGACACAAATTGTATATTAATAAAGCTAGAACATGGAGTTTGTTTTTTCCACTTATAGTTTGATTGCAAAAGCAAGGAATGTCTCAGCTGAGCAATCTCATAGTGCCAGCACAATGGCCACCACTGTGCAAAGGGGTTAAAGGGGACCTGCAACATATGGGCAATAAATGGGTCACCTTACTCAAAATTTTATAAAATTGTAAAGTTAAATTCACTAGATATTCACCTGGGCGCAGCCATGTTGTATGCCATTTATTGTGACGTTATTTGTTTTGTTCCAGTCAATCCAGAAAAGCCAAGAACAACGAAAGCTAGTCCACATCGAATAGGGAGCAAAAAAGCAGGCCAGACAGGCAGAGGACCAACAGGTAAAATGCACAGAACTGCAGAGGTTGTGGTCTTATATTGGGGAGAATTATCTAGTCAATTATACAATATATTGTTACAGTTCCTTATAATTAAGGATGATATTCACAAAGCATCCCTACCTATTATCTATTACAGATTAACTATAATTTGAAGATTTAAAAAAATCATGTTATCATTGCAATTTTAATAATTTACGCACAGCAAATCACCAGATACAGTATATAATAGACTATTATAGTACTTGGCTGAATAACCATGATAGCGATGATGACTGTATTCATATAATAACGGTATTGATATTTTATCTATCTAGGCTACTGCCAATAAAGTATTATGCAAGTGTTTTGCTTGACTGTCTAACTTATTCATCAGTATGGGGATCGTTAAGATTTTATCGATATCGATGCCTTATTGAGTCTGCTTAATGATTCAATTCCTTATCGATTCTTTTTTATTATTTGGAGGAAAGGAAACAATTTTTTTACAACAGAACTTGCATTTCTTTATTTCTCAATAACAAATATACATTTATATTATACATACAGTGAACACCATAATTAATTGGACAGTGACACATAGCCTTTGCATGCCATGACTTCCTGATGTCTGTGACCTAACAATATCAAAAGACTCTTGATATCTTATTTTCTGGTAATCCTACAAGGGATACTCTGCATTTGAATGGATCTCTATGGGAATTGGGGGGTGGGATTAGATTTAGCTGTAAATTACACTGGAACAGTATGGAACACATAATTGGCTAAATGGCTCCAAGTCAACAAGGGTCTGAGGTATCAAACGAGCCTCAAACTATCACTCTGCTGCCAGATATGCTGTAGATATGGATGGATCACTTTAAGGGTTGTTTCTCTTGACAAATTTTCCAGTTGAACTCTATAGAAAAATAAGTCAGGAGAAGAAACCCTTCAAGGGCACTGCCCTCTCTTTGTTTGTATCCTATCTCACAGACAGATCCTACCAAGTCTCCTGGAAGGGCTCCCTCCGTCTCTGCACCTCATCCCCTTTTTACAGGGGTCCCACAGAGATCTGTACTGGATCCTCTGCTGTTCTCCATTGATACTAAGTCTATTGGTTCAGTCATTAATTCACATGGCTTCTCATACCATAGTTATGCTCATGACACTCAACTCTTACTCTCTTTATGTCCCTCTACCACATAGGTTAAGGAGAAGATATCTGCTTGCCTGGCTGATATCTCTATGTGGATGGCTAGCCATCACCTGAAGCTCAACCTTGACAAGACGGAGCTGCTCTTCATGCAATACAAGAGCTCCCCACTAAAAAACCTCTCCATCACCGTCAAAGGTAGCATAGTGGCTGCCTCCCACTCTGCAAGGAAACTTGGAGTGGTCCTGGGTGACCAGCTGGACTTAAAAGAGCACATTAGGGCAACAGCACAGTCCTGCAGGTTCCTCCTGTACAACATCAGGAAGATTCAACTATACCTGACCACCTACTCCACCCAGCTTCTCGTCCAGACTCATTTTTTATTCAGGAGATTTGTGATCACGTCTCACCCCTACACATTTTTTAATGCACCTTTTTTAAGATTGTTCCATCGTATCTGAATTGAAGAGATGTTCAAGATTTGTTTCACGACAACAGATTGACTACATTACCATAGGCATAGCTATGCAGCTGTCACAGCTGCACCCGTTTATATTGCCCAGCCTATCCCATACCTGACAATTCTCCTGTTTTTTCCGGGTTTCTGCCGTATTTTAAAGCCGTCTCCCAGCATACTTCAGTGTTGTTTATCCCGGGAACCTCCTGTAATTTCCCCAGCCCTCCAAGTTTCTTATGAAAATTCATCATGAACGGATCAATTGGTCAGTCTGGACAATCCAACAGTCTGTTTTTTGACATAAGTGAAGTTGCCAGATTTGCTTTTTAAACATAATCCACACACTACACCATCTCAGACACCATCTGTTTCAACACAACAACACAAAAAGTTGCTCGCTTCAAGGAAAAAAACTCTCAATGTGAAAGGCAACCGGAACAAAACCAGTGACCTCATCAAAAGAATATAGCAATGCACATGAAAATAATATACACATTTTGGGAAAGTCTGAACAAATGTAACTTTGTACTAGCTGTTTTCTTATTTTTAAAGATAGAAGTGAGTAAATGGACTCATTTAATTCTTCAAAAAGACCCAAAATTGCCCGTATGTTGCAGTCCCCCTGTAAGTACCATTTATGGACTGCTTATACTGGCTAATACTAATACTGGCACTATGCATGGAAAAGAGCAAACATTATTAGCCAACACAGGATTACATATTAGTTTACAGATTATCAGTGAAGCACAGTACTGTCATTTGAGATGTGCAGTGACCATGTTGCAGTTTATGTCCCTAACATAGCAGGCAAGGTTTAACAACTCAAACACCTGAAGGCAGCACTCATGCTCACACACACTACAAGTAACTCTACTATTTCATTTTGGTTTAATTGTTACTTTGACGTTTGCTCTGAGCTCTCATTTCCCTAGAGTATTAACTCTCTCCCTGAGCTCTGTAGAGCAGCATGCTCTCACAGGTATATTATATCACAAATTAAAGTTCTATATGGAAAAGAAATAGATAAAAAAAATTCAACCATTGCTCTTAAATGTATTTTAGATAAACTTCCAGCAATAAAATCTGAATCATTTCAAATAACGTTGGATGTCTGATAGTCCGAATAGCTAATATTTTAAATATAATTTTCAGATTGTTCATGCCCTTTCAGTTCATGCCCTTTCAGACAGATGGGTCCTTAGGCGATTGCCTGTCACCAGTGCTTACAAGCTCTGTATAAGAGCTTGTATTGTAAAAACAACAAATTGTTGCTATGATGCCATGAAGGCTAGCAGGGTTGATGAGCTGTTTCCATGGCTGTTTCCTGGAGCACTGACAGGAGCTTGGTAGCTAGCTTTAACTAGCTTTAGATGAGCTATCCTTAAATTAAAGTGTGATACATTTATACAGCACCTGCACATTTGCTTGTCTTTTGCTTGCAACATACAATCAGTTCAAGCCCATGCCATGACACAATTTGGAGGACTAGATGCATCATCTTGCCACTCCTGATGTACATATTAACAACAGGTGATAGGAGCTACTTAGCTAGCTAGCTTTAACTAGTTGTGTTGGTTGACATCGGCCGTGTTGTTTACATGTGGGTAACTTTGCGCCAGGACAAGCAGTTGACAAGATGGGCCCCAGGCAAATCGGGTCAGCCTGGCAAATTGGGTAGTGACAAGGGCGAAAGATGTTATGTTGAGTTTTTCATGAGCTGTGTGGATTTTCTAGACATGTTGTAAGGGGGGACTAAATAAAGATAATTAAAACCGTAAAAAGAAGATCTAAATGCTTCGTTCCATTCCCCAGAAACCCCCACCCCCTCCCCTTAGATAAAAGGGCCATTTAATTTTCCACCTGCGCCTATGTTCAAAGATAATCATACTACAGGCTCCCCCTCAGTGATGATCAATGTGCTCTATAACATAAACACAATGGCGAACATCCTTCGGACATTATCTAATGATTCCCAACATGGAGAGCTGAGCCCTTAATATCCCAATCCCATTAATCCCTATTTTCTATTATTTAACAATTTACCCTATTATTTTTAATGGTGGAGTCATGAAATATTGAGCAGCAATTGCTGAAAATGTCCTGCTCTGCACCATTATATATATATATATATATATATATATATATATATATATATATAGTGCCCAACAGAATTATAGGCAACCTCAATTAATATGAGCTAAAGGTACAGGTTTACATTCAATTTATTCTGTAATGTCTTCTATGCTCAAAAAAAATGAGAACATTATATTGTTCAATTGTGATACCATTGATCAGAGGAAAAAAACAAATATTTACTGCAAAATAATTTAAAGGTATTGGCATCAGTGGATGTAATACTTTGTGCTCCCTCTCTTTGCATGTAATGTCTGATGAGGTTTGTGGAAGTAAGCCGTAGGCCCAAGAACGCCTCATATGAAATAATTAAATAATACAGTCAAGATCTAGTGGAAAAGTACTGAGATGGGGGGTTGTGAGAGGGTGCAGGATAGTTCTCTGTCAGCAAGGACGAGGGCATCTAGCACACCAGTCAAAACAGGAATGTTTTCCTCCTGTGTTCCATAACAAAGCAGGAGTTGAACTTATAGATCGTGCTGACCTAACAGGTGGGAGGAGAGTTCACAAACAATTTTATTTGATAGATCAAGAGTGCCCCCAAGCGCATAGGGTAAGAACAGGTCATATAACATATTAATGTTTTGCCTAATTTGTTATTGGATAAAATAAGATATTATGAAAAGGTGTTACCACATATGATTGGTGTATTAGCAACGTAAAGGAGGAGTTATGATATTGTAAAAACTAATGTTTGTTATTGTTCGGGGAATTCTGAATCCTCTGCGTAGGTTTGTGGTTTTCCCATGTTGAATCAACATTTGACCATTTAATAAAAGATTATACTTCTGCTATTTCCTTCATCTTTATCTTGAGTATTCTTCCACTCGAAAAACCCATCTCAAATTGAACTTAACGAGGAGGGAGTCAAAGGACTTACTTCCACAGGTTTGAGAACACATAGCAAGGGTTTTGAGACCATTCCTCCTCGCCCCACAGGCTTTCAATGGGGCTCAGGTCTGGGGACTAGGATGGCCATTGCAAAACCTTGATTCTGTGGTCGGTGAACCATTTTTGTGTAGATTGTAAGGTATGCTTTGGATTATTGTCCTGCTGTAAGATCTGACCATGACCCACGGAGTCCATGATGCCATGTATCCTAACAAGGATCTCAGGGCCTTTGGAGGAAAAATAGCCCCAAAACATCACAAGTACACCACCATACTTCACAGTGGGGATACGGCTTGTTTCTGCATAACTATACCCTAGCTATGCCCAAGCCACTTTTGCTATTCATTTGCAAAAAGCGAATTATTTGTCTCATCTGACCACAACACCTGGTTCAAATCTAAATTCCGGTAACATTTAACAAACTCCAGGTGCTTACATTTGTGGTACGATAACAGCAGAGGCATTCTTTTGGCAAGCCTTCTAAATAGCTTGTTGGCATTGAGGTGGCATCTAATTGCCCTAATGGTGGAAATAGTTAGTTTCAGACATTAAGCTATTTTCTTAATATTCATAATATTCATGAAGGTCAACAGGCTTTTGTCTCGTTTCATTTGTGCGCTCTCTGATCTTCACCATGTGGATGGATGAATAAGGGGTTATGGCCTGTGTTTCACCTCATATTTATACCCCAGTGAAACAGGAAGTAATAGTTCCTAAAGACTCTGGTGTGCTTTAAAAGTAAATATGAATGGGAATATACTTCAATTAAGTTTTGTAATTTCTAATGTCTCCAGCATTGCCAATAACTGACTTTTTTTTTTGTTGAAAATATTTCTTATTTTATGAATACCTTTTTTTCTTTGAGTAATTTTACCTAAATTAAAGTTTTGATTTTTCTCACATTTTGAGTGTAAGGTCATGCTGATAAATGACAAACACATTTTTGCAAATTTGCATTTACAAATATTTTCCAGGGTTGCCAATAATACTGGTGGGCACTATATATACAGTTCAATCCAAATGTATTTGGACAGTGACACAATGTTTGTCGTTTTGGCTCTGTACTCCAGTAGATTGGATTTGAAATGGAACAGTGAATATGAGGTTAAAGTGCAGACTTTCATCTTTAATTTGTGGGTTTTTACATACTGCATATCTGGCAGCAGAGTGATGGTTTGATGCTCGTTTGATACCTTAGACCCTTGATGACTTACAGCCATTTAGCTAACCATGTGTTCCATACTATTCTCATGTAATTTACAGCTTAATCTAGTCACACTCCCCAATTCCTACAGAGATCATTCAGATGCAGATAGGTTATAGTATCGCTTGTAAGAGTACCTGGAAATAGGATATCAAGAGTCTTTTGATGTTGTTTGGTCACAGACATCACAAGGTCATGGCATGCAAATAACATGCAACCAAATATGAAATATGATGACTTTATTTAAGTTTATGTTAATTTGTCCAATTACTTTTGGTCCCCTAAAATGGGGGGGGGGGGGGGGGTTATGTATAAAAATGCCTACAATCTACAATTTCATGGTTCACCCAATATGGATGTAAAATCCCTCAAATTAAAGCTGAATGCCTGCACTTTAACCGCATAGTCACTGTTTCATTTCAAAGCCAATGTGCTGGAGTACAGAGCCAAAACAACAAACACTGTGTCAGTGTCCAAATACTTACGGACTGCACTGTATGCATATACTGTATATTATACTACCTTTTATACCTAGCCCCCCATTTCAAGACATCATAATGTTTGGGATCATAACAAAGCCATTATGAGGCTGAGAAATAAGAAAAAAAAAGTCTGAGATATAGGCCAAACCTTAGGCTTACCAAAACCAACTGTTTGGAATATCACAGTAATCACAAAGGGCCTGGTAGGCTAATGAAGACCTCTAGACTTGAAGAATTCTCACCATAATGAAGAAAAAACCCCAAACAGGTACTGGCTCACTTATTGATTGATGATGTAACTGCTGATAGCAGTTTACAGAAATATCCCAAGCAAGAGAATGATCCCAAACATACTGCGAAAGCAAGAAAGGGGTTTTTGAAAGCCAAAAAAACTGGAAAATTCTTGACTGTCAGTCAGTCACCTGATCTGAATCCAATTGAACATGCATTTCATATGCTGAAGAGAACTTAAGGCAACTCGCCCCCGAAACAAGCACAAGCTGAATATGACTGCAGTACAGGCCTGGCAGAGCATCAGCAGAGAAGATGCTCAGCACCTGGTGATGTGTATGCGTCACAGACTTCAAGCAGTCATTGCATTCAAAGGATATGCAACATACTAAACATGACTACTTTTGATTGACATAACATTAATATGGGCCAAACATTATGGTGCCCTGAAATGGAGGGGCAATGTATAAAAAGTGCTGTCATTTTCTACATCGTGAAAACAAATTGTATAAATGCTATATGACCTAACTACCTCTTTCCATCACGTGGGGTCAGGGGTTAACTCCTTAAGCTGTGGCTGATGACTCCATTAAACAACCCACAGACACCACAGGAGCTGACTTACAATTAGGGTACACACCATAACACAGTCTGCAATCAAGGGCACCAACGGCGATGGCTGTGCTTGAGCACAACAGGTGGCACTGTTCTCTACAAACCTGAGAAGGTGTGCAACATAATATTGGCCTCCTGTGTCCTGCACAACATGGCCATGAAACATGCCATACCAGACATTCTCAATCCACATGAACTAGGGCTGCTGCTGGTATGTGATTACCCAACTTCAAATCACCGGTCACACTCACAGAACACCAACAATATGATTAAATGAATAACATTTTATTTATTTCCAGTAGCTGCGAGAAAGACCGTAGTGCTTGGTAGATGGAGGAAAGGCACTCGTTCAATGCAGAAAGGCTTGAAGAACCTTGGCCGCCATCTGTAGCTGTGGTGCTTTTCTTCACAGCTATGTGTTTCTTCACCTACAATTTAACGTCAACCAGTTATTTTCCCCACTACTTTAGCAGTTCATGTGACAGGTGATACTGCATCTCCTGCTAGACCTTTACTTTACCAGTTCCTATAACACCGGTACTGACACTACTAAAAATTTGTACTGACACTACTAAAAACCTCTAATAAAACTTGGCTTTCAGTGTCAGAATAATAATTTTCTTCTGCTTTTTCTGGTCCATTTTGAATTTGTAAGCACCTGTAAATGGAATTTGCAACTACCATATAGTTGCCAAGTTGCAACCATATCGGTAGTTGTAGGCAATGGCATGGATTTATGCTAATTGAAAAATAAAGTGCACTCGCCTATCATTTACGATGAATCAGAATGTATGAACATACACACATGAATACGAACAAATCTGGCTTTCCCGCACGGTTTGATGAATCTGGAATAAAAGGTTTTGTACAAATTTGTTTTATGTGTTTATGTACGCACATACAGTATTTAGGAACGTTTCATGAATCAGGCCCAATGAGTTTGGTGGAATTTCTCTGAATAATGGAGAATGCAACTCAGATTTATTGATGTGTGCACTCTGTTGGTCTGCACCGCGTTAACTTTTTGGTGTGAGCCATTTTGTTTATATTAACTGAATATTGGTAGACAGTATTTTTCTGTACACTTCAGCTTTCATTCTGTGGCTGCTGTCAGTGGTTACATCATCAATAAAGACCATTTAACCGGTTCCAGATGCAGCCATACAGGCCCAAGCCATCACACTGGCGTCGGCATGCTTTACAGATTAAGCAGTTTGACGAGGGTCCAGAGCACTTTCACCTTTCCATCACCTTGGTAAAGGTTTATTTTTTTCTTTCTGTTTTTGGTGCTGATGAGAGGTTTACATGGGGAACTGTAGCCTCTAATTTGCCTCTCTCACTGTCTTCTGCGCACAGTGTCCTGTGATGCTTTCACCCCCCATTTATGGAGATCATTAGCAATTACTCAAGCCGACAATTTAATAATCATCTTGTCATGACTTTGATGTCTTCCATGGATGACGTGATTGCTGGTGATTCCTAAGTGCTCTGGTAGTTAGTTTCTTCTTTAGAACATTCCATACTGATGACTTTGGAATACACAAACATTCTGCAATAATTCTAATTGAATTTTTCTTTTCTTGATTGATTTCTTCTTACATGCAATTGATTTCATGGTCTCGGTAGTTTTCTTGGTTGTTATATTCAGTTCTCTGACCCTCATCTGCAGTTTTCTTATTGTATATTTTAGCTTATAAAGTAGACTCTACAAATTCTCCCAAAGGATATAACCCATGCCCTGACACTCGCAGCTTTCCAATTATAAATATGATAATATGGAACAATATAAATATATAGTTACTTGGCAAACCTGAACATTTTTAAACAGCTGACAGTCATTTCTCCCAATACTTATGCTGACTTGGAATAAAGGGACTTGAATGTCATTTTTATTTTATAGTTCAATGTCTGTTTAAAAAAAAAAACACATTACATAAATGTATACATTCTGAATTTTTCCTCAGTGATTGTTTGATTTGAAATACAACTATGATTAGTACAGAGGAAAAACAACAAATTTGCCACAACTCTCCCAATACCTTTGCATTTAACGGTACACACACACACACACACACACACAATTACTATTATTATGTTCTTATGTTCTTTAACACAATAGTACTGTCGGATCACTAGTACTGCTCACACCAGGTTCTCAACTGACTCCAAATTGCAGCATCACATCAAATAAATACAGAAAACCTTACAATATATTTCCTCCAAATTCACATAATGTACGTATATCAACCTTGTCAGTAAAATGAAAACAAATTTCTTCTGACTGTGTTATGTTCACATTCATGCTCCTGGCAATATGCCTTTTACATTTGACTCAATTAATTGTCAAAAAGAAATAAATAAAAAAACAAAACAAGAGATGCTTTGACATGGTTACTATCACTCAGGTAGGTGTCATCTGATTTTGTCCTTGTATAATTATGTGTATTAGATTGTCCTTGTTGCCCTTAGATTTCAATTTGTGTTAGTGGCAGGTTATAATTCCATGATGCCAGTATGATTAATTTATCCAATGTCATTACTGTGTTACATTATTGCTATAGCCCTATACCCTCTGCAACATACTTTCATGGTATATATTGTTCAGTCCTCCACCAGCAAGATGGCAATATAGCCTCCTCATGAAGCCACCTGTTCATTTACTAGCAATGATCCAACTGCCCTATCTGGATAATCCCACGGAGGCATTCATACATTCCTATCATACAAATTATTTTCTATCATGTGACTGTCTTGACATCAACAATTTCATCTACTGGCTCATCTACAATGTAAATCTAAAATGTATACGTAGAAATATAGGAGTGTAGTGCATGTCCATTGGGAATCTACATATACCGGCATGCGACAGTCATGTGATCCCAGGCAGTCATGTGATCCTTGACAAATCAGGATTCCCCGGTTCTATAAAACTTCGAGCAAACTTCTTGTTCTTCCTTCTTACTCCTTTCTTACCACACATTCTTACACGTTGGTTTAGTTCCAAGTTGCACGCACTTCCCTGGCTCGGGAAGAAGCAACTACGCCGACATAGGCATGGAACACGTGGAGAGAACCCTCTCTCCCTCGGGTTATGTCGCCACAACGACCGCTCTCTCACCCAGCTCTCAGTTAGCGTGTTCGCGAAAGCCACTAAAACGGCTAGCTACACTGAGCTACCATCATACGGCGTAGCCTTAAAGCGACAGCCAGAGAAACGTGTGTAACCTACGTTACCACGAACCACAACCCTCAAAGACAGGACAACGGACCAGAAAACCTTCTTCAAAAGTCTTCCAGCAACACCAAAGGACAGAGAAAAGGGACATTCCAAAAGGACAGAACTTTCCGGACATCATCAAAGTCATGGACTCACCTGTACTAGCAACTTCAATACAGTAAGACTAACATGAACATCCAGGCAATAGTTAGGAAAACTTTTGTGTAATGTTTATTGTCAGTGTAATTACATATTTGATTGTATCCATTGTGTGTATTTAGAGTAATGTTAACTTATAACTCAACACATGGCTTGCAGGCTATCGACAGCCAATTAGCCTCGCATAAGCTAAAGTTACAGAGCCTACTCTAACTTACTCTGAAACTAATTTACAATCCGCCTCCCTTTTAAATCGAGATCGGTGCATGCAATCTCCCTTTGTACTAATACCTATCCCATTAGATATATGGTACTGTGCCTGTAAATGGATAGGGGCCTGGGATTTAGCTAGATGTAGCTAAATTTCTATAGCCTCAATGTACGCCATGTTTCAGGCCACATTAACTTCATGCTAAAGCTAGATTTGTATTTCCCCCTCGAAGGTATACATCCCGTGATCTCTGAACACCACGTGCTCTGGCGCACATATACAACTAGAACTGTGAATTCTAATATGCCTTATTCTTTGTCACCTTCAGATTAAGTTGTTGATTATTATTTTAATATTTAACATTGAAATTTATAATCATGATTTAATAATTAATTTTATGAGACTGATTAATTATACTTTTGCACCTAGTGTGAAGCCATATATAAAGCCATATATAATAATAAAAGCTCTCCAAACCTATGTAGCAGCACAGTGAATCTTGTATTCCACCAGAGCCTCATTAGCCAGAAATGAGTCCAGGTATTAGCTATATTCGTTAGCTATATTCATTTAATTCAGAGGGAATTGTTTTTTACATACCAGTGAATTCACACTGGTATACCGACAATAAATCTGTTACCTTACACTACTCAGCGTCACTGAGACAAGATCGCAAAAACATCTTCGGTCTAGAACCTGCTGCATGGCAAAATGCCTGAATAACCTAGACATAACTAACCAAAAACTGTCTGAAAGAGACTGTAAAGTAAAAAGCTGAACAGCAGCTGTTACATAATGAATTATGCTTTACTAAGTGTAATGTAGTTAGCTACAAGCTAAAAACACTGCGCCATCTTGGTACAGTAAATACACCCGGGTGCCTCTCCCTCTTATGGAGCTGTATCTACATGACTTCCGAAGGCTTTGTGTTGAATGAGGGCTTATCTGAAAGATAAGAGTCTTGGCTATTGGCTGGAATATTTGACAGACAGTTTTAAAACCCAATGGAAAGCAAATAATACTCGCAGTGGAGGCGGGTCGATGCTAGTTATTCCCACTTCAGATAGGCCTATTGTGTATCAGTCAAAGAAATATACCCAATTGACGACGGTTTTGCATAAAACTTTGCAATCAATTCCAAAACCCCTTTGTTTAAAATATACTAAGCTAAGGGATTGATACTCAAGCAACTGGCTGATTTTCATAGTGCCAAATTGAACACAGCCAAACTACTCGCAATGAAGTGCAGAAAAGCACAATTCAATTTAGTAATTTGAAAAAAATCATGTACAGCCGTATGAAAGTCTTTAAGTATTTTTTCTTGAAGCCTAAAGGTATAACGATTTTTCAAACCAAACGGTTGTGAAATACAATTAAGCAGAACAGTTTACCAGCACATTGTTTATGGCGTGACATGAAGCTGCAATACATGTTTGGGAATTAGGTCGGAGTTTCCAACGTTATTTACAAAGTTTTACCTTGAGGTTTTGGACTTAAAAACCACTTTCCCAGAAGGAATAGATATATCTTAAGGATATTTAATGAAAATAATGAGGTGAGCAGTTTATTATACATTATTAAATTAATGAAATATATAATTTAACAACTTCCGTAACGCCCGCGTTTCCGCTAGGGGGCGTTTGGTAGGAAGAGGTTCATCACTGCAGCAAGTTGGAAATCTCTAAAAATTATGTTATTTATTTACTTATTTATTAATGTATGTCATATTTAGCTTTGTAGCACTGCTGGGTGATTTATTTGGGCCAATACTTTAGGGTTGGAGATTTTATGTGCATGTCACATCAATCAAATTTCATCACTTTAGGTCAAAGTATTCAGGCTTGTGGCTAATCTTTTCCTGATAAGTCATGAGGAGTGTGACCTATGTGCCAGATTATCACTGCAGGGAAAGGGGATCATTGCAGGCTCTGATGAAGAATGCAGTCTTCAGAGGAGCTGCAGCACTGCACATCCCCATTTGACTTTTCAGGAAAGGTGTTATTTAAGTTTTATTCTTTTACTGAATTTGAATTTGCTTGTCTGGCCTTTTCCCTGAAATGTCCTCAGAGGCACCATATTTGGAATTTATTTCATGAATTTTTCAAACCAGGACTGCTGAGCCGCCATCTTTATTTTTTTAAATTATTTATTTATTTATCTATTTTGGAATCTGAAGCACCAACTCAGCATTTTGGATCCCAAATCGATTGTACACAGAGGCTGATGAATAATTTAACCTGAAAGCTCCATTTGGTCAGAGAGGACTGCTGATGAAATACTAAGAAATCTGCAAAATACATCACTACTGCATGCATTAATATATATTGGGAATTTGGCAGAATCACATTAATATATATTGGGATTTTCATAATGGGTAGGTTAACCTGGTCTTTTAAATGGTCAGGGCCCATCCGGGTAATGTGATCGTATGAAAGACAGCATGGTACTGCATCCGGTATTTTGCCACAACAATCAGGAATTTCATTTTAAGCCACGTTATGCCTCTGGTATATTGTAGGACACAGTACAGCTTCATAAAAAAAATCTGAAGTGAAGGCACATTGTACAACTCTATTTGCTCTACTTTTCCTCTAGAAATTCCATTTTTAATGTGTGAACCAGATAAAGTACCACATGTAAAAATATATATGCAATAACCCACACACACACACGCACAAACACACCGATATACAGTATATTATTTTAATATTTCAAAGGCCATTATTTAACAGAAAGCTGCTAAGGTTGCACATAATAGTATCCAATTCTTCAGCAAATGGACAAATGGAAAATGTATGTTTAAATTAAAATAAATAAATAAGGATATGCCAGGAGACTATGCAACTAATATAATAGCCCTGTGTTGCAATTCCATACTAAATATTAATTCTGTTTTGAGTATGTAGTATGTTCACACTGGAAAAATAACAAAATAAAGTATACAAAAATACCAACAAGCATAGTGAAATCTCTCTATTTTTGAGTGTGGTGTTGATAGGCACTATTGTCCAAAATAGTACAGCGACTAAGGGCCTTATTTTAGACTCATCTTGCTTTTTACGATGTGTGCGTAGTTAAAGCGTGCCAGCAAGCAAATAGGCTATATGGATCAATAGCCTATTATGATCAATATTATTTGGACTAACCATTATGACGTGTTTTGATATACACAATAATACTCTGTCACATAAGGGTTTAACACCGGCACGGGTTCCAGGTAATTCCTGACCAAACTATCCCCCAGAAAGATAATAATGGGAAAACAGCCTATTATGACCAATATTATTTGGACTAACCATTATGACAAGTTTTGATATAATAATCATTCACATAAGGGTTTAACACCAGCACAGGTTCCCGCTAATTCCTGGCCAAATTATTTCCCAGCAATATAATAACGGGAAAACAGGAAAACATTTTCCATTAGCTTAGACCAGTGCTGTTATTTTACAAAATATATGTGGTTTAATTTCGTTATAACACCTGCATCTTCTGAGAATAAGCTACCAGAACATGTATTCCCTCGCACCTTAGAAAACGCCAAATTAGCCTGCTTCTTTAATTAATTTTGTTTGATTATACAATGAAGCATTGTCGAACATCAATTCCATGAGACTGTTCTCACAGCAGACAGATTACAGGCAATGAATTTGGCTAGCGAAGGTCAAGCTTCATCCGAAGTTCATATTACGTGCATTCTAATATTGATTAATATTAACATAAATACTGTTCTTTTGCCTTAATGATGACACTAAATACACTAACGCTGTCAGGTTGGGAACCAATAGGTTTACGCATATTTTCCTTGTTTTATATTGTCCTGCTTTATAATAATTTTTACTGGTAGCTTAATGCTTAAAACAAGCCCGCTTACTCGCGATTCCAAGGACAACATGCATCTATTCCGGGATTTTTTGGAAAAATATGAATCCCTATTTCACAATGTAATTTTGATATTTTTATGCTTGATTTAACCATTGTCCCCCGGGAATATTGCAGGCGCTATTGGCCAAAATGGAGTCATAGCTTGCTCCAGGATAATTGCGAATACATTTGTAACCTTACACTTAGCATCGCACATCGCCTGGATGTTGATGGAGTGGCCCCCCTTTCATTTCACATAGTATATAACAGCGTTCTCTGCTGGAGCAGAACCCCAGGAAACCCAAAGTTCGCCATGAACTGCTGTTTTACCCGTTCTTGGCTGACAGGTGTGATAGGGACTTGAATGTATTCGTTGCATATAGGAGTGCATATAGAGATAGAGTCAGCTGTAAATTTCACTGGAATAGTATGGAACACATGGTTGGCTAAATGGCTGTAAGGTGACATATTAAAGGAAAAACCCCTAAATTGAGGGGGTCCGGTGGCTGTGTTATGCTGTGGGGGGGCATTTTCCTGGCATGGTTCACTTGTCCCCTTAGAGGGAAGGGTCACTGTAAATCAATACAAAGTTATTCTGAGTGATCACCTTTATCCTATTATGAAACATTTATATCCTGATCGGAGTGGTCACTTCCAGGATGACAATGCCCCCATCCATTCACAGGGCACTAGGGGTCACTGAATGATTTGATGAGTATGAAAATCATGTGAATCATATGGTATGGCATTTAAATGACATCAATTTACAAAAATAGTACTGGGAGCAGTCATTACATTATGAGTCTAATTAAACAAGTTCATAGCCTACGATGTATTACAGTTTTTTACAATCACTTTGGCGCTAATCTCACAAGTTTGTGCTCAATTTTCAAAACCTTAGACACGGTCAGCACTTGTAACACAGCCTGTCCCATGTTCAAAACCTTGCATTGTGCATTCATATCTTTGAAGTAATCTTGCACTTCAGAATAATTGGTTCAAATAACTAATTTATCATGAAATACGAAAGAAACATTAGCTTAGATCACCCAAAACACAAGATACCGATAGCTTCACTGTTTAGTTGTTTTTACAATCCTTTAATATTGCAGTAAAAAATACTTGATACATGTTTCAATATGGTTCTTTTTGTGGTTCTAAATTAAGGGAATAGTAGAGACAGTAGAACAGAGTGGAATCATTGAACAAAGTCAGGATTTATTTTAAAAAATACAATTGTAACATAGGTTTCTTTGAATCATAGTAACAAATAAATACAGTAATTATAGCTATAAAGTGAAGCTATAAGCTCAACTGCAGTGAAAATAAAAAAATACAGTAATAACAGTTCCAACCTCTGGCTAGGTTGCCTGCCTCATCCACAAAGAGGAATTTGTGGTCTGATGTCTGACTGACATCTCTGAGTGGATGGCTACCCATCACCTGAAGCTCAACCTTGACAAGACAGAGCTCCTCTTCATGCCAGACAAGACCTCCCCACTACATGACCTCTCCATTACCATTGACGGGACCGTGGTGGCAGCCTCCCGCTCTGCAAGGAACCTGGGGGTGGTCCTGGACGACCGGCTGGACTTCAAAGAGCACATCAGGGCGACGGCTCGGTCCTGCAGGTTCTTCTTGTACAACATCAGGAGGATTCGACCGTACCTGACCACCTACTCCACCCAGCTTCTTGTCTAGACCATGGTCACCTCACGCCTGGACTACTGCAACTCCCTGCTCGCAAGCCTTCCAGCCTGCACCATTCTCTTCAACTGATGCAGAATGCAGCTGCCCGGCTTGTGTTCAACCTCCCGAAATTTTCCCATGTAACCCCCCTGCTGAGGTCACTCCACTGGCTGCCAGTTGCAGCAGGATCAGGTTCAAAGTTCTGACCCTGGCCTACACTGCAGCCAATAGGACAGGCCCCGCCTACCTGCAGGACTTAATCCAGAACTATGTTCCTGCTCGACCACTTCGCTCTTCTACAGCAGGGCGACTGGCACTTCCCCCCCTCCGTGTCAAAGGCTCTCGCTCGTCCCGACTGCGGAGTTTGTCCACCTTAGCTCCTCAGTGGTGGAATGAACTTCCCATTACCCTACGTTCTACTCCAACCCTGCCTGAATTCCGTCGAGGCCTGAAGACACACCTCTTCAGACTCCACCTTGACTGATATTCTAACCTAGGAATATCAGTTCCCTGTGTTTACTAGTTCCCTGTGTTTTCCTGTCTGTTTATTATAGTTTATAATAGTATTTAGAATAGAAGTGTAGTATTGCTGATTTACCCACAGCTTACTGTGAACTACAGTCAACGTTCATTACTAGGGATAGCTGCTACATTATGGGAAGGATGTGCTTTGTCTTGTCTGTTCTGTAGTGATCTTGATGATGTCTCTGTATGCACTTATTGTACGTCGCTTTGGATAAAAGCGTCTGCTAAATGAATGTAATGTAATGTAATGTGGTGGAATTTCTAAAAAGAAATTGAAAGAAAATTACCCAACAGAATAATGTAGATCAAACTTGAATCTTTGACAACAGGAATCTTGAAACTGAACATACTCAGTACGCAGTTGCTTCACTCTATCTGCATTACTTTCAAAAGGCACCATCTCTTTTAGAGACACCTGATGCCTTTTCAGAATGCATGCAATAGTTTTCAGACTTATGGCCTCCACCTTGTTGAACATGTTGTCATTGTCAATGATGTGCCGCTGAATTTTGGTCAGGCGTACATCAATTCTGTCAGGGAAAACAAAGAATACATTCAGTCACAATACCTACTGTGTGGTATGCAGTGGCATGCATTATACAGTAATTTGACAATTGAGAGTAACGCATAGTGCAATGTGAAGACTTACCAGTTCTCATGGCGGAAAGTTCTGATGATCGAGGCCATCTCCTGAGGTTTGTCTGAACCATTGTAGCTGTTGTCATCGTCATGCCACGATTTATGACAAGGTCTACAACTATTATTCGGATTTCTTTGGACACTCTTTGCTGTTGCCATCACTGTCTTCGTCCGTGGCCTTGTCCTCTACCACATACCCACGCCCCCACACCTCTCAAACAAGGCCCATGGTCACCTCTCTGATGAGGCCTAAGCCCTCCTCTAAGACAGTGGTTTTCAACCCTGGTCCTGGGGACCCCCTGTGTATGCTGGTTTTTGTTCCAACCACAATTGCAATACTTGAATTTTAACAAGCTGTTAATTTTACTTAATTAGGTGTTTTTAATGTTTAGAGGGATTATTTACATTCTTAAGCCACATTATGTTAGTAATAGCTATGCATGCCATGAAGAATAAAAGTCCGATATTCACATTGTGCTGTATTGTAAACAATTAAAAGGAGGTAAAAAAATTTTTAACTGATCAAATTAAAGACTGAGGTGAATCAATTGGCTCATAATTGGTGAAATTGTGGACACATGGCCACTAAAACTAACCGTTTGGTAAATAATGAAGAATTCAAAGACAAAGCAAATGATAACGATAAGAAAAAAATTATGAAGGAACTTAAACTTGTGTTCAATTACCTAATTAGGAGCCTATTCATCTGAGTTCTTACCTCTTCTTTGTAATTGTTTGCAATATAACACAATAAGCATAAGCATAACGAACATTTAAATTTTCTTCAAAGCATGCATAGCTATTGCTAACATAACGTGGCTTAAGAGAGTAAAGAGTTTAAAGTGTTCTCTCTATACAATAAAAACACCTAATTAAGAAAAAATAACAGCTTGTTAAAATTCTGGTATTGCAATTGTGGTTGGAACGAAAACCAGCATGCACAGGGGGTACCCAGGACCAGGGTTGAGAACCACTGCTCTAAGACAAGGTCTACGGCCACCTCTATGAAGGGGTACTTATCCTCTGCCATTCCCTTGACCACCTCGCCCTCGTCCTCCTCCTCATCCTCCTCTCACTGCTTGATCTCTATTCTGACGTGGATCATCTGCCTGCTCCATGTTTTTGCTATGTTGTTGCAGATGGATACAGACCCTTTTATACTCTTACCACAATGTGAAACCAATCATTATTACTGTAATGAGTTATTATTGAAAAAGTCAAGAAAATGGCCTATATACATAGTCAAATCTGAAAACATTGTCTGGAATAGTGGGACCATAGGAACAGTATCTGATAAAGGATGTTGATGACACATTTCAAAGATAATGTAGTAAAATTGGTTCATGTTCCAAAGTAATTGATGTCAATAGATTTATTTATACTAAAACATTCATGATCTAAACATGGAATGTTGCTACAGTAATCAGTTTCCATAAACCTATACATTATTAGTAATGCTACAGTTACTTATCATTTTGAGCAGTTGGATTAATTGATAGTTAGATGCATTGTAATGAAATGAAAAGACATTCACATCATATGTAATGTGTGTATTGCATTTTGAAATGCTAATACTTTGATGGAAGCCTAAGTTGTGTCATTGTGAACAAATGATTTGGTTCAGTGAACAAATTATTTTAGGTTTATGTGTATTGTATTCATGCAATTGAAAAAGGTGTTTAGAGTTTTGAAAAATTGGCATTTTGATTATCTGTTTTGGGTTTTGTGTCTACAGTTTTGAAAAATTACCACAAGGTTCTGAAATTAGTACCAAAGTGATTGTAAAAAACTGTAATAGGCATCTAAAGTGTTTGCTTTTTACAATTGTAATGTATTAGCTACGTTTGCATAGTGCATTTCAGAGGCGACATTTTGTCATGTGAATTTAACAGAAAATAAAAATAAATTCATGGTCGAATTGATATTCAGAAGCTACATTTAATGGCATTTTGAATTTATGTATGTGGTACATGTGGTCCTGAGCAGGGGTAAAGTTTGTTCATACATACAAACTAATCTCAGATACGAAAACATTGATGAATGCCAAAATATGAACAAAATTGCTAATACGAACGATTTGTGTACAAATTCATTCTACTCACGTTTCATGAATGAGGCCCATTGTGTGAACCTGGATTTCCCTGTATTTAAGTTCTAGTCCTGCTGTCTCTCGTTGCGATTTCTTTGTTCTTCTGTGATCCTAATAAACCTTGTGTTGCCCTTTTTGACCACACCTCGCCTCCTGTGTCCTTCTCTGCACTTGGGTCCACACTCTGCCAACACCCCCTTGTGACAGCTATATCCAACACAGAATCTATATCTACGGCAAGTAAATGAGTCAACCCTCATATATGGGAGCGTCTCTGCTATCTCAAAAGAGAACGGTAAAAAGAACAGTGAATTTAAATAAAAAATAAACGAATAAATCCTTGGGAAAACATTTTAAAAGTATTTTTCACTAGCTATATGTGAAGTTTACAAATTTGAAATTGGCGGTAGTTCCAAAGTCACAGATCACATCTGTCTGCACATGCCTTGAATAATTTCTTGTTAGTACTTGCATACTAACTGCCAAAATAGTACACCATGCTGATTGGTACATAGTATACTGTATACTTTGTAGTATGGATTTGTGACATTGGGTAGGTTCCTGTGCAGTGATGGATTTCATGGTTTTATATTGCCAACTGTGCACTAGTGTACTCCTCAGTAACAGTGCAGCTGGTGTACTGTAGATTGAAAACTAAAGTGGCCACTGGCCGTCAAAATAGTTGGACTTGAGTCTGATTTGAGTTCATTTCAAATAGGGAGCTATGGGGCTCGAAAGAAATGAATCCCTCATGTTTTAGGGCAACAGTGGAGCTGAAGTTTATAGTAAAGCAAACTTAAGATTGTGGCACCTCTCTCTGGCAAGAATAAGTTTCTTAATTCACCTTCTCCTGTAAGGACATTGTGACACCAGGAACATTGGGGGCCAACTCTCTGTGGTTTCCTGGAATGGCCTTGATTTCAGTGACCTTGTTCCTACTCTGTGAGGAAACCTACCCCAGGAGCTGGAAGTGCCAATAACCTGGTCTATCCAGCCTAATTGGGCCTTTGTCAGCATGGCCTCAGCTCTGGTGCTATTTGCACTTTGGAAGACTTCCAGATTGTGGCCCTCTCTGGCCAAGAGACACAGGGAACAGGACCACTGGGACTGCATGTGAAGGACCTTGTAGTTTACAAATGCATGAGTAATGAGTGTGACCCTTAGATTTCAGGACTACAAAGGAAAGACATTTAAATGTATTTGTTTTATGTGTTACTGCTCCACCCCTTACACTGCGCTTACTTCTTATAAATAAATAAATCTTTTTATACCTAATTCTTGTTTTCATTCCAAATTGAAAATGCATACACATAAGTAGTTTTAACGTCGTCTTATCAATTCAGAAAGGTTCCGCATGCATGCTCTTCAAAATGTATGCAACTAGCCACTTTTACCTCCATCTGCGCACCTTTATTCTTGGAGGGCTGCACAACAGGTACAGCAGTGGGTAGGTGGAGAGCTCCCTGCACACTGAAACCATCACTCTCTGGGCAGTGGTGAGACCAGTTATGAATCGCCTTGTAAATTCCACCCCAGACTCTGGTGTTCATCACTGCTCTAAATTGGATTATTTAGCTGCATTCACCACCCAGGAGCTCCTGTCATAGCTTTTGTATTCCATACTCTAAGGCCAGGTTTCCAGCAACAGGAAAACTGTCACCCTAACAACGGCAGCCTGAGAATCAGACACCTGACCACAGACAAGCGAAGAAGGAGGCGAGTCAGATAGAATGGGTCTGGGATGGTTCAGCAGCTCTGCCAATCATTCTTGTATGCTGTTTGACGTGGTCATACCTCCCCACCATTGTTTCTGCTCTTCTTGTGCTTTGTTGTCTTTGTGTGACAGCATCGGAATCGGAATTCTCCGTGGAGTGCACCCGCTGAGCATGAAACCACAGGGTTCCTGGAGTCAGCCGCCGGTGGAAACATCTCCAGTGCTTCCCTGGAGACAAATAAGTCATTATAGAGAGGAGCAGCATGGAGTGGAAACAGCAAAAAAAGGTGTGCTCCTCTGGATTCTGCAGATGGGCTCCAAAAGTGCACCGGAATAACCAGAAAGCAATAAGATACATTTCTTAAAGCCACAAATCCTCATGTAAATATAAATGCAGCTGCTGAAACCATAAATTAAGTAATTGATGTAAAATAAAACATTACAAATGTGAAATACACCAAAACAATTATAAACGGACACAATATTGCCAAGATTTGAAAAAGAATCGACAATTATTTTGACCCCCACAAATCCGCAACCCCATTTGTGCCTGACAACATCACAAATGGGCTGCTTTCATCCAGCAACATTTTTCAACATTTATAAAAATAAATATTAACAGTGAAATATTAAATAATAATTTAAAAAAATATCACTCATTCTTTGACAGAATGTTTTACAGAGCAGGGGCTTCTGGAGAGCTTAGATCTGTTGAAAGATAACTGTCAGAACTGGGTGCTGGCAGTACACTCTACATAACAAAGGCAATAATGCTTGTATTTCAGAAAGGCAACAGAAAGGAGCACATACTGAATACTGCTTTACCACGGGACCCCGCACATTGTAATACAATACATATCACACATACTGGGTTTAAAAATGAGCTTCCGTTTGAGCCCATGTTTTCCATAATGAGTGAGAGAAAAAAAATAAGCAAATTCATTGATAGACACTAGGCAGAGTAAAGAATGTACAACTGGCAACCATATTGAAATGAAAGGGTTTATTAATTTTTATTAAAATTTATTCAACATATAATCTAAAAATGAAGGTAACTACCTTCAACAGTGAATGCTACAGAAATGGGCTTTAAAGAAGTTACAATCTCAAAGGAAACTTCTCCTCGTCTCTCCCAAGGTAAAACCAAGACAAATGTACCAATACAAAGCCTGCAGAACCCACAATGCCAAACACCAAATAGTAGGAGACCACGACAAGAACAAAGGGCTTAAAACACAAGCAAAATATCATGTTCAGTAGGCTATACTTATGTGTTTGAGAGGAAGAGGAGAAGGAGGATGACGACAACTCCTCTTCCTGGCCCATGCATCATTAATGAATGCCTAGGGGAGGACCAGAGAAAGTCTGCTCCCCTTTGTATATATACTTTGGTTTTGGTTATTCTACAACACTCTACAGAGTACATACATTGCTAAAAATAATTATTTTAAAATGTCTTATTTATTTTAATTTATTATTTTATTCTCTTTGCATCAAATTGATACTGACTAGTATTTTATTTGAACTTTTTGTTTTGCAGTGGCTTTTTTAACATTGCAATGTACAATGACCATACTATAAATACTCCTCACTCATGCCATTAATAAATAAAGGGACTACAAAATTTCTCATCTGCCGAAGTTACTCACTATCTACCACTGGTCCCTCATGCTGCCAGTGCTGACAATAATCTTTGAAAATAATGTTTCAAAATCTAAGAATGATAATTATGCTAAATATATGCTTTATATAATTTATATCAGTACGCAAGTCACATTTATTATCCAACTGTCCAAGTGCAATATTTCAGCAATTCCCCAAACCCCCCACCAACCACTACACCCCTCCTACACGCCTACATTTTTTTTTCTAAACACATTGTTTTCTATTCCTTTATGGGTTAGACTCATAAAAGGTGACTTTCACTGCTGACTTTACACCATTATATGCCAGGCTGTTATGCAATCCACTCTACAGCTGTTTCATATACAGGAGTAATTCATAAATGGATTGTGCTCCAGGTCACTAAGACAATGCATGCCTCTCACCTGGGATTTAAACCCATCATCCCTGTTTCACAATGCTAGCTACTACCCCGGGGGGTGGTGGTCTCTTTCTGCCCATTACAAAGGGGGCCTGGACATTCATTCAGCACACAAGTAGAAAACAGACCCAGAGACCCTGTATGGTTACACCCCTTGTAGATTTTATTTATTTTCTTTTAATTATTTTTATTCCAATTTTTCTTTTTCTTTTTTTGTGCCTTTTTGCATCTTTTATGGATGAGTCGGTTTACATTAAGAACCAGCCTGCCATGTGTCTGCAGGGCCCTGGTGCTGACCTTGGTCTGGAAAAGCATCACCCAGCAGCCTGGAGGGAGACAGGCACGCAGGCGGTGGGGCGGCTGTCCTGGATCTTGGGCCGCTGCCATAGAACCACTGATGTCCTTGCTGCTTAAAAAAAAAAAAAAAAACGTTCATACGCTGCCAGATTCAACACTGCTGAACCTCCCCCCGTCCCCCGTCCCCCGTCCCCCCGTCCCCCGTCCCCCGTCCCCAAACACCACCATCCGGGGTCTGAGGTAGCATTATGGTCAGTCGTTGTAGAGGTACCCCCCAAACACACAACCCTCCCGGCCACCCCCCACCCCCTCACATCAAAGAAAAAAAGAAAAAAGGTGTAAGCCAAGGAGAGACATAAATTGTGAACCATCTTCCTCCCACACACACGCACACATATCTCCCCTCTCTTATTGTTTTCTGTTGCTCACCAAGGGGCTTTTGTGCCCAGGTGGTTTCTGTGTCATATCTTCCACCGCTGTATGACTTGAACGGGAAGGATAAGGAAGTACAAGGTACAAAGAGATAACAAATGGAGCTTGCATATGAAGAAGAAAAGGCTTATGTTTACAATCTAAGGTGATGGTTTTAATATGAAAAATGTAACCAAGGGACTAGGAATAATTGCCTAGCAACCTGACATGTAACCAATCATTGCAATATTGACTAATGCCGTCCAGATCAACCAGAGTAATATTAATCTACTGAATTTGCAGGCTTTGTACACTGTACACATGTAATTTACACCAACTTTGGGCGATTCACATCCCGATTAGGACTGTGAAGCTTTTTATGTTTGCCGTCTTCTCCCGAGCTCACATTAAAGTGGCCTGAGACCTGCATCCCGTACTCTGCCTGATGTTTTCCCCCGGCCGCCATCACAGTTCGCTCTCCTCTGGTACCTCCCAGTCCATCGCCAAGATACATCACGTTCTTGATGAATACAGCAGGTAGTCGGATGTCCATAGCTCTGGACTGTTTTTCTATTCACCCATTATAGCATTACCCAATATGCATATATTTTCCTGGGGTGAAAATAAATATGGGGGAAAAAATTACAAAATAATAAAGAATAAGGACATTCCTCCAACATAAAATTTAAGAGATAAACAACACAGGCTTTTTTCTTACATGCCTGTTTCTCAATTACAACACCATTTTCTCCTTTTATCAGTGACTCGATTCTTGTTTAACTAATGCCACAAACAATGGCTTTAAGCATAACAAGATACAATAATGATTTTTTTTTCTTTTGAATACCTTTTGTAGGAGCCATACAGACCCATAGTTTGTATGCGCCCATTATTTACCTCTTATTTTATATTTAATTAGTTCCTGTCAATCATATTTTTATTCTGGTTTAATGTGTGCTCCCCTAGAGGTAAGAAAGGGCATAAAGGTGTGTGTTACCGTGGCCTCGGAAAGAGGGCTGGAGGACATATTGTCTTTTACCGTGCATGCATTAGAATGTAGCCTTCATGCGTCTGTAACATAGGGAAATACAGGATGTCACTAAATAATTGGTTGTGACAACAGGTTAGACATTTTTGTTAATTAGTTATTCAGCAACACGTTATTGTTTCCGTTATTTAATAAACAGAAATTTTGTTTTCCCCACACATCTTTTGGAAATTTGTTTGTTTGCACGAGTAAGAAACGTGTATAACCAGCTACTCTCACCGTGACCAAAAAACAACGGGAACACAGGAAGCAAGGAACTTTTGGTCAATACAAAAGTAAAAGACAATGCTGAGGATTACAGTACTTCCATTTTCTCCAATCATTCACAGCAGGGTTCAGGTTGCAATCTCTGCAGCCAATGCGGGAGAACTTAGACAAGCGCACTCTCTCCACCGAAGCATGTGATGTCACCAGATAATTTCTGTTCACATTGCAGTGCGCAATCACACTTGCACAGATATGAGTCAGAGGAATACACCTCACTTGCAGCTTTAGCAAGCAGACCGCAGGCACCCAAATGACCAGCGGGAGTGGCTAGAGAGCAGGAGTGGCTTAGACATGGATGCAGGCCAACTGAACCCTCCCAAAACATGGCAACGCTACTGCCAAATACTGTATGTATCACCCTCTGCGGTCACTGGCCATGCTAAGGATTTGATCCTGGACTGTGAGGCCAATCCATGCACTAGAACAGTAAAACGTTACCTTTAAAAAAAGCATCTTTAGGAAGGTCCATTTGACTGGAAAAATAATTAGTAATTTTTGTCAATGTGGTATTTAGAAATGGAAGAGAAAGGAAGCTTGTTGTCATTATTCATATGTATAAATGGCTGTCATTGCCAAAGGCTCCCTTATTAGAAAAATGCTTTAACAACTTAGGCCAATCGTACATGGTAATATTAGATTCTGCTAATGGACAAGTGCATTATATTTCTTTGGCCTTTGGGACATGAAGAGCTGACTGTGTATGAGTAGACTGTGTATTAAGCTTTGAGCATCAGTGATTGTGACAGCAACTGCCAGGTTTTCCCAACAATGTAGTTGTGCGTTATGTAAATATCACTGCGATATGAATGTGAAACATGTTGCAAAATGTAGAGCAGTGTGGACTGCAATGGCAGTGTTGTATCTGGAGTGAATGATCAGCTAAATAATACATGTTGGTATTAATGTCCAAACGAGTGTTATATTCACTTCAGCAATCCAATCATCACAGGAAGATTGAAATAAATATTAAATTACAATAACATACATGTTTTTAATGTAGAAATGTTAAATAATTTCAGCGTAGGTACACCCATGGTATTATTTATTTAAACATTAAATTTAATTTCTGTGAGGGGTCAATTTGAGTAGCTGACTTTTTGGAAGTCAGAATTGAGGCCTTCTCCATAGCACAGGTACCGTACATCCATTTGCACAGAACTGCACCACTTATCCACAAACTGAGCCATTCCTCACACCAGGCATCTCACAAATCTGAATGGTTTTTGGAAAGAAAAAGGTTTAAACTCTGTTCAGCCGACCCAGAACATTGGCATTACTTGGATCCAAAAGACAAGCTCAAATTAAATAGCATTAAGCCTTAATTTACTTATTTATATATTTATTAGTTTTTTCCAGGAAGATTTACATTTCCAGGAGGGTAACTTATGTGCGTCTGTGTATGTGCATCTGGCTGCGTGTGTGATTGCATGCGTGTGATAATGATTATGAGAGAAAAAACAACAGTGCCCTGTCTGTCACCAAGGTAATTTGTCATTAGGGTTTTCCTTCTATATAGATATTCAATGAAAAATGCCGTCTTTATTGTTATACAACAATAAGCATGATAGAACACACAAGGAATGGTCCAAACAGACAGCTAAGAAACAAACAAGCAGACATATTTTGATATCTATGACATTGTTGCATATCCTGTAAACAACAGATTCAAAGAGGCAGGATTCACCTACCACTGAAAACCGAAGAGTGAAAAAGTAGGCTACTCCTTCCATTATTCTGTCGGTATCTTTGATGGACAACAACGTAGAACCAATCAGAAAGTTGCATTCTAAAACGTGTAATAAAATGCAGAATTTCACTTTCCTTTCCTCTCTCGTTTGGGATTTTCATTGCAGTTCACACTATAATATATACCCCCTATTCATTTTATTTATATTTTCTTTAAGCAACCCTTGATATTAAATATCTGGGCTGAGCTACATATATGGGTTATACTGCCTTCAGTTGGCAGTGGAACCCATATAAAACCACAGCCAGCTCAGTTATATTTTATTAGGTTATTCTTTTTAGGTGTGAATGTTGGACTTTTACTCTTCATGGCATGCATAGCTGTAACATAATATGGCGTAAGAGGGTACATAATCCTAAACATTAAAAACACCCAATTAAGAAAAAATAACAGCCTGTTAAAATTATTGGATTGCTATCATGGTTGGAATGAAAACCAGCATACACAGGGGGCCTCCAGCATACTGCATACTGCAATAGACCCTCTATAAGACTGCCATTTTACAATGTTTATGCTGATGGAGTCCGATGTCTCCACAGATGTATATGTGTCTATGGCCTCGTCCACACGTACACGGATATTTCTAAAAACGCATTTTTTTCCTCCTCCGTTTAAAAAATAATTCCCGTCCACACCACCACCATTTTAGAAAATCACTCCGTCCACATGACAACGCAAAAAACTAAATTATTTGCATTAATTTCACCATAAATACAATTTTTTGAGTACAAGAGCCCATGTAGGCTTTGGTTGTAAAGTAGTCGTGTATCGGGAGACATAAAACCATCCACGAAAATGACAAGCAACAAGTCTATAACGTAATTCTGTGCAAGATTTTCTAAAACAACAGTTTTTTTTTTTGTGTGATACGTTGATAAAATATGGTATCAATGAGAAAATAGTCAGTAAAAAAATAATGAGTTCACTAAAATAAGAAAATAACTATTCTAATGGTCTGTGTCTCTTGGCAAATTGACATATAACAACATTTGCCACGCGAACTTGAGGGCATGATGTCAGCGTTTTCCAAAAACTCAGTTTCAACCGTACACACAAATACACGTAGAACGGAGTTTTAAAAAATCTCCACCCTGGAAGGCGTTTTCCAAAAGCTCCGTTTTCAGCGACCTAGAACTCGTTTTCGTGTGGACGGGAGGCCAAAACGCAGAGAAAATACTACGTTTTTAGAAATATCCATATACGTGTGGACGGGGCCTATAGGACTTGTTTATTGATTGTTTTGTGATTTATGTTGTCTTTTTTTGCGGTTTGTTTTAACAATGGCTTGCTAAGGAAAGCTAACGGCTACAGCTGAAGCCTAAAGAGCTGACTAGCAGCAAGTGTTTAGGCAACCGGCTGGCTGACGGCCTGCATATAGCCTATATAAAGAATGTAAATAAAACAGAATGGGAATTTTTTTTATCGTTGTTAAGATTATAATGCGATTTCGGAATAAGGGAATGGAATATCTGTAATACATTTGTTATCATTTGAATAGTAGATAGAATAAGTATTTTATATATGTTTTGATTTTGTTTTGGTGATTTAAAAAAAATTGTCTTCAATGTCCATAAAATGTATGATTGGCAGCATAGGTTAATCTAGTAATTATATTAATAGGCCTAACAGGATGGATACTGTATACTAATGACAACGAGGCTAATTAAACTGATAGGTGGAGAAATGATCAGTGAAGTGTTAACATTTAAGTTTAAGTTATACTTTATTGACCCTGTGGTGGTCATTTGTCCCATCATAAATACTCAGGAGGAGTGGGCAGCCACAGTGCAGCGCCCGGGGACCAACTCCAGTTCTGAGGCCAGTGCCTTGGTCAGGGGAAATGGCAGGAGTAAACCTAACCTGAGTACCTGACACGTCTTTGGTGTGGGAGGAAACCGGCATACCTGGAGGTTACCCAAGTGAACACGGAGATAACATGCAAACACCACGTAGAGAAAGAACCCAGACCGGGACTCGAACCTGGAACCTCTTTGTTGTGAGGTGACAGAGCTACCCACTACATCACTGTGCCACCTGTGAAGTATGGGGGTGTTGCGATTAGTGATTTTGTGAGAGCTACTGTCCTGGTTATTATTGAACTGTAATGCCCAGAAACGAGAAACTTAAAAAACAGAAGGCCAGGGAGTGTATAATGCATGTGCAGTTAAGGCTAGTCTCTGTGTCACCCCCTGTACAACACCACATTTAAAACCTCTTACCCAAGCCTTTATAGGATGAACTAGATTTCAGCTTTACAGGCCAGCTTGCCACACATGCCCTTTTTTGAGAATATGGCCCTGCTACCATGCTTTGCAAGATTAAGAGGTGACCATTTAGTTAAATCGTTCTTGATATTTTCAACAGCAGATGAGAAAAGTCCTTTAATGATGGACCAAAGAGTAGGCTGAATTTTAATACCCCTAGTTATGTAAATCCAGACGAATATAACATTAGGTCTCAAAGGTTAACTGAGAGGAGAGAGTGGTGAACAGATGTATTAAGAGGCATTAAAATGTACCTTCACCAGCTGATTTTATTACCAGAAAAAGAGCCACATTTTAAAAATGTTAGCACATGATGGAGTATAAAACAGGACAATGTACTAACACTGGATAATATAATATCATTATGTTATTATGTGGACAACAACTTTTTCAACGAATGAGCTGATAACTTCAATGAAATACAGTCCTAATGAAAAACTGACTTCAGTAATAATTGGTATGCTTCCAACAACAATATCACGGCTTGTGTCTCCCATATTTATTATTGGTGTGCTTTTTGCACACTCCTATACTAGCCCTCCTATACTCAAGAGATATGAACCCTTTAGGAATGAGGCTTATTTAAAACTGAAATGTTTGCAAACTTGAAAGTGAAGTCAAGATTTTAATCACTTTAGGTTTATTTGTCAACTATGCGGTAGTGGCCAAAAAAGGTGGTAACACCAAGAAGTGAGGGTTGTTAAAACTCTAAAATGTTTGTGACCTTGAAAGTGAAGTCAAATTTTTGAATGACTTTAGCTGTATATATATATATATATATATATATATACAGTCATGGACAAAAGTGTTGGCACCCCTGAAATTTTTCCATTAAATTAAGTATTTCTCCCAGAAAGTTAGTGCAATTACACATGTTTTGGTATAAATCTGTTTATTTCCTTTGTGTGTATTGGAACAACACAGAAAAGCAGAGAAAAAAAGGCAAATTTGACATCATTTCACACAAAACTCAAAAAATGGGCCGGACAAAATTAATGGCACCCTTTCAAAATTGTGGGTAATTAACTTTGTTTCAAGCATGTGATGCTCGTTTAAACTCACCTGTGGCAAGTAACAGGTGTGGGCAATGTAAAAATCACACCTGTAATCAGATAAAAAGGAGAGAAGTTGACTCAATCTTTGCATTGTGTGTCTATGCCTGCCATACTAAGCATGGAGAACAGAAAGAGGAGAAGAGAACTGTCAGAGGACTTGAGAACCAAAATTGTGGAAAAACATCAACAGCATCAAGGTTACAAGTTTATCTCCAGAGATCTTAATGTTCCTTTGTCCACAGTGCGCAACATAATTAAGAAGTTTACAATCCATGGCACTACAGCTAACCTCCCTGGATGGACGGAAGAGAAAAATTGATGAAAGGTTGCAACGCAGGATAGTCTGGATGGTGGATAAGCAGCCTCAAACAACTTCTAAAGAAATTCAAGCTGTCCTGCAGGCTCACGGTACATCGGTTTCGGCGCGAACTATCCGACAACGTTTGAATGAGATGAAACGCTATGGCAGGAGACCCAGGAGGACCCCACTGCTGACACAGAGACATAAAAGAGCTAGACTGCAGTTTGCCAAAATGTATGTGAGTAAACCTAAATCCTTCTGGGAAAACGTCTTGTGGACAGATGAGACCAAGATAGAGTTTTTTGGTAAAGCACGTCATTCTACCATTTACCGAAAACGGAATGAGGCTTACAAAGAAAAGAACACAGTACCTACAGTCAAATATGGTGGAGGTTCAAAGATGTTTTGGGGTTGTTTTGCTGCCTCTGGCACTGGGTGCCTTGACTGTGTGCAAGGCATCATGAAATCTGAAGATTACCAAAAAGATTTTGGGACGCAATGTAGGGCCCAGTGTCACAAAGCTGGGTTTGCGTCCAAGGTCATGGGTCTTCCAGCAGGACAATGACCCCAAACATACCTCGAAAAGCACCCAGAAATGGATGAAAAGAAAGCGCTGGTGAGTTCTGAAGTGGCCAGCAATGAGTCCGGATCTAAATCCCATTGAACACCTGTGGAGAGATCTTAAAATTGCTGTTGGGAGAAGGCACCCCTCAAATATGATAGAGCTGGAGCAGTTTGCAAAAGAAGAGTGGTCCAAAATTCCAGTGGAGAGGCGCAAGAAGCTTGTTGATGGTTATAGAAAGCGATTGATTTCAGTTTTTTGTTCCAAAGGTTGTGCAACCAAATATTAAGTTGAGGGTGCCATTAATTTTGTCCGGCCCATTTTTTGAGTTTTGTGTGAAATGATGTCAAATTTGCCTTTTTTTCTCTGCTTTTTTGTGTTGTTCCAATACACACAAAGGAAATAAACAGATCTATACCAAAATATGTGTAATAGCACTAACTTTCTGGGAGAAATACTAAATTTAATGGAAGAATTTCAGGGGTGCCAACAATTTCGTCCATGACTGTATATATATTAAACAGGCTCTCATTTTGTCATTACAGATAGTGGCCAAAAAGGTGGAAACACCAATATGACCAATATTTAATAGGACACCAGAACAGTGTATCTTTCATGACATAAAATATCCTAGCATCTGGAATTCTACAGGAGGGATGTGGCATCATTCTTCCATGAGAACGTTAATCAGCTCAAGTCTTGCTATGGAGGTGGAAAACACAAGGGGCCCTATCTTACACCCGGCGCAAAGCAGCGCTAACCCAAACGCAAGTGTCTTTGCTATCTTACACCCGGCGCATGGTTCATTGTAACGCCTTACGTTCACGCCGTTTAACTAGCATGTATTCTTGCGCCCATTACAAGTGAACTGGGCGTGTTGGTCTTAAGATGAGGAGTGGCCAGGATTCTTTTTGGCGTATTGCTATCTTGAGCCAGCAGAAAGCGCTTGCGCCAGAACCACCACAAACCTGGTCTAAAGTCATGTCGCAGTTGTTTACATGTTATTTTAACGGCGCATATAAGTGCGTCTACATAGGCGTGTGCACAACGCGTGTACCCTCCTGTCTGTTACACACAGGGGCGCGCACAAGCATGACTAAAATATCTAGATCACAATGTGAAATATTATTATTGTGTAGGCTATATCAAAAATGCATAATAATAAAAGGTTCCATAGGTCCACATACCTTTCCCTCAGCGAAGGGAAACGATGCTACATTACATTGCTCTCAGCCCACTCCATCAACATCCAGGCGATGTGCGATGGTACGGGACAATGGCTATCCATTAAAAAGGAGCTGATACCTATATCAAGCCTAATGCGCAAATTGTCATTTGCACCTAATGCGTGAATTGTCATTCAATGGAAAACTCGCACACTGCAATAGACGGACATTTGAGTTCTGAAAATGCGCTTCAGATGTCATTATAATACAGCTCTGTTTATCTAGGAATACAGCCTGTAAGTAAATAGAATGGTTTGTGACTGAAAAAGTTCAAAACCTTGTCCAGTGAATATTGCCTTTATTGTTTTTCAAATAGCCTAGGCTACAGCGGACTCGCTGTGCATAAGGTTTTTTCGATAGCCTATGGTTAAAAAACGGAGATAAATGTCATCATGTTAACTGAATTGTAACCTTAGCTATTCTCCGTCCTTCATATTTTTTAAATTACAGTGACAAGGTTTCCATACCCTCAGCTTATTAAAACCCCGCTGATTTAACCTGTTATTCCATAACTGAACAAAAGATTTTAAAGAGAACTAAGCGTCTAATTATAAACAAAAACAAATTTGCAGCACATTACAATTAATTCACAATTAATTTTAATACCATTATCTATCTGTCTGTTTCCCCTGCTGTAAATCACACTTTTAACGGTCTTCCTGGGAAAGTGGATTGTTTTAAAGCATTATGCTACCAGTAAAACAGGTTGGTCACATTTCCATAAGCAGGACATTATAAAACAAGGGAAAATATGCGTGAACCTATGGGTTGCCAACCTGACAGCTTTATTGTATTTATTGTCATCATTAAGGCAAAATAACGTTATTTATTGTATTAATCAAAATTAGAATGCATGTAATGAACTTCGGATGAAGCTTGAACATGAGTTCATTGCATAATCAAACGAAATTTGTTAAACAAGCAGGCTAATTTGGCGTTTTCTAAGGTGAGATGGAAGCAATTGGTCACTTATTCTCAGCTGTTGCAGGTGCTTTTAACGAAATTTAACCGCATATATTTTGTAAACAGCACTGTCAGGAATTACCGGGAACTCATAATGGTTAGCCCGAATAATATTGATCATAGGCTACTATTGATCCATATAGCCTATTCCTTGATCGCACTAAACACGCACGAGCATGTCTGTTTTGCCATCATAAGCAATCCCCCAAGGTGGAAAAGCAGGCTTTTATAGGGAATGGGATATGACATTTTGATTGGTTTATTGCATGTCACGCCCAAGACACACCTATAATTAATGAAGAGACTAGGTTCAGCCCAGTTGCACCTTACGCCGTGCTTATTATTGAACTAACGGCTTAGACAGGCAGTGCCATGCGCTTAGACCAAGCGCCAAGATCGCCAAGATAGGGCCCAAGATGTCGTTCCAGGATATCCCATGCAGCTTCAAGTTTGGTGGTTCAATTCCCAGCTAGGGCACTTACCCCTAAACAAAGCATTTAGCTAAATCAGGGACCTTAAAAATGTACATGTAATTTCATCTGTACCCAATCTTAACAAAACAAGCTTTTAAAATTCCTAACTTTGAGGAAAATTATTTTAGGAAGGATTTTTTTTTCATCCATTTATTTTGACATTTACAACCACTGAGCTGATATGTTCACGTCAGAAAAAAACATCCACATCCTCATCTGAAGTAAAGTCATCATTCCCTGGCCTCAGGCTCACACATGAAATGCCAGTTCTGCTTTAGGCATGACTGTCTGCAACTGGGCAGGTCCTCCTGCAGAGTCACATTATTTTTATTTATTCCCAGGACTTGATTTGTCAGTGATTGATGCCCAGCTTCTGAGTCATCGCATTCTTTCTTTCTTTATCAGCATTAAATTGAACTTTGACAGGAATCAGATTTAAGATCCCTGCCACTACAAGGATGGGATAGTAAAACAGAGAGAGAAAGAGAAAGAAATGGAGAGCAAGAGAGACAGACAGTGAGAATGAGTGAAACTGGCATAAAGTGAAAGCTAGTGAGAGAGCATGTGACAGCCAGAGAGTGAATGAGAGAGGGAGAGAGCTGAGCGTTATTTTCCTTTCAGGCTGTATAATTCATAAAGCCTGGATGTATTTTTTATTTTTTTTGTTGCTGGCTGTTGCCTCTGTAGGGTGAAATTAATGTGCTCTGATGTAGACAGAGACTGAGTTGTTATTAGTTCCAGTCAGGCAATTATGTCCTTCGCAAACTTTGAAAGATATGTTTGACTGATTGGAGTTTGGACAGATCACTTACAAGTTGCCGGGAGGGTAAGCACCTTGCTGTGGTGTGATGTCAGAGCTTTCATTCTGCTGTGGCGTTACTGTTATGTCACTTAAGAGAGGCCTGCCTGCTTTGAAGTTACTATGATGTCACAAAGCATTCTCCCTGCTGTGGCTCTAGTGATACACTACTGTTATGTCAAATGTTTCCTCTTGCTGTGCATTGCTTGACGTCACACAACTTTGACCATGTTTTGACATTGCTGTGATGTCACAAAGTTTTCAGCCTGTCCTGAAATTATTGTGATATATCAGAGCTAACAACCACAGTAAGGACTCACATGAATTATTCTACCTTTGTATTTTTGACAGTATGTTTATTGCAGTATTGTTGAAGACAGAGGAGATGATTAACTGCTGCCCCCTGGCACCAGTTTAAGGTCACAAGAAAATAGAAAAAGTTCAGATTTACGATGTGATCAATGTCATCTGCATTGATCCGCATTGATCTGTCCCAGGCCCGTTTGAGCTGACATGACTCCAGTGTTAGTATCAATAACACATTACGTGTGGGTCAGCAGTCCAACCCAGTGGAGGTGGAGTCTTCATTGTCATCTTGCAGAAGAATCACTCACACTGATTATCGGCCCTTCCAGTCTATGACACCACACAATAAATTACTACTTTTAAACCTTTGAAAAAGGGGGGGTTCTTCCATGACCTAAATTAAGATTAACCGCCCCTTTTTTATTCCCATAGTGATTAACATCTTTTTCCTGTGTGACGGTTAAGCTATTTATTTATTTATTTATTTAAATTAAGTAGATAACAGCAAGATTTAAATTGCCTCCCACCACACACCCCAGCCATAATAATCTCTAATTACATTGTAGCAACACAATGTAAATTTAGCATCATGCCTAAATGTCAACATTTACAAGAGCATACATACAGTACACAGAGCTTACACAGAAAGTGTTATGATTGAGGAGCCTTTAAATGAGCCCAGTAATTATACATTTGTCAGTAATCAAAGCGTCTGGTTTTGGTTTTTAATAATTACTATAGGTATCCATGATTCTTCCTGTCGTTGAATGTCAGCATTAATTACGGAGCATATAAAATTTACACATAACATGATAGCATGTTATTGCTTCTTTTGTTGCATTATGACCAACACTATAAACGCTGGTCAATTGCATTTAACTCTCTGTCCTTGCATATGCATTCCTTCTCAAGGGTTAAGAGATCCTCCTCAGGCTTGTCATTCTATAATTACTTCTAAAGCTTGCCTTTGTGTTTTAAAAGGTTTCCTCTTCCTTGGCATGATAAATAAATGCTCATACTCTAGGGAGTAAAAAGTTAAGTGATTCAGTTCCACAGCAAGTAAAAGCATTATGAGCTGCAGAACTTAATCTGTATCAGAAAGTACCAATTTACCTACACGTCCAATTGAAGGAAATTGCAGCCATAAAAATTGTGTGTAATGGCCATGTGGCCTTTTGCTGTGCATGGAGGGGCATGCTGCAGGAGAGGAAACACAGGCTGTTGGTCTCGCTGGCTACACATGTACGTTAGTTTTTCCACTCGAGCACTGTGTTTCCAATATGATTGATAGGCCTATTGTTATTTTCACATTTTGAGTGCATTTCACATACTGTAGTGCAATCATTAATTAAATTTTTGATGCAAGCTACCGATTTTCATTGAAGATAGAACATTTGGCAGCATTTTGCAGATGGTGGAATACTATTTTATTTTCATGTTATCGTGCATAATATAGGCTATGACGTATACTTGTCATTTAGGGCATGGCAAATGCTCATTCCAATTTGCGGTGCACTGATATGTGGTAGATTAATGTAAAAATTATGAGTAGGAACATAAATTACATAAAAACTACAGAAAATGCAATCCCGGGGAGAAAATATACATACTGTAGAGTACAGGGAAAAGTGATGTTTTATTGAGGTACAAGAGTGAATGATTAGGCTACACATTTAGGTGTATATAACACTGTGATATCAATGTTTTTATCTTACACCATCAGAAGGAGCAAATGTATATGCTTTATAATGGACAAAACTAATTGTATTCACTTTATGACATGTTTTGCATAGGGGTTTTGGACCCATAGATATCTACCCCGTGAGATCTAATCACATGAAAGAGTCAAATGTCAATGATTTATAGTGTAAATAACAATTCAGCTGTTACCCTTAAACAATTTACAAATGACTACACTATATCTTTAACAATTGTCTGCATTCAGTGCTTTGGGTGTATGAAAACCACATCATGAGTAAAATACATTATATTATTATTGTTAACATTTTACTCAATTGTAAAATTGTGTTCACAAATAAGATTTTTTTAAAATTGTTTTACATTTTTAAATAAATTATATTATTATTCTACTTATTTGACTAAACTTTATCTGACCCACAAACATGCACATACACATAGTAGATTTGTGAAAGTCGTGGCTCAAACCACAAGGCTAAGGCCATGTTGATATAATGTTACCATTTAGATCTACCAATGTTTCAGCTAAACACCACACTAGCAGAACAAATATAGCACTCACAAAATTCAGAAGAAGAGCACCCAGGACGATGCCCTCACAACCACACCCTACAGTCCCGCAGACCCTTTGCCTTAAAGTGACAGTTTACATAGAGCGCGGAACTTCTTGCGCTCACCAAAACTTGCCTCTTAAAGCCTGAGGATACGCTATTTTTCAGAATTATCTGGTGGCGCATTGGTTTAAGCAGTTGCTTCTCCCGCTGTAGGTTCTTCCACTTGTGGCGATGCAAGTTTGAATGTCACCTTTGCAAAAATCTTTTTTTCCGTGCCTGCCGCAGTTCTATAAAATCGCCCTCAGTTCAATGATCAGTTTAGGTTTTTGATATCTTCTGATGGAAAGCATTAAACTCTTCACGAGAATAATAATTTATAAAAGACAAAAATAATCAGATTCTGCAGAGTGGTATTTGAACTTTAAACGGCGGAAGTAGCCTAAACGTTTCCAGAGCCACATATGATCACGTTGTGCCACAGGTGTTATGTTACGGGGTGTTATGTTACATTTGCATTCCTCCGTAGATTGCCCTCTGATAATTGCTTCTATGGAATCATTTGATTTGAATATCTGAACCTGAATATCTGCCTATGGTTGTTCATGTTCATAACGTCCTAACATGTGCATCTTCTGTGGGAGTTCTTTATAGGCCTAGGCTCCTTTCATTTATTGATTTGATTATAGGCTAACACATTGCGAGCAAAAATAATCTTTATTTTTTATGCATGTGGAATTTGAACAACAGTGTAACTAGGCCTAATACGAATTAAAATGTTTTCTAGCCCATGCTTAATGAGTCCCCGGATCGACACCTGGCCGTAGCTAGAATAAAATAGATAACGATTTATTATGATAAATAAATAGTTTATGACTTGTATAAAGATTGGCATGCTCTTTCTTTGTGTGGAGGAGGAATCAGAATTGACATTGTCATTTGCAGAGCTGTACGAAATCGAGTCATTGCGAACTCCAATTCCCAGAATTGAAAAAGCGCTTATAATTATTTCTTACATGGAAAGAGGACTACATCACAACAACAACAGCGGCGATGATGATATGGTATTGGAAGGAAGACGCATTTCATGCATCTAAGCTCTCTCTTAATGCTCCTCTTTTGATAAGGAAAAATATGTCGCGTTGCAGTGTTCTTTTTAAACCATTAAGCAGTTATCCTGATACAACTTATGAGATTGTATGATAACGTTATTTAACATATGTCCTGGTTCCTATGTTGAGCTGTATCTTGAGTACCGACGTTTATAAGCCGGTCAAGTAATAACATTAAAGCGTCAGCACTTTTGAGAAAGATTCACAACGTCAGGTGAAACACATTGGGCTCTATCTTGGCGATCTTAGCGCTTTGTCTAAATGCATGGCGTAAAGTGCATTTAGGGCGTGTCCAAGTCCACTTTTGCTAGTTTGACGGCGTGTTTTTTGAGCGGTAAGCACGGTGCAACGTGCAAATGGGCTGAACCTAGTCTCTTCATTAATTATAGGTGTGTCTTGGGCGTGACACGCAATAAACCAATCAAAATGTCATATCCCGGGAATGGCTATTTGAAAAACAATAAATGCAATATTCACTGGACAAGGTTTTGCACTCTTTTCAGTCAAAACTATTCTATTTAGGCCTACTTACATACAGGCTGTAGTCCTAGAAGAACAGAGCTGTATTGTAATGACATCTGAGGCGCATTTTCAGAACTGAAAAGTCCGTCTATTGCAGTGCGTGAGTTTTCCATTGAATGACAATTCATGCATTAAGTGTAGCCTAAATGACAATTTGTGCATTAGGCTTGATATAGGTGTTGTCATCTCCTTTTTAATGGATAGCCATTGTCCCGTACCATCACACATCGCCTGGATGTTGATGGAGTGGGCTGAAAGCAATTTAATATGGCATTCCCCTTCGCCGAGGGACAGGTAGCCTATGTGGTCTTTGACCTATGGACCCTTTTATTATTACGCATTTTTTGATATAGCCTACACAATAATAATATTTCACATTGTAATCTTGTCATGCTTGTGCACGCCCCTGTGTGTAAGAGACAGGAGTGTGCACACTCGTTGTGCACATGCCTAGGTAGATGCACTTATATGCGCCGTTAAAATAACATGTAAACAACTGCAACATGACTTTAGACCAGGTTTTTGGTGATTGTAGTGCAAGCGCTTTCTGCTGGCTGAAGATAGCAATATGCCAAAAATAATCCTGGCCACACTTCATCTTAAGAACAACATGCCCAGTTCACTTGCTATGGGCGCTACATCACTTGGTATTTAACCAACGTAAGCGCTAGGGGCTATAATGAACCCTGCGCCGGGTGTAAGATAGCAAAGACACTTGCGTTTGGGTTAGCGTCGCTTAGCGCCGGGTGTAAGATAGGGACTATTGATCCACTGTCTGATTCTTTACTTTTACACAATGATCCAAATACAGCTCAAAGGACACGTTGCTACCACATATTTTTAATGATGGCAGTATGATGTCTGGTTTCTACGTTGTCTTGCATTAATCTCTCAATCGTCCTGATAATGTTACCAAGTGACAATGCAACTACGTCTTTTTGTTCACGTTCATACATTGTCAAGATTCAGACGTTGTGGAAACCAGTTATTTTTGGTCATGACTGATAATCAACCAACCAGAAAACAACCAGGTTTCCCTCCATAAGTCTGTTTTCCATGTCAATTTCTGTCTTAAAAAAAAGAGTAACCGTGAGTTTCTGGGCAATCAGAATATGTCAAGTACAATTGTAAATGGTTTATTTTATAAAATAAATAAAAAATAAACAGAAACACTCACTATATCTTGCTATAGACTGCACTACAGTTGGACAATTTTAAAAATAACTTAAAAGAAAATATAATGTTAGTTTAATATCTAAAATAGTTTGCAGAGTCTGAATGAACATAAAAAATAGCTAGCTACCCTAACTGTTCTCAGTGTGCCTCTAATCTGTAGATAGAGCTGTAGTCCAGCACCAATTCACTGATGTCCATACATGGGTGGAAAACTTTGGGAAATCCTCATTTTACTTTTAGCTCATGTACTAGTAGCCCCAGAAACACCCCACCCACTTTCATTCACTTTGCACTCCAACACCTATCAAATTGTAAATTAGGCATTGCAAACAGGGATTATTAGTCCAAGGTTACCCACAGTGTGAATTTATTGATCACCCTTGAGGGCTCACAGATAGGAAGGATTCTATTATATAAAGGTAATTTTCTCAAAATCAGTTTTCTCCTCAAAATATGATTTAAGGTGAAAGAAAAGTCAGACAGAAACGGGAATTCTTTATTGCACAATGCGAGGGTGGGTGCAGACCATCCATGATTAAAAATATATATATATATATATAGTTATATATATATATATAACTATATAGATAAGTTTTTTTGCTAGTTTCTGCATGTTGGTTTGGAAAGGCTTCATGAATTTACAAGTGAGGGGTTTAGGGTGGGAAACAAGAACTCAAATAATTAACTCTATGGTGATAGGGGTACACAAAATCCAGACTGTCTTTTCTAAAAGCCACAAAATTATGTTGAACCATTACTTTTATATTTAAATGACTTGTGATGCAGGGCTTGGGATGACCTCTGGATTATGTGGTGAACAGACAGGAACAACACAAAAAGGGATAATTAGCTGATTGCCGTTTATTAAGTCCATAACCGAAAAATAACAAAGATACTTCAACAAACAATGAGCAGGAAACCAAGAACTGAAATGTCACAGTCCAAACAGGGTAAGACAAATTACACAATGCAAACACAAAACCAACACATTCACAGCAGATTCCCCAGTCCTTTAAGGCCTGAGGACAAGGCCTTTTATCCAGCCCAATGTTTAGGCAGCAGCTGCAGTGATTACTACCACCCACAACTGCTGCCATACATGCCATACCTGTGAGTAGGGCCGACACTGCCCCCATTCTCTAAATGTAGTGTACTTTCCCCAGATATACTTATTTCCGGGTTTTTGCTCATAATAGTATGGAGGATATTGTTCACATACTGCATGTTGCATACTAAACAGTATGTAAAGTACACAGTATGGTAGTATACAGTACGCAGGAGATTGGGCTCTGATTCTCACACAACCCTTGTGGGATAAGTCTGAGCAAGATGTGATAAAGTGAAATTGCAGTGATGGTAGGTGTTTAAAAAAACATTTAAATAAGGTGCCATTTACAGTATACTGTCCTGTATTTTAGTTAAATTTGACTATTTGGATGAACGTGGCTAGAGGGTCTTCCATTACAGAAGGTAATGTCAACTCTCTGAATTCTGAATGTTATATACTCACAGCAGTGCATTGTGAAGTGTAACCTTAAACTGACCAATGTTGGGAATGCATATAGCCAGTAGGAACTGGGCAACTAAATTAAACCACATATTTATTTATTTAGGCTGGCTATCATGATGATTTTTCTATTGATAAAACAAATGTTATAGCAAATTAACCCCTTTGATTTGGCAATTTTGGCAAATTTGGTCAATTCTCACCTATTTAGGGGGTGCTCTGTTTAAGGCTTTATAACTCCAGAGCATCACAGAAACTTGTTAAATGACCTAAATGAAACAAGACAGTTGTACCATTTACAATACGACTTAGATTTGTTTATTTTCATAATTTAAGTCAGAATAAAGTGACACATATGCAAAGAAACTTATGCAAAGAAAATGCAAAAACAATTAGTTTTTCTTCTTTAGTTTGTAATGAAATACTGAGAGCTGCATATGTGAAACAGGTAAATCTATACATTTCCTGGATCATACACTCCATGTCCACAAGTCTGCAAAATCTGAGGGTGATATGCAGAAGTACTAAAGATATATGATGCAAAATACAGACAGTGTACCCTGGTGTCCATTAGTGTCTCCAAATCTATCCAAATGGCTAAATTGTGCACTGCTCTAAAAAATAATTATATATTTAACTACAAATCAACTGTTTTGGCTCATAAAACTCACTTTTTCATCATTTTCAAGAGGGAATTGGCATCTTATCAGTATAGGGGGTAGATGTCATGTCCCGTGCCTCCACGTCTAAAGTCTACGTCTGGTTTTTTTCAGTTTATATGTATTTTCTATCTGGTAGTCTGTTCCGTGTTTTCCCTCTCCCCCTTCATTTTGTGTCTCCCTGCACCTGAATTGTGTTTTCACATTTGTTTCGTTTCACCTGTTCCTCGGTGTTTCTTTGTTAGTTTGGTATTTAGTCTCCCCTGTTCCATTGTTCTTTGCCAGATTGTCTTGTGCCCTGCATTCGTGCTTGTCCCATTACTTTCCAGCATTTTTTATCCCTGCCCGTTCCCCAGTCTTGTGTACCCATCCAGTTCTGTTCTTCTGCCTGTCCAGCCTGCTCCAGCCCACCTGCCCTTCCCCGTCCTAGCCCTGCTCCTGTCCTTCGTCCTCCTGATCCCCTGCCCTGGCGGATTCCCCGGTTCTGACCCCCGCAGATAAGGAAGGGAGACAAGACATAGAACACATATACCAAAGCCACTAACCGGCTCACTGTCACGCGCCAATGAGTAGAAGCGCAAACGCCAGGTTTCTCAGTAAGAGAACCAAACAAGACAAATGGCACAAAGCACTGGGCTCCCATACTTCTACGAGCTAAGTGACTAAAGAGAGCCAGAAATAACAAACGCCCTGTCTCGATAACGAGACGCATAAGAACAGGCGAGTAGCACAATGGCACAAACAAAACACACAGCAAACAAACACTGAAAACGAATACGAATTAGTATACCAGGAGGCGAAAGGAACGGAGATCTAACGTTCCAAGGCTACTCTCAGAAACTTGCAGACATGTCCAAAACATCGCCCAGTCTTCCCTATAGGAAGACATGTACCGAAGGACGACACAGAACTACAGTTCCGAACAAAATCGCTAAAACTCCATATACGGAGACAAGTACCAAATACAGCGAACAGGACAGCTGTACCGGACATTTACCGGCTAAAAAGACTAACGCGAGATTAGTAGAAAATAAACGCCCTGCCTCTAAGTAAAGAGGAATGCAACGAGGTGAAGGAACAGAGATAACGTTCCATGGCTACTTTCATAAGCTCGCAGTCACATGCAAAGACTAGGAAGCAGGAACAGATAAGAGGCAGGGGAGAAGAGTCCGGATAACTACATGCACGTAACCACATACGCCAGGAGGGGAAGAGTCCGGATAACTACATACACATAGGCAAATCCACGCATTACTCCAGAAAACGTAAAGGGGTAAACGCCCGATCTCCCAGGAGAGAGAAACATTTTACAGGCGAGCCAACGGAGCACCGTCGTCCCATAACTTTACTTGCAAAATGACCAACACAAGTTTAGTAGAAAATACACGCCCTAGCCTCTCAATAAAGGAAAGTGTAACGAGGCGAAATGGAACAGAAAACTAACGTTCCAAGGCTACTTTCAGAGACTCGCGGTCACACGCAAACATGTAAACAAAAATCGCCCAGTCTCCCTGTGAGGAGAGACGTACCCGAAGGACGAACAGAACTACAGTTCCAAACAAAATCGCCCAGTCTCCATGTACAGAGACAGGTACCGAAGTACGCACAGAACTACTGTCTGAACAAAATTGCCCAGTCTCCCTGTGAGGAGACGTACCCGAAGGGCGAACAGAACTACAGTTCCGAACAAAATAGCCCAGTCCTCCAATAGGAAGACAGGTACTGAAGGACGAACAGAACAGCTGTTCCGGACATTTACCGGCTAACGCAAGCTCAAACGAAAATACACGCCCTGCCTCTAAGAATAAACAAAGCCCTAAAGTCAGTATGATAAAACTCCCTGTCTCTTAGTAAGAAACTACCATACAAATACACACAAACGAAGACTCCTCTAGCTTTCACGGAAGACAGCAGACAGAGAGAGGAGAAAGTGACAGAAAAGGGCAAAAGATCTAGGCAACAGACAAAAAAAGGCAAGCCCAGAAAGCGGAGACTGAAACGAGCACACAAAAAATGAATTCAACCTGAAAGCTCAAAGCACAAAGGCAAGTCCCGCAAAACTCCAAAAAAAGCACAACGGAGCAAAACTAGATCTAATCATACGACTAAAACCTTAAAAGGGCAAAAATAAACCGCACACAAAACAGCACAAATAATGCCAAAAAATACACCACAGTACAAACAACAAACAATCAATATCGAAGCCCCGAACGAAGGAAACGGGAGGCTTATATAGCTCTCAGGTGACCCGCACAGGTGTGGCTGCTGACAGAAGCTCCGCAATCAAAGCAGGGGGGAGCAAGCATCCACCCAAAGGGGAGCGCCCTCGCGTGGCCACCGAGGAAAATGACCGCATGGGGAAAAAGGGTAGAAACCCATGACATTTGCATCATACTACGTTGAAAAAATGAAATATTATGTTAAAAAAACACCACTGGGCTGTAATTTACTGTTCAAAGCATCCAATAACAAATAGCAAACACCGATGAGAAGGATATACTGTCATCTATCGAATAAAACAGTTGTGAATAAAACCGGAATGACGTGAAATACTTCCGAGCTGCTGGTACTGAAAGGGTTTGTGCCGAATTGCGATGAGCCAAACGCGATAACAGAAAAAAGGGATAGAAAGTCCCTGGCAGTGCCAAATAATAACACACCCCTATAAAACGGGCTAGCCACGTAAACACGGGCACAGATAAATCTCAAAATAGCAAACGCTAAAGAGATAGCGAAATTGGAACAGAAAAAACAAGACACCTTCGGTATGTGGCTATAACGCCCGATAAATGGTGAAATAAATGAAATTAAAATAAAACTCACACTCTCAGAAATGAGAGTGGAAGCGAAGGAGAGGGAAGAGCAATAAGGGAAACTAAACACTAATTCCCCTAGTCTTCTAAGTGGAAGAATGTCTGCACTGCGTAATAAAATAAATCTTAATTCTCACAAAAGCAGAGAGACAAAAACTTACTAACCCTAACCTCGTGAAAACACGAAATGACAAAGAAGCGCCAGGAGGCGGAAGTGAGGGGTTTAAATACCTGAGAGGTAAAAGAACAGGTGAAACAAATAATTAGCGGGGAGAAGGAAAACTCCGAAATGACTGAAAAGAAAAAATGGGAAAGAGATAAAAACCGTAGCAACAGAGGGAAGATAGGTGAAAACCATGACAGGTACAGCATATGGGGTGTTGCACGCAGATGTCCCATGTAGTGTAATAACGTTCTAAACTGATGTGTATTTCTCAAACAGATTGTCCAAGACAATAAATGATCACTGAATTTTGAAAGGAACATCTCTGTGTAAAACCAATGGTAGGATTGTATATTTATTTAATATTTAGTAGCAGATATTGATAGTAGAATGATGTGATATAATTACCCAAGAATTTCACGTTTATTTTGCATTTGAGTGAGCAGGGATTTTCACAGTTGAAAGTGACCTTGGCGCTGGCGTCCTGGTCACTAGGCATCTGCGCCAAGGGGTTAGTGAAGATGATCTGCAAAATCATTTAATTTTCATCCCTACTATTTCCATACATATGTGAGAAACCAGTACCCAAGCCAATTTTACTGCATGGATGAAATCAGAAAAAGGGGGGGGGGGGGTAAGTTTTGTGTCAATTGACAATTGATGCTTCAAAAAATTGGAAACAGTAAAGCACTTTTGATTATCCATTTATTTTCTGATAGAACTTTCACAACAAATGCATTCAATCTAATTTGCTTTAGAAACAAACATAATGCTTGTAAGTTTTGGAAGAAAAAAGATGAGCAGAAGTTTGCAGACTACCTGTGAAATATTGACAACCGTTTTGTTTTTTTGACACATAAAACCCAGTGGATGTTGCTTTCGCAGCTGCTTCAAAACTATTTTGATATGACACAGATGTACCATCATGACTGCTACAAACCAGTGAAGTGATTTAAAAAACAAAACTATATTAGTTATAGGAGTAACAGAGTGTTGGCCTAATGGGGGGCTACGGATGCCAGAGGACCTGCAACTTTTGCCTCAAGTGCCAGATGTGCACCTTCAATTTGATAAAAAAAAAAAAAAAAAATAGATATTTGTATTATTATTGTAGCTGTCATTAACCCATTCAGTGATGTGGCCAAAAATACAATGCAATGGGCAACTAACGTTGACAGAAATATCAATGTTCTAAACTGCCAATGGCGAATTATGTTGACCACAGCCGTCATTACACTGCTATAACGGCAAATAATTCCAGTTTAGAGCTGGGAAAAATGCAACAGTGACAAATTTACACTGACATTCTTTTACTGCTTTTTACCGAGATTTATAAAAAAATGTTTACATGCTTCTAGATGGAAATATTTGAATTTATATATAGGCAATGTTCTAACATCTAATCTCTGGAACAACCGGTCATCTAAAATCAATATTGGGGTGTGGGAAGAATGCATCCCCGTCAAAACACCTTTCTGAGAATATAAAGACATTGAACACCAGCAAGTGGACAAATGAACAAATTACTGCTAGGCTACTGTCTAGGCAGCGGGAGTAAATTACACAGTATAAAAAGAAAAATTGGTATAATGAAGCCTGCGCTGTCCCGCAATTGTGACCCAAAGTGAGGTTGAGATACATGTGACGATTTCACAGGAGATGCAAAAAACGTTACAATCTAGTCAAAATTGATTTAATACCAGAATCACATTCTTGAAGATCAAATCTAAATTTTTAAATTCAAATCATTGTGTAAATGTGAAATTTTGTTAAATATTGGGACTAGTTGGTCCTCCAGTCTGCCACACATAAGAAATAAATTTTACTCACCGTAAATGTTTGAGTCCCATGCAAAGTTTTTGCACGTTCAAACATGTATGTCATTGATATGGTTTTAAAATACGCACATACGGTAAAATACGGGCTACAGTACGCACATACGGTAAAAATGTAATTGTGGCGGGCCGCCACAGTTTAATACATTAATGGAAAACACTGCACATGAATTCAGTTCTCATTCTAGATGCCCTGGAGAACATGCTGTATGTAATGGTTTAATTTATTGCCTGGGACTGCAAAGATGGAATTTCAAATAGGTGATCCCATATTTTTGGTTTGGGTTTACCATGATGTGCATGCTTGTATGCAATTATCATGCTATCAAGTGATACATGGTCATACTTCAGAAAAAAAACAAACATCTGATTGAGAGGGACCACTGACTGAGTTTGAACTGAAACATAGATGACAAATTATAGGTGAAAAGGAGAACAGCTCCATGTAATGCATGTTTCCATGATAATGATGCAATGGATACAGCAGCACAAATACAAATTTGGTGAAAAAAAAAAGTCAACACTATGTCCCATGTTTAGATTCTGACAGGCTTTGTTGAAACATAAGCTGTGTGTGCATCACTGTGCAAAGAAAGCTATTCTTCAGTGCAAAAGTTGATATACGTATAACTTCATTTGTCTAGTTTTGAAGTATTTTCAATCTGGCCCATTGAAAGTATTGGGTCTGTTCCAAAACAATGAATCTGGTTGTTCTTAACAAGGCATATTTTGAAGAAAACAAAATAAGGGTTTATTTTTGCAGAATTGAAATGAGATACATCTTGATTTCCATCAGCAACAAACTGATCTGACTTTACATTATTTTAAAAGTATACCATTTAAAGGGATCCAGTATGTATTGCAAGAAAACATGCATACTATGCAAACAGCATGCAAACAAGAACTGCAGAAATGCAATGTCTCAGTTTCTGGGTCTCATTTACTGTATGAGCCACAGATATTCTTGCAATGTTTTTTTGTGGTGATTGTGGCTACTTTATATTTTCAAAACAACAGATGTAGATCTGTAATTCATATTTTATTTGGATAAAGAAGTAAATTATCATGTCTGAAGAACACTATAATAAAGCAATTAAACAAAACGAATTAAAGAGATTTAAATGGCTGTTAAAAACATAACAATGCTCATTAACTAGTCATTGATTCTTTATTGCACAAATTCCTACAGCAAACAAATTATATGTCTATGTAATTAGCAATCCCAAGCAAGGGCTTTAGCAAGGCCTAGCAGTGATGGAAACGTTAATGGTATCAACCATAAGTTAAAGTTACAAATGTGATGGTTTATTGTCATAAAGACTGGTGGAGAGGTGATGGTATTTACAGTGAAATAAAATAAATGTGGAAATAAATGTCTGTGTGTCATTTCATAGTTAAAAAGTTTGCTGTTACAAGCAATTGGCAGACATGTAGCTCTGGCGCAACACATTATGTTCAGCCAAACCTCATCACAAGCATCAAAATGTTGAGTCTATATACAGTGAGCACCATAATTCATTGGACAGTGACACATTTTTTGTTATTTTGGTTCTGTACTCTAACACTGAGTTTGAAAGGATACAATCACAGTGAGGTTGAACTGCAGACTGTCAGCTTTAATTTGAGGGTATTTTCATCCATATCGGATGAACCATTTAGAAATTATAAAACCTTTTGTACATAGTCTCTCTCCCCCCCATTTTCGGGCATCAAAAAATAGTGGACAGTTTAACATAATGTAGAATAAAGTAACCACTTTTTATATTTGGTCGCATATCCTTTGCATGCCATGACTTCCTGTCTGTGACCCAACAATATCAAAAGACTCTTGATATCTTATTTTTCTGGTACTCCTACAAGCGATATTATAACCTCACTGCATTTGAATAGATCTCTATGATAATTGGGGGGTGGGACTAGATTTAGCTGTTAATTACACTGGAACAGTATGGAACACATGGTTGGCTAAATGGCTCTATGTCATCAAGGGTCTGACATATCAAACAAGCCTTAAAGCATCACTCTGCTGCCAGATATGCAGTAGATATGGATGGATCTTGAAGGGTTTCTTCTACTGACTTATTTCCATAGAGTTCAATAGGAAGATTTGTAAGGAGAAACAACCCTTGTTGTGATCCATCCATATCTACTGCATATCTAGCAGCAGAGTGATGGTTTGAAGCAATCCCTTTTCATAATTCTGCTTTCCTTGATTATTTCATTATTCATCATATCACCTCTGAATGAGATTTGTTGTCTTTCCTTTGTGCCTAGAGTGTACTTCTGCTCCCTTAAGATAATCATAATCTTATCAATCCCACTGCCAGCGGAGGCCTCTTCAAAGACATTTGATTTTATTTCCTCTGTGAATAAAATTTACTGATACGTTTACCTTCGCAACAGAAAAACCGATGGGATTAGGCCTATGCTCTACTGTAATTAACACACACTGGCTGTGTTCCATCATTGAAATATAACTTTTCCCTACATTGACAGTTTCAGTTGTCCTTTCACACGTTGATAGTGTGGAGTGGTGAAGTTTTCAAACAAACGTTGTGTCCATGTATGAGCATGTACTACATGCAGGACTAAAATATCAAAATATTCATATCACCAGATTCAGGTGTCTGCAGTAGATTACACTAAGGTCATTAATTCACTGGAATGATGGATCTTTCAGATCGATCATGTTTCCAAACACCAACATTACTTACAATGCTCACGGAAACCATTCACTCACAAGATATTCAAATTAACAGTGAATTATATCACCTTTTTCCATGCAATTACCTGAACTAACTAGCACAATATTGCTTGGAGGCTACATTTACACTGCAGGTCTTGATGCCTGAATCTGATATTTTGTAGAAATTCGATCTTTTGTCTATAGCGTCTAGACTGTGTGTTTACCAGTTTGATTGATGCATATGCGCACAAATTAACGCAGGTACATTTGACGTGGCAATGGACAGATGCCAAAATGGAGCCCAGTGAAGTTACAATGATGTTGCTTTTGTTCAATGTCCTGAAGTGGTAGTTCCCCCAGTGTGCGGGAGCGGTAGACGGGTCCCATATCCCCACCATAGCCCTGAACAGGAACCACAGAAATTATAAAATGTTTACAAGGGGGATGGTGGTTGTTGGCTGGGGGGGGGTAAGACCTAGACACAAATCACGTAAATTAGCCATTGTGCTCAACATAGCTAGCTAACATATTGCAAGTCTTCGTGTTTACACATACACTACATGGCCAAAAGTATGTGGACACCCCTTGGTCTGGGGCTGTTTTTCATGGTTCAGGCTAGGCTCCTTAGTTCCAGTGCAGGCAAATCCTAACACTACAGCATACAATGACATTCTAGACCATTCTGGGTTTCTAACTTTGTGGCAAAGGTTTGGGGAAGGCCCTTTCCTGTTTCAGAATGACAATGCCGCCATGCACAAATAGAAAGATCGTCCAGATTGGTATGGAAGAACTTGACTGGCCTGCACAGAGCCCTTACCTCAACCCCATCAACCACCGTTGGGATCAATTGGAAAGCCGACTGCGAGCCAGGCCTAATAGCCCCACTAACCTCACATCAGTGCCTGACCTCACTAATGCTCTTCTGACTGAATGGAAACAAATCCACACAGTAATGTTCCAACATCTAGTGGAAAGTCTTCCCAGGAGAGTGGAGGCTGTTATGTAATAAGAAGTTGTGTAAGTCGCTCTGGATAAGAGCATCTGCTAAATTCCTGTAATGTGTTATAGCAACAAATGGGGACCAAAAAGCAAAGCTGCACATGCTCCAGAAAAAACTTGTTGAAAGGACAGAATGACTCTTTCACTCCACCAGCAAAGAAAAGTGAAAACCAGCTTACTCCAAATAGGAACAGATCCTGGGTCAGAGTTTTTTTCCCTCGGACATCCAGCCACGGATCCATCTGTGCACTTCAGCAGTAAGACTGATACAGAGATCCAGGCAATAGTTTAGGAAAACTCCTGTTTAATGTTTATTGTCAATGTAATTACATCTTAAAATGTTTTTTTAGAGTACAACTTAACATAACACTTGCAAGTGTAGTTAATGGTTACACAGGGACATTTTGGGACTCCGGCTCTCTGATCATGAGACTGGGCCCCCTGCGGAGTCATTCAGAATTAACACTCCTGATCAACTGAGAGGGGAGACCCAAATTTAAAACACACACACACACACACACACACACACACACACACACACACACACACACACACGCACACACACACACACACGCACACACACACACACCCTGAGGTGATTGTAAATGGCTGATCTGTGTTTCATTGATGGTTCCAAAGAAATTATCTATTGTATGGGTGCCCTAAAGCCATCTACCAATTGGGATCAAAGGAATTTTGATCAGAAAAACCCATGGAACTTTACCAACGTCGCTATGATGGTAAAGACGCTGTCTTACGCCTACCAGATGCACCACTGAAACACTGACGGACTTCTGCATTTCCCAACCCGCATCTCGCCTGATCACCGAGAGTTAGCCTGCCACCGTCCACAGAATAAACCAAGCTGGTTTATTTTCAACTGCTGTTTTGAGGACATGTTTCTTCAAATTGTTCCTCTACTGTCTCCCTTGCGGCCGGATCCAAGTGGAGATCTGTGCACGTCCACATCGACCTGACTTGAAACCTGTCGCGACCCGACTTCGGTGAAGAAGTCTCCAGGAGTCCACGCACCTGCTGGGACCTTGGACCAGCTAACGAGCTGACATCACTTACGGAATCGGGACTGGCCTCCCTTTGTTACCGTTAAGTATTGAAACGCATTTTATTTAGCACTGACGTCAATTGATAGGCTAGCATAAAACCTGTAATACCCAGTTGAGGGAATTTTGGTTCCTACTGTTGTTTGTATTTTGTTTTGCTATGCATGTTTCGGTCGGGAATAGCCAATTTCCCTGTCCTTATAGTTTTACACTTGTCCTTTCCCTGTCCTTATATAGTTTTATATTTATGAGACTAATAAAACGAGCTAACCACAAAATATAGTTTAGCGAGTATAATGGAGTGAGTTGGTTGGAGGACCAGACACGACAGAAAGGATTTCAGACAAGTGACTCCGGAAAGACACCAATAAAACGGAGCGGACTCCGTAGGAGGGAGAGGGAAAAAAGGAAAACAGAAAGGCTCCAGCTCCCAGTACGAGGGAGTGAGAAAGGAGACTTAAAAGGGGAGAAACGGAAAACAACCCAACGAATCGAGCGAACTGACAGAAAAGTCAGCGAGAGAAAATACTTAGAAAAACAAAAACCTCTGCTCTCAACATAAGAGAGGAATTTAAAGAGGCAACAGAAACAAACAATAAGGAAAAACAACCCGGAAGTATCGGGCAAAACGTTCGTAGGCAAGAACGAGAAATAGAACATAAAAAACTGACTCTAGCTCGCACTAATAGCGAGAATAAGTAGGGCACTTTCGAAACGTACTGCTATCAAGACCCGCGTTGTGTAAGAGAGCAGAAACAAAGCGTTCGATGTGGAGTACTGGTCCTATACCTTACCGGCTTGAATGTTAAGCGAAATAACATGGAAGCACCGATACCGGAAGACGCAAAGGATAAATAGCCGGCGGAAACAATGAACAGGTGAAATCACTAAGTGCTGGCGTGAAACGAAAACTCGGCATGGAATCTGGAAAATCCGATAGAGTGCTTAATACAGGTAAAAGGAACGAACGCCCGCAGAGCTAGGGAAAGGCAAGCACAACCCATGACAGCGAGTCATTAACTCATAACACAAAACTAACCTTTGTTAATGGTAGGACTGTTAGCTTCTATATTTAGCACATAATTATCCTTTCCTCTAATTAAGATTAAGTCATAGAATGTTATATCAATTATTGTTTATATTATTCACATATTCATTGTTGTAGCCAATAAAACATGTAATTTTTCCAACCCATTGTCGTGTCTACGTTATTTCACTTAGTTGGGCTTTACAGACGTATAGAATCCTAATTGAGTGTTGAACTTATTTAATTCTGAATAAAAGTGACCAAACCTCACTGCACAGGCTATCTGCAAACAAGCAGCCTCGCATAGCTAATGTTATCTAGACAACTCTGATAACTAACTTATTTTACAATCCACCTCCCTTTTAAATCAAGATCTGTGCATGCAATCTCCCTTTGTATTAATACCTAACCCATTAGATCTAGGATCCCGTGCCTGTAAACGGATAGGGGCCTGACTAGACTAGCTAGACGTAGCTAGATTTCTCTAGCGTCAATACACGCCACGATTCAGGCCACGTTAGCTTCATGCTAAAGCTAGATTTGTATTTCTCCCTCGAGATACGTCTTGTGATCTCTGAACACGCGTGTGAATTCTAATATGCCTCATTCTTTGTCTACACTTTGTTTTCCTTTCCATATCATTCGCTGCTTTTAGGATGTTAGTTTTAAACGTGTTTGTTATTTAATAAATTGTATCTTGTTAAACCGGGTCGTCAGTCTGATTGTTGTTTGGATAAACATTTGAGCCTATCCTCCAAAAGAACCTACACCTTCAGATTAAGTAATTGAAGATTATTTTAATAGTTAACATTGAAATTCATAATCATAATTTAATAATGAATTTTATGAGACTGATTAATTATCCTTTTGCACCTAGTGTGAAACCATTTATAAATTTATATATTCTGCACATTCATTGGTGCCTCCATGTGATGACTGTTAAGATAGCTGTTATGTTATCTGTCTTCACTGCCAAATTCTTAATGTACCTAATGACACTACACATACATCTATGTTTAGAGACATTTGTTCTTAATCTTTTACCAAATGCAAATAAAAAAACAGCAAAAAGGCAAAAAACTTTCCTTTTCATTAACCAGCCACCAGCACATCTGTATTTAATATGTCACGTGAAGCACTTCACATGAAGAACATCAAAAGGTCACAAACATCCAATCTGTCAGGTCGGATGTTGAATCAGAATTGTATCGGAATTGAATACCACATACGAAGGAGGCCTCTGTATCCGATCTCAAAAAATCGGATACCATATGTGCCATGCGGAATCAGGTCGCATCAGAGTGGTAGTGTAAATGCCCCCTTAGAGTAACTGTGAATTCCCACATGGAATGCGTTCTACGGTCTATGATACTTTTATCTTTTGTTGCATGCTGGTATTATTTGTCTTCTAAAAGGTTGGCATGCAGTTCACTAATGCTACTCAACCTGAATTCAGTCCTGGGTATAAAAACCATTATACAAAAGTAAATTTCATAGTGACATCCATCTAAAGATGTGTGAGAGCTCAGTGCCAGGGTTAAGCAAATTTAAATATTTTGCAATTTATGAAATGAATGTACCGCACAAGGGCCAAAGAATGGGGAACAAGATACCACTTTCTTTCTGCATGGTTTTCCTGATGAATATTAATCATCAGTGCTAATGGAGAAAAATACTGATAACCATCAAATGGTTTCTGATAAATTTACATTTAATTTGTACGCGCTAATGTCCAGGAAGCATGAAAGTAGTGAATACATGAATACATAATCTTATATTTTCTCAAAGGTCAGCAGTCGATAAGTTAAATCTTCCAAATTATCTTGACACAATATAAACTATTGAAGAAAATAATGGCAGCCAGTGAAATCATTAAAATGAGGAACAGCAGTATTAAATCAAGTTCCTGCACACTGGAACAACAATACATCTTAAAATATGGTATGCAATGACATTCAACCAATCCCTTTGTATCAAGTTTAACCAATATATTTCTGTAAACCAAGCAGTAAAACGGTTAAACCCAAAAATACCAACGACAGTCTGCTCCCTACTCCAACTGTTCTCACATGCACAATTCATGTGCAAAAAGTCTGCAACCCAGGAGGATAACAAAATGAAGGGGAAAAAAACTATAGAAAGTGGTCTCTCAGCTCCAACTGTATTAAGATGCATAACTCCCCTTCCAAAATTAATCTCAGAAATTTCTCAACGACAGATCATTCAGAAGCCTACAATTACATCTGCTTTTGGGTGTCTGCCATATAAAGGTGGCAGTAGAATGTCTTTGCCAATGAGCCCATCCGTTGCTAAAACTGAGATCCTCTGTATCCGCAATTAACTGAAAGCATGGCCCATCATACTTACACACTTGGGAAATTTGTGAAAAGGGCTTTGACGAGAAGACTTCAAGTTTGAATCGACATCAAAGCAGTACTATTCTACTCTTAAGTCACTTACTTAATCTGAATTGCTTTGGTGAATATCCAGCAGCATTAAAGAATAATATGTGGAAATGTATATGATGTGCAGAAATGCCTTGCATGAGGGCAAAACTATATTTTACCTAAATTATGCGATTTCCTCAAATCCTAGCTGTGATGAGCATAAAGCATGAGTGGTCTCCAACTGTGTTCCCAATTGCCACAGATTGAAATTCGGTACGGGTGTCCCAACAAGATGAATCACATGAAGAATTTAACACATTCTTTTTAATTGACAAGTTTAATTTCCTACATAAGAAATTAACACTTTTGAAATGAAGGACCAATTAAACATCCCAGCATGAACTTCTCATTGATGACCAAAAACTTGAAGTGTCCTTTGCCTTGCAGTGCTAAACGTACCATGTCCTTCAGAAACCTGAAAAGATTTGACCTCGTGGCACTGATGAATCTGTGTGGTACTGAGCCAAATCCTTTCCTGTCTATTATCAAATTGTCCAAATTAAATCAGTGAACAAATTCAAAGCAGTCTATTCCAACTAAGGTAGGTTCGTCCTTAAAACATACTTTCTTTGTTATAGATATACAACATGGTCAAACGTATATGGATATGGATACTCTCATCCAAAATCTAATTCCAAAATCATGGCCATTGATATTGAGTTGGTCCACCCTTTTCTGCTATAGCAGCCTCCACTGTCCTGGGATGGCTTCCCACTACATGTTGGAACATTGCTGCATAGATTTGTTTCCATTCAGTCAGAAGAGCATTAGTGAGGTTGTGCACCGATGTTGGGCGATGAGGCCTGGCATATAGTTGGCTTGCCAACTGATCTCAAAGGTGTTTTACGGGGTTGAGGTCAGGCCTCTGTGCAGGCCAGTCAAGTTCTTCCACACTGATCTCGTCAAAGCATTTCAATATAGACCTCACTTTGTGCATGGGGGCATTGTCATTCTGAAACAGGAAAAAGGTCTTCCCCAAACTGTTGCCACAAAGTTGGAAGCACAGAATGTTCTAGAATGTCCTAGTATGCTGTAGCTTAAATTTGCCTTCACTAGAACTAAGGGCCTAGTCCACACCAAAGGGGTGTCTGGGTACTTTTGGCCATATAATGTATCTATAAAAAAATATGGGTGTTCAAAAAACAAAACTTCCTAAACTTACTTACATGCTTAAGCTTACAGAATCCATCTCACAAACCATCTCACTCTCCTGTCCTCTGCCAGATCAATGACACTGGACATGCTCTGATAAAATAGACATTACCAGACAAACTGATGTAGCTACTTAACCAATGTGACTGGGGCTGAAATTGTGGCTGTGTACTGAGCATATGCTGTTAAATTGTTGACACGAAAAACAGACTTGTAGTAAACTCGTGGACGAATGGACCTGTTGCGGTTTGCTGAATTATTCAAATTAAAATCAGTGAACAAATTCAAAGTAGTCTAGGCCAACTAAGGTAGATTCGTCCATAATATCAAAACACCACACATTTTGTATGATACTTTTTAGCCCTAATGTGAGTAATTCCAGATATATTCATAATCACCTGATTCAAGACCAGTCTTGAGACAGTGCTGGATACTCATTAGAAAGTAGGAAAAATAAGACCACCTGGGACAAAGGCCTGTTCTCATCATAGACTGTCTTCGGTTACGTAAATTAAATATTTGAAATTCTGAATTAAATCTCTTAATCTGAACCCTCAAACTAATTCAGGGAATAGTTACATTTAGTTAACTAACTAACTAACAAATGAACAGTCAATTTCCTTTAAGGCTGCAATAAGTTAACAGTGGATTGAAATATAGGAATTGATGTTTTTAAAGGGTTATTTACAGGTATGAGTGGTTTTAAACATCTTCTTTGTTTCACGAGTGAAATATCTGCAGAATTCACGTATTACAGGAATTACACCATAAAATCAAGCACATATGACATGATATTGCATGGTATACTTTCCCTACACTCAGAAACTTGGTGTGAAATTGGGACAAATATGGAAAAGAAAACAAAAAATAAATAAATAAATAAAAGGTTAACAATAAAATCTAACAAGGACCTAACTGATATCACTTGCCAAGCAGTTGACACAATAACAAGCTAGAGCTAACTGTGGGGTCGTGCCAGTGTTACTGTTCCATAGCAACTGATTTATGAAGTGGAACCCAAAGACAAACCCTAACACAAACCATGATTTATCCAATGGGCCAGCAGAAGTAGGGACGGAAGCAGGGGAGGCAGAAGTAATCTAACCTGGGAAGAAGAAAAAAATATACCAAAATCGCCTAACAAAGATACTACTCACAGTAGTGTATTTCAGCCCTGCCCACAATGGGAAAGAAGACTTGAATTATTCCCAACCTGCCTACAAACAGCTAAAATACAAACCCCAAAAAGAGAAAGTTGACAAAAGCAATAATAAAAAAAAAAGTGTTCAAGAAAAAGAAAGCACCTCTAATGGGGCAGACCAAGCAGCCAGGCAACAAGGAAACTGACTGCTTGAAAAGAGGAGGGATGAATATTTAAATACCATGTGTGGGTGATTCCCAGTTAGCAGAGGTGTATGAATTTATCCAAGTAGCACGGGTGAGGATTTTCTATTAATTTGTTCTTATAAAAAACACCAAAATAATAGCGCAAATTTGAATGTGGCTGCTGTCTTGTGCCACTGACAGTTCCTGTATGTGTGTGTACACTTGAGTGAAAAGTTGTCTATGTGGGCTACCCATGTCTGTTCAGGCTGGAACTACCTCCTGTTGTTATATACCCTCATTTCGCAAAGGATTCTATATGACTGCTCTCATTTATCTATCAGGTTGATTAAGGGTGTGATTCACATTCGTCCAAAAACCAAAGTTGTGCGTTTCTTTATCAATAATGGAGCAAGTCAGCATTGAAGCTTCAAGTACGGTGTAAATCCTGTTGCACCAGACAACTGAATTTGTATTTCATAATTTCTAATTGTATGTAAACTTTTGAAATTTAATTTGTATTTAATAATTATAATTCATGTGAAAGGTTTTAAAATTGAATGATGTGATTTGAATATGAATTTCAAAAACCTGAACTTGTATGGATCCCCTTGAAATATATATATTTTTAATTCAGTTTCTATTGAACCTTTCAACTCTCAAAAGACTAGGATTGAAAATTCAGATCTCCAAAAGCTAGCTTTCAAATTGTGAACATCCGGGCACTTAAGAAAAAGCACTTGTTGACAGATACCATCAATTTGCTGGAGTGAGCGTGTCACTCGCTTCTCATTGGGATAGATCACTTTAAGGGTTGTTTCTCCTGGGTTTAAGGGTTGTTTCTCCTGATTCATTTTCCTATTGAACTCTATGGAAAAATAAATCAGGAGAAACAACCCTTCAAGTGATCCATCCAAATCTACTGCATATCTGACAGCAGAGTGATGGTTTGAGGCTCGTTTGATACCTCAGACCCTTGATGACTTACAGCCATTTAGCCAACCATGGGTTCCATACTATTCCTGTGTAATTTATAGCTTAATCCAGTCCCACCCCCACAATTCCCATAGAGATCCATTCAAATGCAGAGGTTACAGTATTTTTTTGCCTCTGTCCCAACTTTTTTTGGAACGTGTTGCAGGCATCAAATTTGGAATTAGAGTATATTTATAAAAATCTAGAAAATTTACAAAACATTAAATATCTTTTCTTTGTACTGTATTCAATTAAATATATGTGAAACATAATTTACAAATCACTGCTTCCTGTTTTTATTGGCATTTTACATACTGTGTGCATTTTTGGAATTAGGGTTTGTATATTTACTAACTAATACATTTTAAATCTCTCACTAATTTAAATACCTAGTCTAACGTTACAAACCAATTTATCCATCTTGCTGGATATCTATTGCAGTGTGAACCTAGGAACCTAGGTGACAGTAACATGTATGACATGCTCTGCTGCCTCCCCTGGACAACAATAGGTCATTAATCATGCATACCTCATCACATCACAATTAAAACCACACCACATACTGGATTAAATGACAATTGTTAGACTAGAAACTATACATTACATCTAGACTTGTTAGAACACCCCAATAGTAACATGATCTATTAGTTATGACAAAAGATCTTGGAATCACTGACATTCTTTAAAGTGATATTGGTATTTAAGATTTCGTTTTTCTGCATTTCTAACAACATGGTAGAAAGTAAAAAAAAAAATTAAAAAAAAACCTTGTAAAAATACATCGCCTGTTACTCCAGAAACGTAATTTGCATTACGACAGGTAGCAAATGAGTTGTTTTTAAAATGTTAAAACTTAGCTACATTTGAAAACAAATGTTGAGACTCGTGTTTCTCGCATTCACGCAGGAGGACTTTTAATTTGAACAATTTTGCTGCAAATCTGCCATCTTACTGTCGTTTACGGTTGCTCATTTCATAGTACTGATATCTATCTCCACCTAGCCATCTCGCTTGCCACTGTAGATACCACTTGCTAGCTAGCTTGGTACTGTCTAGATCAGGAGTCTGCAACCCTGGTCCTGGAGAGCCACAAGATCTACTTGTTTGTGTTCTTACTCTGCACTTAATCAATTAAATCAGTTGATTACACAATTAACTCACGTCACCCTGTTACTTGGGTCTGAATTGGGTTCTGATTTTAACATGAAAACAAAAACCAGCAGAGTCTGTATAAAAACCAGCGATGTATAAAATGTGCAGTATTTTCTACATGGTGAAACCAAAGAACCCTTTAATAAAAGCTAAGAATCTGCACTTAAACCACATGTGAATCATTTGATTACAAATAAATTGTAGAGTACAGAGCCATATCAACAAAAAATATGCATTTGTCCCAAACATTATGGAGGGCACTCTATATGGTATGTAGCATAACACACAGTGAAATCCAGGTGCGTTAGCTGTGGGAGTGCATGTGTGTGTGCGCGCGTGCACGCGCGTTTGAGTATGTATTTGCGCGAAGCCTACTGTTCTTCCATTCTACCCGTCTTATCACATCCCTCCACCAGAACCCAATCACAATAAACAGTGCAGGGAGCATAAAAAATAACCCTGAATGCACGGTAAATGAAGCACTGAGCCAGTTCAATTTTGGCCAATAAAATAAAGCTCTTGTCAGAAACAAATTAGAAAACAAGAGCTGACTGACAGCACCGCCAGTGGGGTGAATTCACCTGGCAATGATTCAATGTCATTGCCTGTTATCAGCTGATATACTAACTCCATGCAGTGGCACTCGCCATCAAATATTCATAAATGGTTTGATTGGAAAAACAGATGTTGATATTGCCAGATGGAATGCAGAGGGGGGAAAAAAATAAGTGAGAGACGAGGTGCTGTGTTTGTGGCTCTGAAGTCAGCTGGTAATGTTAACAAATGCAAGTCTTTAGCTTTTCCCTGTCCTTTTATCATTTGTTTTTCATATATGACATTCATCACACAATGTCATGTACAATTGTTTCAGACAGCTCATGCTTACAACTGTAGTATTCTTGCGCATAAAGATTTTTTCAGGCAACCTGTGCCAGACCTTGCCAAAGCAACAAGAATAACTTGCTCTTAAACCCACGGTTTTCATTAACACATCGGCAATCTCATTAGCTGTGTCTCTTCTCCTCTCCCCTCTTTATGGTTGTGCATGTGTGTACGTGTGCACATGTGTGTGTGTCCGTGTGGGTATGTAAAGCTTCTAATAATATCACATTCTTGGAACTGGGAAGAAAAGAAATGAGCAACAGCAAGAAAGAGGGCAATTGGGTAAGTGGAGGCGAAGTACGCTTAGCGGTCGTGCAAGTCAGAGAGGTGAAAAGTGAAATGTCAACATAAATAAATGTAAAATTTGTTTCCACATTTAATTTATATCCTCATTTACTTATTAATTTAAAAATGTCATTATGTATTTCCGCATAACGTAAATTATTTAGGTAGCTAGCTAGATTATGTCCGATATTTATCAATGATAACTAACGTTGGTCAATAGCCATAACGTTAGCTGGATAGCTACTCATATAATAGGTTACCTTTACTGTCATGATGTGATTAGTGCAACATTATATATATAATATATATATATATATATATATATACACACACACACACACACACACACACACACACACACACACACACACACACACACACATATACATGTACATACACACACATACATACATACAGGGACAAAATATCGGAAACACCCCTGAAAAATGGCTTTAACTTTGAAGCATCTAAACCACAATTACAAAAGCATCTACACAGTTGATTCCTATAATTACAATTTGCGGCATATGTCTGCTTAAGAGGTCTAACCAGCAGCACTCCAAAGAAAGAAGAGGATACTAACAGAGTTCCAAAGGGGCCAAATAGTTGGTGCCCGAATTGCAGGTGTGTCGGTCACAAAAACGGCAGAAGAAAAAAGAAATGCAAAACATAAAATTGCTTTTCATTTATTTTGAAGTTATAAACTCATAAACAGTCGCAAATTGGCCATAATTTCCTGAACAAAGAAAGGCACATATCTTTCTTTCTTAAAAGCTATGGCGTTTGTTATTGCTTTTGCCCAGTCTGAATTAGTGGAGACAGCTTAAATGCCATGGGGGAGCTGGGTTTGCACTCCACTCTGTTTTTCCTTGTACCAGTTCGCCATACTGACGAGGCTGGGCTGTGCTAACCCTGCATTCGTTTATGGTTGGAGGTTGGATGTGGGAAACGTGTCATTTCTGCGTCATTACCAACATAATTGTGTTTACGGTGCACAACTGGGGACTTGTCACCATGCACGCCCTTCGCAGGGAAGTTTTGGCTTTGCTAGCAAATATAGCTAAAACAGCTAACTACAACAATAACGTTTTAACTTTTAATTGTATATGTTTGTCATTCTGTACTGGTATGTTGGCCGATACAAAAGCATTTATGCTGAAAAAACGAAAGCTGAAGTGTTTTAAAAGCTAAAATTGTCTAAAAGTCATGTTTGTTTACTGTTCACAATGTGGGTCGTGGTGTGAGCTGCCATGATGATGTGATGTCAAGCAGTGGCGCCCCCAGCTGTACGCAGAGTACGCAGTCTGCGTACCTTAGCAACAACAGCAAAATTAGTATTTCCATTAAAACTGACGTGAATTGTCAAAGTCTCTGCGTCTCCGTTTCTACGATGTTGAGGAATGATATTTGCTTATTGTCTTCGTTGTATTGCCTGGTTATTGTATTTTCCAAGTTTTGCATATTTCAAACATTTGAAAGTGATTGGAAGACACAGTTGAAAGTGATTGGAGGATCACCATCCCGCCGTTAACACCGTTGAAAGTGATTGGAGGATCACCTTTTTCTTTAGACCGGGAAAAGTTTAGAGTTGCCTTTTTACTTGTCAGTCAAGATAACTTCATAGCATACTGAAAGTCCTTCTTACGATGCCCGTGTCTACTGCTTCAGTCGAGCGCTCATTCAGCTGTTTGAGACGTCTGAAAACCTACCTACGGAACAGCATGACAGACGCGATTGGCGATTATGAACATTCACAATGACTTTGAAATCGACACAGAGCGGGTGCTTAGGGAATTTGACGCAACCGGGACAAGGAGGGTCAATCTCACATTCTAAAGCCTTATTCGGACGGGATACTGTAAAGTAATTATTACCACAGGACATCTGTTACACATCCTATCTTCACTGCAAACAGCCGCCAAAAAAAAAAAACTATGTGGAGACAATGTTGGCATGGCAAACATGTCCACAAAAAGCGTGAGGAACCCTGCATTACACGGTACACCTCTTTATTAACGTTAGCTTGAAAAGAAACAGTGTTAGGCCATAACATGTTTGTAAGGCTATAGCTTGGCTACAATAGCTTACCTAAAGCGGCCACAAGCGTTGCCCCACTGTAGCCTACTTTTTAGCCTGTTTTTTTTTTTGCTCTCTGTCTTCTTATTTAATGTAACATTACATTCATTTAGAGGTCGGTCAATAGTTGGACCGAAGAGAGCACAACCAAAGGCGTCCTCGAGTGCTTACGTGAAAAACCAGTAGAAAAGACTGGGGAAAACTAATTTTTCACAGGAAATAACAGAATTTTACCGGACATGTCAATTCGCACGGGATAGCTTTAACCTGGGGGTAATTTTTACAGGACATTTAACAGTAGGCTAGGTAAAAGACTCCGGAATCTTTACTGGTGCGGGAGCGCGCAGTCCGTAAAAGTTACAGACATGGGAACTAAAATAGCGGAGCTCTTCCAGTAATTATTACATTACCCCACCTCCCCCTGTAAAACTTATCCCGTCCGAATAGGGCTTAAGGGTAAGATGCTATTTATTTTTATGCAGTGATTGAGGCAACATGTTCTTTTATTTTATTTGCAGTGGCGTGTTTTTTCTCTCTCTCTCTCTCTCTCACACACACACACACACACGCACACACACAATTGGCGAGCATTCAGTGATAATATTTTACTAGAAATGTAAGCAGTGAATACATTTTGTTGAGCATGTTCGATAGTTACATTGACTTGTCAGAAGTGTTTTCATTGTGTTAACATTAACTGTGCTGTAAGTCGCGTAACAGCTTGTTGCGCGCAACATTTCCATTCAATTGTGAGGTCTCTCCGGTTTTCCTGATGAAAGATCAGGCTACTGTAAGTCACGTAACATCTTTTTGTCCGCAACATTTCCATTCTATTGTGAAGTAAGTCTCTCCGGTTTTTCTGATGAAAGATCCGACTTTAACGTAGGCTAGGCCTACTCTTACGTTAGAACTTATTGTAATATGCGACCCTATGAGTGCAAAATATATCGGTATATTACGTTGTAACGTTAGTCCTAACTTAGGACTCCTAAGTAGTGGCTTTGTTTTCATGTAGCCTATGGCTTGGCCTCCTCTGTTGCGTACCCCAGGAATAAATCCTGCGGGCGCCCCTGATGTCAAGTTCTTCCTAGTCGGGGTTGTTGATTTCCCGATCCATGATTTCCGACATGGAACTCCTAATTGGAAGGGCGTTTTATTACATTTTCCCTAGTCAGATATCGGGATTCCTAGTTGGAAATGAAAAAAAAAACTTCTGTGGGCTGAACTAAAAACATCTTTGTGAAAGTTATGTCTTCGGGGGGGGGGGGGGGGGACTCAGAGTTTTGAATTTAAGTTCTGCACACAAAAAAAAAAAGTTCTGCACATGCGTGGTTAAAGTTAGACTATTAATTCGGCTCAACGCGCACTGAACCGAAAGCCATGTACCGAATGGTTCAGTACGAATACGTGTACCATTACACCCCTAATATATATATATATATATATATATATATATATATATATATTTAAATAATGTTGCACTAATAAAACCATGTGGGAAAGGCATATTTGTTAATTTTGTGCGTATATTAATAAATTAATCGTAAATGACAGACAGATTCAAATCTCACCTACATCACATGAATTGTGTGGGTTTGTTCAATAATCTCACATGGATATAAAGATACTTTAATATATCACGGGGATACCACTACTACCTGCACTGTTGGACAAAAAATGTGTGTATGATCCTTTTAAACAGATCTTAAAGCTGGGGATACATTACACAATTGTTTAAGCCTGATTTGACAATGATTTGTGATCGGGCAGAGTCTGTGGTAGTCCAGGACAGTCTAGCATATTTGTGCTGTATAGTCTCAGCTGCACTTGTTGTGTGTGGGAGTGACATACTCAAATCTCTCATGCGATCCCAGTCGGCACCGCCACAATTTTATCAAAGATGTTTGATTTTATTAGGGCTAGTCTTTGCATATTTGTGTTGTTCGTTCTCATCAAAGACTCAATCACGCTGGGAATTCCCAATAGTCTATGAAAATTGAGTTTGCGGAAAGAAGGGGGGGGGGGGATACGTGAGTAAACACATGATCCAACGTGCACGATGGCTGAGCCGAATAAACATGATTTCTGGAGTGCTAAAAATGAGGAGTGAAAGATGGGCCACATTAAACGACTTTTCCAATCGTCGACAATGACAATGAAAAGAATGAGTAGCACACATTTAACAAATGTCATATGCAGATTTTCAGTCTCTTGTCGCAAACACATAACAGCTGTTTTTGAGGAGCACAAACCTAAAAGACAGAGAATATATGCAGACAGATGCAGTTCTCTCGCATTAACACGATTTCTCGTGGTAGACCTGCACTCGCGAGAATGTCTTTTTCCCTGATATTTTGAAACCAAAACGAACGTGGAGCTCATACAGCTTGCAACTTTGTCAGTATTGTTGTGGCAACTTGCAGAGTTGTGTCTGCCACAAATCCACAAGTTGCTCCTCATTTTTACTATTCCAAAAAACATGCTTATTCGGCTCAGCCACATTGTATTTGAGGTTTACTTGCATATTTTTCCACCTCTTCCTTCCTCTGTCACAAACATAATTTTCATTGGGTATTGAAAATTCCCATTGCAATTTGAGTCTTTGACCAGTGCAAACCACAGCATTATGCCAAGATTAACCCCGATAAAATCAATGAATCAATCAATGCATGTTTGATAAAAATCGTGGCATCCCCGACTGGGATCGTAGGAGACATTACAGCTGCGACTTTACAGTGCAACTAGCCTGGACTGCCCTGGACTACCAGAGACTGTCCGATCTCAAATTGACGCCAAATCGGGCTAAAAAAAAATAATTGTGTAATGCGTCCCCATCTTTAGGAATATATTCAAGGATTCTGGCATGGATTCAAATTAAGGATCTTGGCAAGATCCTAATTAATATTTTAAACAAGGTTAGAGAAACAGTTCAAATGCTAGTTACAATCACATAAAATGAGGAGAAGAGGAATAATTTTTTATTAATTCAGGAATTCAGAAAATAGAAGAAATTTTTTGTGTTAATGAATGCCTCTTCATATAGGCTATAAATGCCGCTTCAATGTGCAATATTGAACAAATGTCTGTAGTTTAGATTTATTCAGTTTTTCTCCCATTCCCTTTCTTAGTTAAAATGTCTTCTGTATTCAAAATAACACAAAATAAGTTAGATAGGAGATAAAGTAACTAGTAGGATTTTAGAATTTAAAAAATAAAACAAAACCACTAAAGCCTGCAAGGCAATAATTTAGGGAAACCATGTGGATTCACAATGGATAGCTTAGGCTATCTCTGCTAGCCACCCTAGTGCTGGTGACCCAGCAAAGATGTGGTAGAAAATCTGAAATGAAAGCCCTAAAAACCTCGTAGAAGTTCTAGATAAATGAGGCTGTTGCCATAAGGGTGGTAGCAAGGGATGGGTAGGACCAGAAATGAGCATGGATATGCAATGTCCTGCCTCTTTTTAATCCCAGAAGGAAGGGTGTTGTCACATCCTGATTGGACAAGAGAATGCCAACAGCTTCGCTCAATGACACTGATCAACAGCTGATTTGCATAACCCTAAAATCAACTACTGGGTCAAAGGAATTAAGTGAATATGCAATTGAGAAAAAATACGAAACTAAGCGAAACGGAAATAACACACACTGGAGGAAACATGGCTGCATTCCGATTGTCAAAAAAATAGGTTGTTTTTCCTTTCCTTGCAACTTTTCCTAGACCTCGCCAGAAAACGTCACGGGGGTCAAGGAAAGGATGGAAGGAGAGATTTATAAGGAATCTAGCGTCTACTGTGGAATTCTAACGTCCCTTCTCTACCTTGCCTCATGACATGACTGTTCAACATAGCAAACTACAACTTCACAAAAAATTACTACAAAAGGCGCATCATGGCCATCTGTATTTCACTTGAACCATCCCTTTTATTTAGGCAAAAATTTTGCCTCTTAATAAATTAATTGTATTGTCTGATTGTGTCATTGTTTGTTTACTTTCTATTATAAGCCAATGCTCACCAACAATACTAGCTATTCACATTTAGATTTCCTGCCATTTCTCAGAAGATGTTCGCCTGTTGTTTGAATTCGGTAATTCGGAAGGTCCCGGAAAACTCCGGTGCTTATGTAAACATTGGTGGAATTGCATTGTGGGGCGCGAATACTACCTTCCTTATGAAAAGGATAGTCCATAGCATCCTTTGCGAAAGGACAGATAAAAAGGAATTGTGAAGCTCCTTTCCTTCTCAATATAAGAAAATTTGAATGGTCCTTAGCATGGCTGCCAGGGGAAATATTTCCGGTTCATGTGATCTAAAGGATCCTTCCTTGCTCGAATTTGACTATTGGAATGCAGCCCATATCTATCAAGCACCATAGGACAGAGGTTTTCAACCTGTTGGTAGTGCAGCGTTGGTACTGCAACAAAAAAAAATCGTCAAAAAATAGGTTATTACCCCAAATTAAACAACAATTTAATAATCGCATATTTGAATAATTTTTGCAAAAGATAAGACATCAGATTTAGGGAGAACTCTGATTGGTCTCTACAGTGGCTGGAGAAATTGTTTGATGGATGTGACCACCATTTTAGCTGTGTCGATTCTGATTATATTGTGGTGAACCCCCTGGCACCTTCTATTTTCATTGCAAACTGTTTATTCAAATACTTGATGTTTGGTATGCAACTGCATATTTTACTCTGTATACTTGAATGATTAACCCCCACACATTTCGATGCAAACGCAGATGACCGCCAGGCCCAGTCTACTGAATGCGAAATGCGGCATTCTTTTCCCCATTATGGCACCTAGCGATCATCGCACATTTTAAACATATGCGCCGACGTTACATGCAATGTCTGAAAAACCCCCGCAATGTAGCGTACGACGTGTCGAAGTAGTATAACAACTTGAATAAAGAAATGCGGCATGGAAGCGTAAGTGTCATTGTCGAGTGGCCAGGTTAGTTCGTAGGTCTACTGTTTAAAACGTGAATGCATTTAACGTTACACGCAAAACCCAGGCTTGGCTTTTAATAACGATAGCTAGCCAGAATGCACAAATACATTCCTTTACAACTAGCCATTCCAAACAAGCTTTTTATGTAATTGTAAATTATGGCTCTGGGATCTAGTTTTATCTAGCTATGTTTTTACAACTGTTTATGAAAAACATTCTGAGTAACATTAGCCTGGCCCTCCAGTAATTTTCAATCAAATTAACTTAACGTCACTATCATGTCTATCGTTTCTATAACTAAAGGTTGAATTTGTCAATTAGATGTAACGACACATTTGATTAATCACACATAACATCAGCATTGGTTTTGTATGCATTTGATTTGGCTTGTGAATTAACTGTGTCCATTCTCAATTAATGGGGTCCGACAAAGCATTAAGGAAAAGAGAGCTAACTGGACCATCGGACCACCCTGTCTCCCCTGCCAGTGCTCGAAAAGCGATGGAGAAGCCTGCCACAGTGTTGTGTTTTTCCGATCGAATCTCTCCATCTGAGTACAGTGGAGTACAGTATATACAGTGTTAGTCCTATAACAGTGAGCCTATATTAGTCCAGGTCAAGTTTTCAGCCTTCAGTCAAGGGATGAATAATGAAATCCATTTTATCTGGCCTCCTTCAAAATGGATAGCCAGGGTGTCAAGCCGCACTGTCCTCTGGCATACCGTGCTGATGGAGTCACTGAAGTTTAACTCCATGAAGGGCGGTTGCTTTTTTAGTTAGTCTGGTGGTCGGTGGATCTCTCTCCTCCACCGCTCACCCCAGGCCAAACCAGCTCGCAAATGTACTGTGCAGTCACTCCTGCCTGTGATCAACACAGCTGTGCAAATGAAAGACAGGAGAATAAAGGCTGTGAGCTGGATCACCCATGAGTAGTAGTGGTTTCATTCGACTTGATAAGTTATGTGTACTATATGTATGGCTGTTTATTTCTCACATTTGGCAGTGGATTGAATTTATCCAAACAAGTAGTTCACAATACCTTTGCAAAGTTCATACACTTAGGTTAATAAAAGCTTGAGTAACAGTTTTTATATATTTATAACAGTCAAAGCATTGTATGGGACTCCCTAAATTAAACTTAAAAAAAAAAATAAAAAAAATAAAAAAAAGATTAATTCAGGTTTCATAATAACATGCAATGTGACTCACAATGGAGGATGACAAAGCAAATACCAAATACCTGTAGCACATTCTATAATATTAATATACATGAGGATTCGGGAATAAGGGCAGCTAAATGTATGGTAATTACTGTTACATAAATCCATAACTATGTTGGAAGAATGTGGAGTCTTTCTCCCACACTAATGTCGTGGTTTAAATCAATCAATGTCCTCATTGGCAGAGGGTCAAAACTTTACAACAAGATTCATGTTACCCATACAATGGAGAAAAGAGTATCACAACAGAAGCGGTTTGACTCATGCTTCCTTACTTAATGAACTATTTGTCTTTTGTATGTACTGTACATTGTATGCATTCTTTACATCTTTACAGATGCAGATATTAAATATTGGCTAGTAAGAATCAGTGCCAAAAGTAGATCGAAACCCTAAATGAAATGTATCCCAACAAGAAATGTACTCAGTTAAAGCCATGCTCAAAATGAAATGGATTATATTCATCTTTTTTCTGGTTATTTATTAAACATTGACATTTGCTAGACATATCAAGACTGCATCTGGGAAATATGTGCCTTGCTTGCTTCTTGTTCTAGTAGGCCTAAAGGCGGCTGAGGTTCAAACTCCCTAGTTCTTGCATGTCACCCCCCTGCTGAGGTCACTCCACTGGCTGCCGGTCGTGGCCAGGATCAGGTTCAAAGTTCTGACCCTGGCTTACACTGCAGCCAATAGGTCAGGCCCGTCCTACCTGCAGGACTTAATCCAGCACTATGTTCCTGCTAGACCACTTCACTGCTGCAGCAGGGAGACTCGCACTTCCTTCCCTCCGTGTCAACTGCACTTACTGTATTGTACGTCGCTTTGGATAAAAGTGTCTGCCAAATGATTGTAATGTAAATATTAGACTGCAATTTCCTAAGTATAAATATATTTCATTCAATATGTAATCTATGGAAGCCCTGAAAGGCAAGGTGAAAAAAAGATAAACCGGCAGTCAACCGGCCAATATCAAAGTTTCTCGTACGTACAAGATACTAACATATGTACCCCCCCCCCCCCCACACCTTGCCTGAGATTTTTTTGCACTATATGTCAAATATGTCAAACAAATTGTTATAAAAATGAAGTGGCAATATATTCTATGATACATTACACATTTATTTAAATATAACTATTTTACAAGAATGTTTATTTTGAGTTAAAGTAATGCAAAAACCATGTTCAAAATGTGGTTTATACTATATTGCTGTGAATTGGCATTCCATAAGAGATCTTCATTCATATAAAATATGACATACAGTACATGATCTGGGACACAGTGCAATTCCATTCCAAGGTGCAAGTGTGCAAGAATGACATTTTCAGGGAACCTGCTGCTGTGTGGGTGACACATTCATTTAATCATTAAATGTGATCAGTGAAAATTATACTTGCACTTGAATCACTTTAAGAGGACTGATCACGCTTCACAATACACACATTGAACCAACTATTTAAAAATGAAAATGAGTCATTATCTTGCTCCAACTCATCATCAATTTGATTTATTTTTATGCATAATTTATTTTTTATCTTTTTTTTTGGAAGAAGGGACAGTGCAATAAATTGGTTTTCACTTCAAAGAGGAAAGAGAAAGATCTTCCACTGAAAGGTATGCCGTCTCATGTGACAGCATTACAAGCAATCTGTTATTTTAGGAAATTAGCATTTCACCAAAGGTTGGATCACACAAGAATGGGCCAGCTGTCAATGTGGCAAGAACCCACACTGCATTCTTCGGACACAGGAAAGCAACAATTATTCCATAAATAAGGGATGGGGTCTCAGTTCAGTCCATTTACTTGTAATGTTGTGTGCTGGTTTTCTTATATGGCAGAGAATAGATCATTAAAATAGAAAATGTTGATGAAAGGTTATGAGTACAGGTGGTAATATCGTTTGGATGGAAGTAGGGATTGGGAAAATATTTTGTAGTAAAACCTGTGTTTTATAAAAATTATATATCAGTAATAATAATAATAGAACAATAAGAAGAAGAATTTTGACAATGATTAACTGACAAATGTGATGGATTTCCTCTTTTGTGTCACTTTAAAAAAGAGTGGACTGATGAATTCTTGTAAAAGAAAAATCCAATCAGCAATGTCAAACATGGGGGTAGAATTTTAACATGAATGTAACCTACTAATCACACTATTTTATAGACACTGCAAATAGCTTGCCGTGACAATTTTGTTTCACTTGCTCACAGATTTATTTTAACCATTTTAACCGAACTATGACAGAAGAAAACATTGAAGTAGGGTGGAATGGTTACGTAAACATTAGGCCACAGTACTTCTATACCTAAATAAAGGTATGTTATGCCCAAGAATGTCCTGCAATGACATTCTTGGGTAGAATGGCCTTTTTCTTGACCTCATATCGAGTCCAGCTATTTTAAAAAGCAGAATGGTCTGCCTTGTTTCCCGTTATCCATTTGGGCTTCTTTGCGGCTGCGCACACAGAAGGGCATGCTAAGCAAAAGCTCAGACTGTAGGGGTCTTACAGTGCAATGATGAAGTGCAATGATGTATGATCTGTGAATAAGCTATAAATTAACTGACAAAACAGCTAGATAAGCCAAAATACAACAACAAAACAAACCCACTGGTGCATTACTGGAGAGACAACATAGTGTCTGTGGCTTTTGTTTTTGACACAGTGCCCCAGAATGACTATGTACAACAGGACAAACTGAATAATTCATGGAACTGCCCAAATGGATTCCTTTCGCCCAGAGCAAAAGCATAGCAAGAAATAAATAAAAATAAATAAATAATCTGTATGTGTGAGTGAATGCAACAGAAACATCACTTCCAAATTATTATTATTATTATTATTATTATTATTATTATTATTATTATTATTATTATTATTAATAATAATATTTATTTGAAATAATTAGTAAGCTGACTCGGAAAGAATATTTAGTTTTGTGATTAATTCTACTATAATTCCAACTGAATGATTTTAACCTAACAAAATATTTTAGTGTAACAAAAATTTATTTTTTTAATTTGACTGAGTAAATACATCAGTGTAATGGTTACACAGGGACATTTTGGGACTCTGGCTTTCTGATCATGAGACTGGGCCCCTTGGATTCGTTCACAATTAACACTCCTGATCAACTGAGGCACAATGGAGTGTCTGTCCCCTTCTTCATGTGACTCTGAGATGAACACAGACTGCTTGATCGATCAGGCGCCAGTTTGGGCAGGAACACCCCCCCTCTTTTCAGAAGGAGAGGGGAGACCCAAATTTAACACGCACACGCACACACACACACACACCCTGAGGTGATTGTAAATGGCTGATCTGTGTTTCATTGATGGTTCCAAGGAAATGAGACAATCTATTGTATGGGTGCCCTAAAGCCATCTAACAATTGGGATAAAAGGAATTTTGACTAGAAAAACCCACCAACTTTGCGCTGGTGGGAAAGACGCAGTCTTATACCTACCAGACGCAACACTGAAACCCTGACAGACTTCTACATTTCCCAACCCGCATCTCGCCTGATCACAAGACAGTTGGCCTGCAACCGTCCACAGAATAAACCAAGCTGGTTTATTTTCAACATCATAATTTACAGCTAAATCTAGCCCCACCCCCAATTCCCATAGAAATCCATTCAAATGCAGAGAAGTTATAGTATTGCTTGTAAGAGTACCAGAAAATAAGATATCAAGAGTTTTTTGATGTTGTTGGGTCACATACATCAGGAAGTCATGGCATGCAAAGGACATGCCACCAAATATTAAACATGATGACTTTATTTAAGTTTATGCTAATTTGTCCAATTACTTTTGGTCCCTTAAAATGGCGGGGACTATCTATAAAAGGTGCTGTAATTCCTACACCGTTCACCCGATTTGGATGTAAACATCCTCCAATTAAAGCTGAAAGTCTGCACTGAGCTCAGATTTATTATTTAATTACACCTCCAATATACTGTGGTAGACAGCTAAAATAACAATAACTTTGTCAATGTCCAAATATTTATGGACCTGACTGTATAAGCACATGGTTAAATAGTACATGTACAAACTTCATTTATTTTTCAGTATTGACAGTCCTTAGTCTTACAAAAGTGTGTCAGCAGAGCATTTAGGCACTTAAACAAACTGTAACTACAATCAATGGGAAACTAGACCAGCACGTTAGTGAGTACACAGTAATAAGGACTAAGGATGTTTGGCCCTAATTTCATTCTATATCTGATCTGAGCCTCAACATCTGAACAAGTCTCCAACAAATTGGACAGTGCAACTGAACCAGTGCTTTTATGGCAATGGATTTACTTGCTTTTTTCATAAATATCAGAAATGTCACATTCCTTGTTAGTTTTTTTCCCCCGTTTTTTCATTTGCCGTTTTTCTTAAAACACCAAGCCGTTAAAAATACCGTTAACTACTATCCCTGCAATATTTTGGGCAGATAAATAAATCACCTTGTGAAAACAGTGGGAACGTGCGCTTCTGTGTAACAGCTGCACGCAGGATGATGAAGCTCGGCTTCCCCGTGATTTGTTACCACCGCCTCAGGGGCACAAACACAAATGGAGAGAGTCCTTCATGTTCAAGAGGCATGACAAACCCAACTGAAGTACAAGGAGGAGAGCAACAACAACAAAGGAAGAATCACAGTTTTGTAATAATCTTGGTGATCACCAAGGTAAGGTCATGGCTTCAGACTCCACCTTGACTGATATTCTAACCTAGGACCTCATGGTACTAGTTTCCTGTGTTTTCCTGTCTGTTTGTTATAGTTTATAATAGTATTTAGAATAAAAGTGTAGTATAGCTGATTTACCCACAGCTTACTGTGAACTACATTCAACGTTCATTACTAGGGATAGCTGCTACATTATGGGAAGGACGTGCTTTGTCTTATCTGTTCTGTAGTGACTTTGATGACGTTTCTGTATGCACTTATTGTATGTCGCTTTGGATAAAAGCGTCTGCTAAATGACTGTAATGTAATGTAATGGTCAGGTCAAGGTAAAGCATAAGCAGTGATTGATGCTAAGCCTATATGCGATTACCGGAAAGTGACTGTTGTGACTGTCAGATGTGGCCATGTTGCTGGTGGACCCCTCCTCTGGAAGGGAGAGTGGCGACTGCGAGGCTCAGTCCGTAGGGCAGCCAAACGTCAGCCCATATGTGAATCCCCCAATGTGGCCTGGGGTTATGTTTTCTGCCATGGTACTTTTTTTCCACTTTCTTTCCTGTCTGATTAAAGTGAAAGAATAAATAAAAGACTGTGCACTCTCCTTTTAAAAAAGAAACAGGAAATTCTGCACATTTTGTGATTATGGGCTATTACACAAAACATGGGGGTTCCCGGCTCCTTAGCTATGATTTTAGCAGGAAACACACAGCTAGAAGGACATTGCCTGTTTTGCCAGTTCCCATAAATGTGTTTGATTACAACGCCTGCCTATACCAGTGGTCAGGACAACAGAATAACTGGCCACCTTCTGCCACAGACTGTAATTATAATTATAATAATTATTCTTTATTGACCCCGTGGGGTAATTTGTCCTCTGCATTTGACCTAACCACTTAGGAGCAGTGGGCAGCCACTACAGCGCTCGGGGACCAACTCCAGTTCTGACGCCATTGCCTTGGCCAAGGACAATGGCAGGAGTTTACCTAACCTGACATACATGTCTTTGGTGTGGGAGGAAACCGGAGTGCCCGGAGTAAACCCACGCAAAACACGGGCAGAACATGCAAACTCCACGCAGGAGAGGACCAGGACTGGGATTCGAACCCAGAACCTCTTTCTTGCGAGGCGACTAACCACTACACCACCGTGCCGCCTAAAGATCACCTCTTCAGACTGCATCTTGCTTCCCCTCCTATCCTTAGTCATTCCCACCTCTAGCAATCCCACCTTTTGTACTAGTTCATGATATGATTTTCAAGTTTTATATTATAGTAAGGTATTTTAATGGTTGTACGTTTCTTGCTTAGGCCTATTATGGATTTATTCAGGATTTATATTTTGGCTTTGGTTCAGCATAGTTAAGTTGCATTAGTGCTATAGTGATGTTCAATGTTGTAAGATAAGTGTCTGATAAATGGATGTAATGAATGAATAAATTCTACATTAAATGGTTTTCAGAATTAGTTTCTTGCAGACCATTGATGGATTCAGAGCCAATTTGCCTATTGTAGTATTAAACCCAAAATAAGTCTTTTTTCATTTATTGAATTATTTAACTGATGGGATAAAATTTAAATTGAGACAGGAAACACTGAAATCTTTTATAGCTCAATTCCTTTGGGCAAAGTTGTGTTATTGTTGTTCCCAATCATCTAGTTATTGAACCAGCTAGATAGCTCTGTCAGCTACCTAGCAAGATAACTATCTAGGTGCCAGTGCAAGCAGCTAGCTAGACCGGCCAGCAACGATCGATTTACCCATTCAAAAAACACAAATATAACTGTCACCTTTCCACTTTACAGTCTGCGTCCAGAACATTGTTGTCGCAGTGTTCATTAGCTAAATATGAATTCACCTGGATTGGGAGTGGCCCCTTGAATTAAAGTCTGGCATGCCAAGAAAAGGTATATTCCTTACACGGAGAATGTATTATGTAGAATTCAGCATGTAACAAAGACTAAGGGAAAAAACCTCTCATTCACATTTACTGAGTAAAAAATCGAAATTGTCTTGTTGTTATGCCTTTGCTCTCATATATTCTCAATATCCCAGCCAAGCCCTGATCTTCTAGTAACATGTTACCACATTACTTGTTTCACAGCACATACCATCTAATGTATGCCGCCGTGTGTCATATTTCATGTCCTCTCTGATCATTTCAGTCCACCTCAGCAGTTCAGCTCCCTGTGGTCAGTGCAATTCATGATGATCTTTTATACTGTTCTCATGCTGTGTCTGTCTTTTTCTGGTTATTTATATGTTGGAGGAGATAAGAAGTGATATAGCTTGGCAGCCACATAATATGTCATCCCTGTCAATGTGTGTGCGCGCTGTATATAAATATGCATTATATCATATCACATATCATGCATAAACAAATATATTATACACATGCATTAAGCCTTGGAAATTTACAGACACCATTGTCATGTGCTGTGCAGTGCAATTAAAGATGATTGAAGGTGGGATATATAGATATGTTACACGGGGAGTGGCTCATAACTCATTCCTTGGAATCAGGAACATGCCACGGGACCAGGATTTCTCTGCGCCATCTTCATTCCACCCAGGGTTTAACAATTTAAGATGTCCGTCATGTGTTGAAATATCAGAGCAGAGCAGAGCAGACACCATTTCATGAGATGATTCTCTTTGAAATCCTGTTCTAACTATCCCTCTAGGTCGTTACATGTAGGTTAACCACTCACAAGCATTGATTTGTTCTTAACTTTGAGTTAAAAGAAAGTTCTGCAATCAGCAAAATCCAATTAATGCCAATTAATGGTGTTTGTATAGAAAAACATAGATTTGCGTTTAATAGTAAAAAAAAACAGGAAAAACAAACTGAAGGGCTGTGGTCTCTGAATTTTTGGATGGATTGTTTTCATTCACTGGTATTTAATTGTATTTAGTGAGGTCATGAGTTTTTGTACCTTTTGAGGTACTTTTTGTACCTTTTTTTCTGAGAGTATTTGGGAAATACCATCCCTGTAAAAAAACGAAGGGAAGAAAAGTTATCCGGTGGATTTGACTTTGTTAATAAAAAATGGTGTGTCTCCAGAAAATTGCTGTTTAAATCATATTCCTCATCTGCTTAAGTGGCAAAGCACCACACTGATCTGATCGCGTAGATATGCATTACACTACAGTGTATGTACTGAAGAGACTAGAGGAGCAGTAACTCCACTTATACAAAGTCAAATTCTGCTGAGATAACATATATGGAATTAATTATAAAGCAGCTATATGTGCACGCTATATAAGAGCCCTTACAGAACTGGATAGTTTGCCGCAGCTAATATGTAGCACATTTGCCACAAACAAAATTGTTTTACACAAAATGTTGCCAGAGATTTGTCAGAGTTTGCCAGTAGTGGTGAACTAAAAACTTTGCCAGAAGTGAATGGCAGTTCCCACAAAGCTAATTTGCATGTGAATATATGAGCTTGCCGCAAACCTTTGGCATTGTTTCCACAGGTTTGCGGTAAGCTCATATTTTCACAATATGTTTGTAAGGGAGTCCCCATAGTTGAAATGGACCATATGATGGCCAGATAGTGGATTGACAGGATAGGGACTTCAGATCTAAAAATAAAATCAATGCAACTAGTTATACAGATTTTAAATGGTTGTGTTTTGAAACCTTGCACTCATATAACCACGTTAGTAAATAGGGTGAAAATGGTCCAATTACAACAAACACTTTAATGGCTGGACAGATATTGAGCACACAGGTCAACTCCAGTGGACATCAAAGACAGACGGTTCCTGTGATGCCTCGTTTGGACCCTGAGAGACCAGATGAGCCATCCATAATTCATGCGCTAAGTATGGCACGGCACACTGGGTGGCAGGTTATCAATATGGCAGGCCGATTCCTTGGATTGTGTAGGTGGCATCGCTCTGTCAGCAGCTGACATATGTTCGGAAAGTGGCTTGTTAGGCAGGACAAGACCTGGCGTGACAAGATGAAGGGCTATGATGCTGGGGAAAAATTGGGCTGATTTTGAGTTACAGGGAATGCATAAGGAGAAATGTAAACTACTGACACATCTGAGAGTGAGGTTTAAACCCTATCTCCCCTATGAGTGGTGTTATTGTAGACCACCGTGACTCTATAATTTAATTATCTACCCCTGTCCCTTTGTCCAAATACACATACCTGTGTCTAAAAACAAAAGCACATGTAACCTAATGTATTTGCATATGAATGAACAAATCAAGAAAGATTCATGCACATGCTTCTCCATGTGTCAGACCATGTTACATCTCAACTGATGCAAAAGAGAAAAGATCAGAGGAGACTATTGTTCATGTCATCCATTGACAAACACCCTGACATTTTAGCTTGACTCTGTGCATCTTGTGTAATAGGCTATTTGGGCTGTAACTCACATTGTCCAAAAAGGCTGAATTACTGATAGATGCCGCATGATTACACATACGTGTTCACATTGTCTACCAAATTATGTCATCAAGATCAATATTATGACAATATCCATAATATAAATAATTGTTTAGGAGTCCAATCTAATCTAAAATGGGGGGGGGGGGGGGGGGTCTAAATGGATTCCTTTCAACTTTTTTGAATCTATGAACTTTATATTTACCTGAATGATTATTATAACAGTTCAAATAAAAACACACGTTATATATAACTCTTAAATTTATTTTTATCTTAATTTAACTTTAATAAAAAAGGCACTTGGCAATGACCTTTCATTATGAAAGAATATGGCATATCAGTTTCTCTATAGAAGTATAAACATGGAAAATCAATTGTCTAAATCCTTTGTTTAAACAGGGGGTCTGCAATCCCACTCTGAACCCCACCCCCATCAAACATCTATCGATAGGGGTTTCTAGGATGCCTTTGAGCCTGAGCCTTTGGACTCTAGATGATTCACAATTCAAATGTATTTATAATATTCAACCAGCGTATTACCTAAGTTTAAAAATAATAATAATAACAAAAATAAAAATAAAAATACCTCTGTTAAAGTCATTGGTGTCATTGGTGGAGATTCCCCATTTAAAGCAAAATAAACCAAGTGGTCAATAAAATCCATCTCATGACAAACATATGGGAGCCCTCTAAACTGCGGAGTGGGTTTACCTTGCCCTTGCTTTCAAAATGTCTGTATTCGTACATAGAGCCTCAGGCCATATTTTTCTGCCTCTGGCGAAAGGCTCAATGTGACAGTTGTGAACTGCGACACATGCCACAGCAGCTCATTCTTCCTTCTGATTCCGCTCCTGATTATTCCATATTTACTTTTATTTATTTTCCTGTGGCCAAATGGGAGGGGTCAACAGACACGGATATGACTGTGAAATGAGTCATGGGCACAGGTGTCAGTGAGCGGATGATCGCTGACAGTTTTCCTGGGCATCCCGACAGAATGAGTCACCTTCACACAGGAATACAAATTCTGTGCAGAGAGAATCCCTGCCATCTGGGTGGCCCTGGAATAACTGGTTTGGAGTCCATATTTTGAATGCTTTCTGACATACGATATACAGAATTTTGTTACAAAGTGTTGTAGATGTATGCTTTTTTGCTAATTGTGGTGGCTACGATGATGATAATTCTGTCATCATAAATACAGCACAGAAAAATTCAGTCATCCTGGGGAAAAATTATCACTTTCATAGCTGAAATGGTATTCATGCAATACAAAGCCAATGAGAGTAATGTTTTAATGTAGATCAACGTCAACCATAAGCATGACTTCATTGTACATTGGTTTAATTTTTGTTATATGATAATGCTATATAAATTAATCCAGGTCTTTGCTTTTCAAAGCTCCAGAGACTTTAATTAAAAGACAGACCATTGTCTATGAGGTTCTTATGGGAAATGACAAGGATGCACTAAATTTGAATTGAAATCGCCACACTGAATTCAACACGCTTTTGAGAAACATGTCCTATAATGTGGCCCTGTTTGGATTCATTACCCATAGCAGTGGCTACTTCACTGCAGCTTCTCAACACTTTCAAGCTTCATTTCCTCAGATTTTAATGTTGTTCTCATCAAGCAGAAGCTCTCTTTATTTTTTCTGTCTGTCCTGTGCTTGCAATGAGATGATTGCAATAATATTACCAGCTGTGTGAAGCCCATAGGAGAGTGTTTTGAAGATGAAGGGCATAGAAATCACTGGGCAAAATCAGTATGATCAACCAGACACAGATTTGCATTGTTTCCTCATTTCCCCCCTTTGTAATTTCCACGATGGCCGTACCTCTATGCTGACAGGTCTCATAAAGACGCACATGGTGCTTGTTGATTATGGATACCTCTGGGTCATCTCTGGGCCAGGCCGTGCAGGAGATATAATCACAGTTATTTATAAAACGGCACTAACCGCATACCAGAATCTCATTACAAGGATGCCACAAATGTGCTCTTGAAAATAAGCATCGCAGATTTATTTTATTTTAATAAACTGTCATTGATCTTCCAAATCATGTTTAAGAGCATTTGGAGGGATGTATGCAGTCACTGGTAAGGAAGACAAATATGCTTTACAAGGGAGTCAGGGCAGCTTCTCCAGAAACGCTGATGACTGGAGTGTGACGGTGAAGCAGCCAACATATTAAGAGGAGACAATTATAAATGGCCTGTGCTAAAGAGTTAGGAGTCACATGGCCAAAAAAAAAAGCACATATGACAGGCCATCATATGCTGGCTAGAAAATAAAAAAATTTAGAGAACACAAAAATGTAGCTAAAGGTAGAAGAACCATAAAACAAAACCTTTGTTTCAATAAGCACCCTTTAAACAAAACAGGACTTTTTTTGGATAGGGTGGGGTATTTCAGGATAGTCGTTAGTAGTTCACTATATCTTATGTGTGTTATCTGTTTGTGAAAAACATTATGGAATAAATGTTCCCCACATCTTTGAATACATGCTGTTAAAGTCCCAGACAAAAAGGAAGAAAAAACTGGCAACCAATAAAAATGAATGAGTTTCTGATTAAGCATTTGTGTATGTTCTTTTCTATGTTTCACCTGTTTTTCCATTATTCAGCAGTTACACACAGGCTGAACCTGAGTTTTCAGGGCACGGAGTAGAGGAGGTGGTAGTGGAGGGTGCATTTTTCGACTATTGGGACGCACCCATCATCGTGCTCAAGGCCACAGAGATTGAAAGATGGCAACAATGATGATGCGTAGTCTTATATGCCTTATATGAATTTCCACAAGATAATGATTCCCCAATGCAAGATATTTAGCCTAAATTGTGTGTGCTTCAGTAGGTTATTATCACACATAGGACTTAGGATCCTACCCAAAGGCTAGATTGCCTACAACGGATAACAAAATGCCAGTTCGTTTGTAATTGGGACGGATACGTCTACCACTAGGGGGCCAACGTGGATCGGGTTAACAGATTATGAGATTTATTTTTGTGTGTTGAAAAAGTCCTGCTCAATATATCTACATTGCCACATTGTTGGCTTGTTGCATCAAAAGATGAACTGTAGGGTCTCTTGTCTTGTGAAATTACATTGGTCAGCCCTGATCAGAGTTACAATCGCCAGTTGAGTGCTGCCAGACAAATACTATAATATTTCTCCCATGCACAGATTTAGGCTACTGATTCTGAGAGGTTTCACGGCTAGTTTTAGTTAGGCCGTTTCACTCGTTTGACTGACTCAGTGGCTGGCACACGCACTGTAAAATCAACACAAACCAACAGACCAATCATAAATTGTAATTTCCACGCAAGCGCAAATGACCGTAAAGCAATTAACTTTTTATGCCTTTTATGAGCAAAAGTGGAATTTATTTCAGTTTATTTTGTTATTTTTATCATCGGCTCAATGAAATCCAGACCATGGCTATGTAGGGATAAACGAGCCTTTTGCCTCCTCTGTGCTTATGAAAAGAATGCTTGTATGCACAATCCGCTGTTAGCTTAACTACACATTTTGTAGAGCAGGGGCAGAGATATTGATTCATTCAATTAAAAAAATATATATTTTAAAATATAAACTGATTTTGAACAATTATCCCAGTGAATTACTTATTCTGTCAGAGAGTGAACTCCAGGAAAAAAGAAATCAAATAAAATATTGAATTTGAATATTGTGGAAATTAGTTTTTACTCCTTTTAGCCAAATAATTTATCATGACAAGTCGTATTTTAGTGTGTGCATCTTTTTGTGAAGCCTGATTACTGCCACTGTACTCTATTTAATCAGTCAAGTAAATAATTGACACTGCGGGGTGGAGCTAATTACTGAAAGAGTAGTTAATCTGTTTAATAATGATACTGATTGTTCATGTATGATAATAATAACAATAATAACAACAAAATGGTATACTTCAATATGGTTTTTTTTCAATCCACATTGTGCGACTCACGAAACGGGTCTATTTGTCCACGTCAGAATGGAAATTCAAACAAGGTAGCAAAAAAACTATCTGTTCTGCCCCTTCAGAACTATTTATAATGATGTAACACTGTAAACGTATGTTTTTCATTGAAATTGTTTAAGGACATGAGCCCTTTAATGCAGTCTTTGCCACTGTAATACAGACTCACAATATACTCATTTGGTTTGGTGGACATGAAAACATATGCAGAATGAGTGAATGTACAACTGAGCCCTGGCTGTCTTGAACAAATACTTTTCCTCATGGTTTCCATGTGACTATTTTATTCAGAGACCATGCATATAACTATACATCTATACTCATCTATGGATATAGATGGGTCGTATCTCCTACCTGTATTTGAAAAATGAATTTGTTATGTAACACCTTTAATTCTTCCTCCAGTATTATATATATATATATATATATATATATATATATATATATATATATATATATATATATAGATGGGTGACAAATGAAAGGAAAAACCCCTACAGTGTGGGGGTTGGTGGCTCTGTTATGCTGTGGGGGGCATTTTCCTGGCATGGTTTGGATCCACTTGTCCCCTTCGAAGGAAGGGTCATTGCAAATCAATACAAAGTTATTCTGAGTGATCACCTTTGATGAAACATTTCTATCCTGATAGGAGTGGTCTCTTCCAGGATGGCAATGCCCCCATCCACAGGGTATGAAGTGACGAGTATGAAAATGATGTGAATCATATGCTATGGCCTTCGCAGTCACCAGATCTCAAACCAATTGAACACCTATGGGAGATATTGGACTGATGTGTTAGACAGCGCTCTCCACCACCATCATCAAAGCAACAAATGAGGGAATAACTTTTGGAAGAATGGTGTTCCATCCCTCCAGGAGAGTTCCAGAGACTAGAATCTATGCTAGACTAGAGGTAGAATCTATGCCAAGGTGCATTGAAACCGTTCCGGCGCCTTGTGGTCGCCCTTAGTAAGTACTAAGACACATTATGTTGATTTTTCCTTGAATTTGTCTTGAATTGTTTTCCTTGAACACCCGTCTGTGTGTGTATATATAGTGTATAGTGATGAATGCTGGTTGCATTGTTCTGTAGCTGGAAGGACTCTGGGTCTTAGATTATTATACAAACAAGGTTCTCTCATTTTCAGGGTTAAGTATGCCGTAGCTTTCCCGGTGCATATTAAGGAAATATCTGTGCTTATCCAGGCCTGTGGAAAGAGGTTTAGAAGGCATATGAAATAGCCACTTAAACCAGGTTCACAGTGTCCATTACCAGGGTTTAGCTTGAAATGCAAGGCTTATTCATTACTTTAAATCATCAATGTTAAAACAATTTCAAAATCTAGAAAGACTTAATGAGTGTGTCTACTAAAATACTTCCTTATTTCACCCCTTTGTAACTTGTACTCCCCCATGTAGGTGAGCATTCAAGTGCATAATTAAATGTAAACTGCCCCATGTAATTTGTCATGTCATGTGAAGGACCCAAGGCATTTTCACTGCCCGCAGATGCTACTCAGCAGTTCTCTCGCGAAATCCTCAAATGTGGGTCACATTTCCTCTGCCAACATGAATGCCAGATGGTGGAGTTGGAGGTGTCTTGGATTTTCACCTCTGAAAAAATCTTCCTCTTACCTCTGTAGGACAAGAGACTCAAAAACTCTTCATCCAATCAATGGGCTGTGGATGAAAGTTATAGCAAGGGGAGAAGAAAAGGGTGTCTGCTTCATTAAGTAACAGAAGGAACGCCAAGTGGAACTCACTTTTTGTGAGGTATTTTTTCACAGGATGAATAGTTGAATAGTTCTCTCGCACCTGGGCTAACTTGGCTCAAAAGTGTTAATATATCCAAACAAATAGAGCACTTGCAGTTCTCAAACTAAAGCTTCAGGGAGAGGTTTAATGGAAATAAAGCACAGCAAGCAAACCCTGCTATCAAAGTAAATGTACTGTAGTTAATATTCCACTTTGGAAGTGACATATCATTTATATTACTGAGGCAGAAGGAAAAGAAACTGGACATAAGAGCTAATCACATCAATTGGATTACCAGCAACTCCTTAAATGAAAAGTCATGTCAAAGCTGTGTCAAAATATTTACGTCTACAAATGTAGAACTCAACAGGTTAATGTCTAACATGCTCTAAATTGAACTACCTCCACAAATGAATCATAGTAAGGAGATTTGACTTAAAATGCTTGTTTTCTTTCAAAATTACATGGTATACTCTGGGGCTGTGGCAAGAAGTGCATGCATTGCTGTATCTTGTGTGGTTTGATTGCCAAATTATTCTGCATTTATGTCAATAATCATTTAATCATTCAAGTCATTTTGTGAAATGTTAAACACAATTCCTTATTTAATTTATGTATTCCATTGCCCCTCAGAATTATTTTCAACCTTGGGAATGAGCAAACAGGCTATATAAAATGGCTTTGTCATTTATCAGCATGAACTTACACTCAAAAGAGAAACATCTAGGGCTATATTTTATCAATCTTAGTGCATGGTCTAAAGCACATGGCGCAAGTGCATTAAGGGCGTGTCCAAAGCCACTCTTGCTAGTTAAATGCTGGATAAATTGAGCACAAAGTAAGGCGAAAGGTTGAAATGTGCTGAACTTAGGGCTCTGATTCGGACACAGCCTATCTACTGCGCCATGTCTCCTGTGTACAGTGCACTGGCAGAAGTGTGCTGTTTAATGTGCACTGTTTAGCAGTCCGCAAAAAATATCCGCCATACTATTTTCCAACTGCACTGTGGAAGTGTCGTAAGCAGGTCATAAGACGTCCCACCAGTGTTGCCATGTCCGCGGTTTTACAGCTAAATTGGGATACTTTCAAAGTGCAGTCATGGGTAAAAATTAAAAGTCGCAAAGCACGCACTTATTTTAAAAAGTAAAAACATGATGATTTCTATTAAAAATACGCTGGTTTCAGTTAAAAATAGCCTATAATTTGGGCTAGTTTTGAGTCGCCATTTGGCTGGAAAGTCTATTTAAAATACATTGGTTTCAGTTAAAAATATATTTTGGGCTAGTTTTCAATCGCCATTTGGCTGGAAAGTCTTGCGAGACCTGGCAACCCTGTGCCCCACATTTGCGCTGCCATGTCACGTGTTGTTATTGTTGTATTTGAAAGAAAACGCCAGCGATGCTGCGCCTCGTTTTTTTTAAACAACGCTTCACGTCATATTTATGTGACTAAAATGGTTGTGAATGTGGCTATGGCAGAATTTAACAACAAACAAGTTTGCAAGCAATACGAGGAGTGAATAAGCTTTTATTCTCCTCTAAAATAATTCATGAAGGAAGTGGATTAATAGGCTACCCTTTTAGTTTTCTCAGTCTAGGCTATAGCTAGGTTGACGTTGTTGTCCCGTTGGCTAGATATTTGTAAACTAGAGATCTTATTAAAACACTAGGCTACTACAGATCCCTTCCCTTGGGCGTATAGGCGATCACTTAATTAGAACATTATTAACAAGGGCGTCACTTTCTGTTCAGTTTTTTTCGTGGTTTTGAGATAGATGTGCGCTGCTGACTGAACTCATCCACGGTACCGTTGCTATTGCTTGCTGCTCCTCGGCAGCTGTGGCAGTGTTAATGTTCTGTAAACTCATAGGCCTAGTTTAGGTTAATTGACAAAGAAAGGCTTTTATCTTGTAGGCCTACATTTTGAATTCTGACGTTAACTAATCAATTATACAATTATATAGCATTGGCTACAGTGTGCAAATTGATAGGGAGATATGAGAAAACGAAAAGGGTAGCCTATTAAGCTACTTCCATTATGCATTATTGTAAAGAGGTAGCTGAGCTACCGAAGCTCACTCCTTGTATTGTTTGTTGTTAAATTCTACCATAGCCAAATTCAGAAAAGCTGCATCTAAATGCTGTAGACCTAAATAAAGTTTCCGGCACTATATTAGCCTAATTTTAGCATAGGCTACGATTCTCAGAAATGCCTCACAAATCAATGTGATTCAGGTAAAGACGAGTGTCAATGAAGGTGTTTCATGTTAGGCTGTCAATGGCTGTGTCCGATTTAACACCCTTCTATAGGCTACTATTGAGTGTAACTTTATGATAGTTCAGTAGCCTACACAAAATGTTCTCTAAATGTAGTGTGCTTAAAAACCCAAATAATATACTTATTATATTAAGATATTTTTTGCATACTGCATGTCATTAAACAGTATGCAGTAGCCTAAGCAGTATACAGTAGGCCTATGCTATTACACAGGATGCAGACCATTCGGACACAGCAATGGAAACAGTGAATGGAGTTTTTGCTTCTGGAACCTCAGCCTCACGTTTCCACTCTATACAGCCTCGCAGTCTACATAATTGCAACAAGCAGCGGGTGCCGCTTGAAACGAAACACTGCTTTGTTGCTACATTGTAGTTTGTTTATCTAGTCTATTGCCCAATAATGTAACTAAATGGAGCAACATTGTTGCCCCGCCCACTGATACAACCTCGTACATGGGCTATATACAGGTGCATTCATGCATTTGTGTCGATGTAAAGTAGGCTTATCACAGCAGATAAGGCTTTCTCAGATATTGTGGGGGACGCGTCCCCCCTGGAAATGGCGCCTATATGATTATTAATAAAAACGCCGAAATGGTACCATTAGGTATAAAAATATTTTTTTTATGAACTTTTTTTTATGAACCAAAAATTAATATTCCATCACAGCAACAAGGTCAATCCAACAATAGCCTGACATATTGGTTTCCATGGAGATATCCCTTTCAAGATTCAATAATCTTGGACAATCCATTTGAGAAATGCATACTCCTTTATAACGCAAGTAAACTATCTGAAACATATATGCATAAAACCACACCTGCTGTTCAGGCCATTGTAATGTATTCTATTTCATTCTGGTTTGACTGACAACTGTTTTATCCAAAAGAAGATTTTATAAGCTTCCCAAGGGTGTTTGCCTTGTCTCTTTGGATGCTTGGAACAATAAATGACAGCAGAGTGCAATGGCAAGTTTAGTTGTATCGCTATAGCTTTATGCAATGAACTACAGCATACACACCAATGTCCATTCACTCGGTGAGGTGTAATTGTTGTTTTCCTGCTGTTTTCAGAAGATTTAAAAAAAATGTTGGTTTGTAGTTAAATATATGATTGCTTTATGATTGCATAATTTAGCCATTTTGGATAGATTTGGAGACACTAAGGGACAACAGGGTACACTCCTTACACTTTAGTAGTTCTGCATATCACCCTCAGATTTTGTACGATTGTGGACAAGGAATGTATGATTTACCAGTTTTACTTATGTAACTCTCAGTATGTCATTGCAAACTAACGAAAAACAACTTTCGCCTAAATTACGAAAATAGACTAATCTAAGTAGTGTAAATGGTACGACTGTCTTGTTTCATTTAAACCATTTTCCAAGTTTCTCTGATGCTCACACCTGGGGCCACATGTAAAAAAACTCTGAGTAAAAGAATGTGTAAAATAATTCTCAGGGAGAAATAAAATCGGAAATCTGCATTTTGCAAATCTGTTTTGCATTTCCCTCTGCCTTTCTATCACGGTGTCGCCATATCACACTGACTCCAGACATTGCGTACGTATGGTGTCCAGCATGTGCCAAGGTACGTAGATTCTTACAGCACATATTATTTTATACATCTGAACACCCTTACGCAGCTTTCTGAGGGCATTTTTCTGCTAAGCACTGTGTATATATGTGGCCCCTAGAGTTATAAATAAATTTGACATCTGCATGAAGTGATTAAAGCTGTCATACTATTCAACCAGGCAACTTTTTCCTCAGCAGAAAGATTTTATTCCCTATTCCATTGAAGATCAGACACAGATGTCATGTTATCTTGCTTAACCAATACATTTTATATGAGACTGAAAAATATTAATTTGGTAATGGAAGACACAAGCTTTGAACAAATATGCATTTTTAGCTCATTCATTATGCTGAAAAGAAAATGAAAAGTACATAATTACATGGCATTAATAGGCTGTGTATTCTATGAATATTTAATGCATTTGCTGAGCTGAAATTTATACTCTGAATGCTTTATTATCACATGCACAGTATTCAAACAATTTTAATAGGAATTATTCCATTCTTTGGATTTTGATCACTACATCCAGGTTATCCAAGTAAATCTTATATATTGGAAAACACTGTTATCTGCAGGATGTAAGCTGATAATGAATACAGAGCAACTCCTCACAGAAATTATTTTCATATGATCCTGCATTCTTACAGCAAGAGAAAAAATTATAATGGATGACCACATATCTTTCACAGCAGTAGATATTTAAATCTTACACAAGTGTACCCACTCAAATGAATGGCCTTAGCTGTTGTTGTGTTAATACGCACAGTGTTCAAATAGATTAATGGCTATTTTATTGGCTCCAAGCAATTCTCAATTTCTAAACCTAAACGCAAGTGTAAACTAAACTGAAAGGTAAAAGGTAATTAAAAACGATCTATTCAGCAGGCCTGCTAAGTCCTCTCCCAGCGAACAATTTTTGGTTATGACAATATTCTTGGAATGGTAGTGTATTGTTCTCTTAGCATAAATGTGACCAGTTTTGTGTGTTTCAGAAACATTTTATTGTGGTCACAGGGAAAATCCCTCAGACATGCTTAGCATGTTGCAGTTTAGTTGTAAACCTTCAAAAATGTTTGTTGTTAATATGTTGTATTTGATTGTTTTAAAACTAATAACTGACTGCAACCAGATCATGTCCAGTCTTGCATTGGTAACTGTGCTCTGCTATGGAAAGTTTAACCGCTTTGTGTAGAGGCTTAATTTTGTCCATTTTCACTTGTTTTATACCATTCTGTTTAAAGCTACAGTATATAACCCCAGATGTCAACATAAAACTAACAGCAATAATAGCTTAAAGAGGACCATTTATTATCATGCCTTAAATTAACTTATTCTCATATTTCAAATATAAATTATTGCCCGTTGTTACATCTCTGTGTTGCCCCACGAGTGAAAGTTATTTGCGTAAAACTGTAGCGACACAACTAAACTTGCTGTTACAATCAGCCGTCATTTATTGTTCAAAGAGTCCAGTAAGACATTGCAATCACCGTTTGGAAGCTTAATGTCCTATATTGAATAAAACACTTGTCAATCAAACCGGAATGAGCTGGAATGCATTACAACTACATGAAGAGCTGGCGGAGTTTGATGCATAGATGTTTAAGATGTGCACTAGCGTTATAAAGGGGTGTGTATATCTCAAATGTATAGTGAATTATTCTGTTTATTGATGACAGGTCAGCTTTTAACAACCTCCTTTCCACCAAGCTGTTCAACAAAGTTCTCCGAATAGGGGTTAAACAGTTCTTGTGTCCGTGGGTTATTGACTTCTTGCTGGGGAGGACACATGTAGTAAAAATAAACAACAGGTTCTCGAAGACTCTGGCCATTAGTACAGGGGCCCCACAAGGGTGCGTACTGTCCCCACTATTGTACTCACTGTACACTAATTATATTTCTCACTTTAAATCTAATAAAATGTTTAAATTTGCTGATGATACCACATTAGTGGGTTTGATATCAACAAACAACAATTAACAACAATGAAACAGCATACAGGCGTGAAATCCTCTCTTTGGTGAACTAGTGTGGAAACAACAACTTTGAGAGGAATCTGTCCAAAATTAAATAATTAATAGTGGACTTTCACAGGGGTCATAAAGCCAACCTACCTCTGGTCATTAATGGCCAGGAAATTTAGCTGATAAAGGACTACAGGGAAATTACAAATTACAGAGAACAGGAATCTCATCTTCCTAAAAATGGCAGAATAATACCACCTCTATACTGAAAAAAGCTCACCCGAGACTTATTTTTGAGGCAATGTGGTGTGTCTAGGGAGGGTCTGGTTAAATTTTATAGAGCAGGGATTGAGAGTATCCTTGCCTTCTCAATAACTGTAATATGGCAACTCCTCAGTACAAGAATTGTAGATGAACTTGTGTGCCTCAAGATTTTATAAGACCCTTCTCAGCCTGCTAACCACCTTTTTGAGTTTATTTCCTCTCAGAAGAGACTTAGACATATTAAGACTAGGACAAACAGGCTCAGGAACATAGCACATATCCAGAAGCTGCCTGTCTCTTTATACTTCAACTCTGGAACCGCAAGCCACTAGTCCAAAATAATTAATAGTGCAATATGGCTCAGACCAGACATTTTTTTAATTAGTTTCTTAAAATGCACTTGAATGCACTTTTTTCTTGCTCTATGGGTCCTTGGACAATGTGTTATGTCTTGAGGTGTCTGTGGTGGTGTTGTAATTATCCCTATGGGAATGTGTGTTTGTATCATAATGGTTTTATTATATCTTAATGATACAATTGTATCGTCAGTTTTATTTCAGTCTTTTTTCTGACTTGTATGTGAGCACACCCAGAAGAATTACAGTAAACTGTTTTGACATGAAAATAACGTTTTGAATAGCATAGTAGTTAACTTGTATCTGTGTCGATGTTCAATTTAAGTTCCACAGCACAACTTATCTCAGAATTTCCCTCAACCATGAGTAGACTGCAACCTCAACAGTATTATGTTCAAAGAATTTAACAACAGCATACAGATGTTGGCAATACTGAAAATGTTCCAAAATGTATGCTTGATTTTATTTAATTTAGCACAATTAAAATACAAAACAGAGACAGAAGATATTTAAAATACAGTGAAATAGTGCAGAGAGAGGCAAGAAACCCATAGCGGCTTATAATGGCCTCACCCAAGATAGAACGACGACTCAACAAAAAACAAACAAAAATTGAATTCTATATTACATGATATTAAAAATAAATGAGTGACTAACATAAATTTGAAATGTTCATATGCTTTGTGGTACTAAAATTAAAGTGAAACCACAACAGTAGCACTAGTGAATTTCTTCTCTGTATTCATAAAACCTTTCCTCTTTAAATGTATTTCTGGGAGCCTTCGCATTGAGCATTTATTAAATTAGCTTTGCATACCCCGGTCACCCCAATCACTGCATTATGCTTAACTTGGAATTCTCTTTCCTATTATCCCATATTTTCTCTTAATGATGTGGCACCCATATCTACAGAGGCAGACTTCGTATGCTAATTTGGATCACACATTTTCACACTTTTCATCAGAAAAAGTAATTCTTCCACAACCACTCTCATCAGTTGTACAAGACATCACTACTCATACTGGAATTCTGATTGCTTGAGGGCAATGTTTGCTCTAATTCAGCATGACCAAAGTTTACATCATGTAACTTTATTTCTAAGACATGCTTGTCTGGCAACTCCAACTTGAAATATATTTTTACATTACATTATATAGCTTCTGTCTGGCTTTTGGTTTATTTGCATTTAAATTAAATTTTAATTAAAACAAAACTGCAATGCTTTGCTGATAAATTCTAATGAATAAAAACAATGGGAGTAATTTACTCACTACAACTCTGTATTTTAACAGGGTGTTCTCATAAAAATTTCAAAGAAATGAGGGGAAACCTGCCTCATACAATATGTTCAGTGGATAAAAAAAGCCCCAATCAGAAGCTCCCCCACCAGCTGTTAGCTTCACCCTACCCCACTCCAATCCTTAATTGTTACGTATGGTGGAAAAAGTCAAACGCGACCATGTTTTTTGTACTTGGATGCATGCGGAGCAATGTTTTTCTGGCATGTCCCCTCTCACATGACTTCCTGTCATTTCCTCTTCTTATATTCTAATGTTAGGTGTATCGTATGATTCTTCTCAAACTCCAATACCAATATTCTGGGATAGAGGTCTATATCCTGACCCAAACCCGACAAGGCCTGAAGGTATGCTGTGATTTTGTTAGGTATTGGGCCTATTTTTAGCTCTGTGAGGTCAGATCAGGTACAGGCCCGCTGCCAACCCGGAAGTTTAGAAATAGTAGCGTAGCAATTTTTCAGCCAGCTGTTAACAATGATTGATATTCCAATGGTGTTTCTTCCAGTTTTTGTACTGTAGCATTATGCTGAACTAGCAAATTAAAACAGCCATATTTGACATCACATGTAACTGAAGGAAAACAGTACTAAAGCTAGCTAGCGAGTTTGTTCTGATCAATACAAACATTAAAATATTAATTATTCCTCCACTTTCCAAACCTGCTTGATGCAAACACATACTGAAAGAAAGAATAAACGTGAAAGCAGAAATATGACTAATATGTTTTACTAGTTGAGCATAATGGTACACTACAAAAACTGACTGTGAGGTTGGAATACAAACACAGGTATTGTAATAAAGGCTTTGTGAATGTTATGAGAAAGTGATCACAGTGGCCATTCTCATCCTGTTTATTTACACCCCTGTCTTTCAATTAATGAATGATAGGGAAACTAGGTACGTAGGCCTATCCAATCAATGTCACTAATTGGTGAACATCGAGAAGTATTTTCAGGAAGTTCCATTGGAGGCCTGGTCGCACTCATTTAGATCAAGGCTTTGTTCCAAAATGCATACTTGCAATCTTTCTAGAACAGTAGTTCTTAACCTTGGTTCTAGGTGACCTTGTGTATTGGTGTTGTAACAGTTGTGATCAACTAAGGATGCTGAAAGCATACGTTTCCTTAAACTTATTGGGCCTAATTCATGAAACGTGAGCAGAACAAATTTTTGCGTGACTCGTTTTTATTAGGTTTTATTAGCAATTTAGTTTGTATTTTGGTATTAGACTTTTCATATCTGAGAGTTGTTTACATACAAGCAAACTTTACACCTGCTCAGTGTCATGGTTTTTAACCGTTTCCCTATGCGGTCGTTTTCCTTAGTGGCCACGCGAGGGCGCTGTCCTTTTAGTAGATGCTTGTTCCGCCCTGCTGAGCTTCTGTTAGCGTCTACACCTGTGCGTGGTCACTAAGAGCTATTTAAGCCTTCCGTTTCCTTTTATCGGGGCTTCGACATTAATTGTTCATTGTTCATTGTTTTGTACTGTGGTGTTTTTGTTGGTTGTGAGTTACTCGTACCATTTGGGCTACTCGCCTATTTTAACGCTTCTTTGTTGAGGCAGGGCTTATTTCTTGCTGGCTTGGTAGTTACTTATCTCGTAGAAGTTTGGGACCATAAATCTCTGCTCTATTTCGCCTTTTTTTGTGCTTTTTCTCCGTGTATGGAGATTTGGGCGATTCTGTTCGGAACTGTAGTTCTGTTCGCCCTTCGGTGCAATTCGTCTCTTAGGGAGACCGGGCGATGTTTTGGACATGTTTGCGTTTGACTGCGAGCCTCAATCTAAGCCGTGGAACGTTAATTATCTGTTCCTTCGCCTCGTTGCATTTCTCCTTTCTGAGAGGCTTGGACGTGGCTTTCTATTTTAAGCTTGGTCATTTTGCTGGTAAGGGTATGGGACTGCGGTGCTCCGTTGGCTCGCCTGTAAAATGTTTCTTCCCCCCCTGGGGAGATCGGGCGTTTACCTCCTTTATATTCTGCATGTGACTGCCTGCTTATGGAAGTAGCCACGGAACGTTATCTCTGTTCCTTCGCCTTCTATACCAATAGGTATTAGTTTTCTGTGTTTGCTGTGTGTTTTGTTTGTGCCATTGTGCTACTCGCCTGTTCTTATGCGTCTCGTTATCGAGACAGGGCGTTCTATTTCCGGCTCATTTTTTAGTTACTTAGCTTGTAGAAGTATGGGTTAGCAGTTCTTTGTTCCCTTTCGCCTTTTGGGTTTTCTTGTTGTGAAACCAGGCGTTAGTTGTTCTACTCTGTGGTATGTAACAGTGAGCCGGTCTGTAGCTGTGGTGTGTGTGTGTGTGTGTGTGTGTTCGTTGTATTGTCTCCTCCCTTATCTGCGGGGTTTCCCGCCTTAGTGGCCCTAGGGCTTTAAGAATCCCCTTGCTGCGTTTGGCTCCTCCTTCCTCACACGTCACGCCCCATTACACTCAGGACTATGTGTACCATGTTCATGAACTCAAAATGCCACTAAATATAGCTTCTGAATGTCAATTAGAATATTACATATTTTTATTTTCAGTTACATTTTCTGTTAAAGACCAAATGTAGCCTTTGAAATGCACAATGCAGACATAATACATTATGATTGTAAAAAGTAACCCTGTACAATACGCCTATTAATCAATCGTAAGCAATGGACTTGTTTAATTAGACCCATAACGTAATGAATGCGCCCAGTACTATTTTTCTAAATTGATAAAATTTAAATGCTATATGATGTTAAATATGCAGTATTCTGCACATCCCTCACTTGCGCCACTGTGTAACCAAAATAATAGCCTGTATCACCTGTATCTTGTTGCCGTTCACCTTTGGCTCAAGTCAGGGGAGAGATGCTTCTGCAAAGCTGGAGAAGAGTAACTGGTGTCTAATCAGAAAAGTATCACCGTTTTTTCAACATAAAAGTTTACTAATTTTAAGCCATAAACCTTGAAGTGTGAGATTTATGTTTTACTTTCACGTTTAATATTCTTTTGGAGTTCACTTCCATAAGTCCATTTATTTTTTTAGGTCCCTTTTTTATCATCTAAAAAAATGATAAGTGGCAGTATGTGAAAAAATCTGGTGAGAACCGTAAAATGCATATTTAAGCAATGAATGAAATTTGCTTTAAATTGTCTTACAGGTCTGTAGCCAGCATTGCAATGGTTGATCTTGCCAACCTGCCCAATGTTATCAGTGCCGTAGACTGCACAAACGTATGCATCAAGGCTCCATCCATCAATGTGCAGCTGATATGTGATGTGAAATGTGTGTTGCTCAATGTCGTGGCCCATTGGAGCTTAATTCTGCAGGGCAGTTCAGTTGGCACCCATTTGGGTGCTGTGAGAGATGGCTAGCTTATTGGTAAGAATATTTTTGTCAAATTGCTGTTTACTGTTATGTGTTTAGGATCAGAGCATATAGATTCCTAACTACCTCTTTCCGTCACTTGGGGACAGGGTTTACCCGCTTAAGCCCTGGCTAACTGACTCAATTAACTAACCCACAGACACCGCGGGGGCTTACAATGAGGCACACTATCACATGGTCATCGAGCGCACCAACAGCATGTGGAAGGGGTGATGGCTGTGTTTGAGCACAACAGGCGGCACCCTTTTCTACACCTGAGAAGGTGTGCAAAATAATATTGGCCTGCTGTGTCCTGCACAACATGGGCATGCAACACACCCTTCCTATATCAGATCCCCAATCCACGTAAACTATGGCTGTTTTCAGAAGAACCACCACTAACTGGACTATGTGGTCGCACTTAGAATGTACCAGCAAATTCTTTTGCTTTTCCTTTTTCTGGGCCATTTTGAATTTCTAAATGGAATTTTCAATTTCAATTAAATTTTTTAAATGAATGTTTTCTAAGCAGGTATTCAGATTTGCCTTGCACATGAACTTGTATTCCATATTGGGAGGTACAGTACTCCCATTTTGCACTGGAATTGTAGCTACATTTGCTCAGGTTAATCACATGGCCACAGGTGAAAAAAAGTACTGTCACTGGAATTTAATTTCACTCCTAGTTTCTCTGATATTAGCAAGTCTGTGTTTGTGATTGTTTTTAATAGGCCCATTTTAAACAGAAGCCTATTAAAAAAGAAGTAGTGTTAAAATACTTTATTTATACATTGATTTACAGCCCATATGTTGTTTCCGTTTTACCAATGTGATTAGAGTCCCTTCTTCTGGCTCTCACCATGCAAGGCTTGTTTGTGAAACAAGGGGAAACTGATTAGTTCAATAATGAAGCTCCAAGGCACCTCAGTAAAGGTGTTAATCTCCCGCTACTTTACATTTTGAATGCAAAATCGGGTGTAGGCTACAAATTGTTTGATGAGCTTTAAACCCCTCAAACCTTCGCAGAATCGAATACTGCTGCGGTAGGATGTCACCATGTATTGTAGGGTGTCACCATGTATTGTTGCTGCTAGCTAGCTAACTAAATTTTGATGAGGCTGGGCCAATATTTAGCTTCTTGTGATTGTGAAATCAAAGTATCTGGCCTATTTAGCAAGTTGGCTAAAACAGCGTATTTTCAAAATGTGAAATGGGCGGATTGGTGATGCATGACAGCTTTTCCTCTGTTATCCCCCATTCCTGAGTGCACTTCTCCAGCTCTTCAGCTAGCACCACGGCTGTGTGGTCGTCGTATTTTATTTGCTTTGGGTGCACTGTGGAGTGTTTAAGTGCGTTTTGGTAGTGGATGCTACCGGTTGCCATAGAGTTGCGCTAGCATTAGCAACGTGTGTATGTCCAAAATAAGAGACAGCATGGAATTAGCTGAAAATGGTTTCCATCAATCAACTACATCATGGGTAAGTCGTAATTGAGACATTATGTCCAAAATTCCGAACTATCCCTTTAAGGTTTAAAAAAACATTCAATTAAAAGATGCGGAAATTCCATGCTTCTTTCTTACTGTCGCTGTTACTCCAGCAAACGTATTGTCGGCTTGTGCTTTTCAGCATCTAGTTGAAATGTGCACAGATACACATGTAGAGCAGCATCTCATTCAGCAGTTCGCACATGTGTGGTCCAACTTGAACATTCTGGACAAGCAGACAGACAGACACACAGAGTGATTTATACTAACTGCTGGTCGCAGAAATAATAATAAAAATAAACATAAAATCGTCAAAGAAAATCCCCCTGCGATGCATTCAACCCATCGCCGATTCCTGATGTATTCGTCCAATCGTCCAACCCTAGCACTTCTATTGCGCCGTTAAAATAACATTGAAACAACTGCGACATGACTTAAGACCAGGTTTGTGGTGGTTTTAGCGCAAACACTTTTTGCTGCCTGAAGATAGCAATACGCCAAACATTTTCCTGGCCACACCTCATCTTAAGACCAATCCGCCCATTTCACATTTTGAAAATACGCTGTTCATACGAACCAGAAATGCAGCGACCAAAATTCCTATACCTTACCGACTTCGTTGTCAACATAGCAAAGACAATATCGAAGTGCGGAAATCCTGAGGTATTTATAGCCAACAGGAAACGCAAAAGAGGTGTAGGGAATAATTGTCGGGCAAGATAGAGCGTCCTGACGACGCCAAATAGAAAGATGACCGCAGAAACAGCAGGGGCTGCAAATACCCATAACATTCCCTTGCACACTTGCAACTTAGCCTATTCAATACCACATGTCCTTTCCTTTGTACAAAAATGTAGATTATTACATAACTGTTTTCGTACTTTCATTGTATTTATCAATATTCAGAAAGACATGTAATTATTTCATTTAATAAAAAAGAAAATGGCCCATCAGTTGTTGAAGAATATTATTTAACTCATGCAGTGCCGCGGACGACTTTAGTCGACAAAAGTAGTCTACGAACTACAAATGGTCTAAAGTGCTGAGGCCGACTTTACTCTGCTACACCGGTAAATAATTCTGGATTTGAGTGGGAAAAATGAAACAATGACCAATTTACCCGGATTTGCTCTTTTTTAATGTGGTTATAGATGGAAATATTTGAAGTCATATTTAGCCTATCCCATGTTTTAAAAAAACTAAAAAAAACTCCTGTCTAACTATGTAAACCAACATCGGGGCGTGGGAATAACGCGTCCCCGTCAATTTGTATGAACACGTTTCTCCGCCAGTGACCAAGAATATAAAGAAATTGAACAAAATCAAGTGGGTCATATAACAAACTAGGCCTACTGCTATGCTACTGTCTCAGTATCGGGAGAAAATTAACAAACGCACTTGATCATTGCTGTATCTGTCTGCAGCGGCAGTAAATTCAGTATCAAAACGAAATTGGCATAAACGAAGGCTCCGCTGTAACACAATTGGCGTTACAAAACTTGCTGTTTTGTAACTTTTGTTTCCCTTACTTCCTCACCTAGCTTTCAGTCGTTCCACGATAGTCTGGTAAACGTTTGAGTCATGGACAGTAGCCTACCATCAATGAGTTTTATAATATCCCTTTCCCAACTTATATTTAATAATTCCTGATTTCCACTTCTGTCCAGTTATATCCCATATCTCCTCCAGTGACTATCGTTTTGTTGGTTCCGTTTTTAATTAGTTACTCACACAGTTACTTTTAAAAAAGTTACTCACTTTTTAGTCTGCATAATTTTTTGCCTCAGGATAATGGTTTCTGTCTCATACAAAGTAACTTGGTTGATACAAAGTAACTCACATGGACAGCTCATTTGTACATATCTATACAAATGACCAGTGATTATGTTTATTGTTTATTTTTAGCTATATAGTTATGCAAGAGATTTTTATGGAAAACTTTTTTCACTATTATTACACATCACCAATGTAAGTCATGTTAAGCAAACTAAGAAGCACTGAAAATAAATTATTTATATTTCCATCAATATTGTTTGACATTGTTCTAATAGTGAACTGAACCAGAAGGAGTGCCATCTATCCTCATTAACAAACAAAATTCAGTTGAATAGGTAAAACAATGTGTTTTATGAGAAGATTGCACATTGACAGGATCAATCAAAAAATTGTGAATGTCGGCAGCCATATTGGCTTGGCACTGCTGAGGCTTAGTGTTCCAGAACACTCTGGCACCCCACATCACCCCTCAGATTGGCATATAAGTACTTCTTTTCATTGGACCTTCTTCTACCAGCTAGTGTACTATCTCAGACTATAAAATTTTCAACCTGCTTCATTATTTACTGTGTTAGATCCCTCATTACATTCTGTTACTATCCATTCTACTTTTAGTCAGCGAAGAATGGGCTCCCCCTCTTTAGCCAGGTTCCTTCCGAGATTTCTCAAGATTTTTCTTCCCACTGGGGAGTTTTTACCTTGTTTGCTATTCGGGGGTTCAGGTCTGGTTTTTGCCCAATTCTCCTTCTGTTTCTTTGTACAGCGTCTTTGTGACAGTTCTCTGTAAAAAGCCCTATACAAAATAAATAGAATTGAATTGAATGAGTTAATGCATGTGTTTATTGTTTCCTAGAGATAATGATGCACCAAATGAATAAAACTAATAAATGTCACTTGTTTCATTCACTGCAATCTTTGACCTTTTGAAGGATAGGTTAATAGCACCAAAAGAGACTCACCCGAGCATTGATCAGCCTTCATATTTAGCTTCATACACTCACCTCCCAGGTCAACAGCACACAAGGTGACCTAATTTGTTGTCTTTGTGTCTGCCGTACATTTCACAAGGTGATATGAAGCAATCTTGTGGGAGCTGCTACAGTGTGCGAGTGCAATATAATTTCCATTGAATTTCCATCGATTGTGTTTGTAACCTGCTTACCTGAGAAAGGGGAAATTAACCATGCATGGAAAATGCAATGTGTTGGCACAGTTTTGTGGGGATCAGGGTGAAAGAGGAAATGCCATTAAACTGGGGGATTATGGAGATCATTATAGGAGGAGACTTACGTTACCTGTGGATATTATGACAGATGGCCCAGACAGCTGCCTGCTGTGGAGTTCAACAGGAAATTGATTCAGATCTGGAGAGAACTTAAAGTCGGGACAGGTTCCACACCATTCCCCCGAGTCTGAGAGAGAGGACATGTGCATACGTGCTGGAACAGAGGCTGATTCCTCCTTAAAATTGATTATTCTGATGACACAGGCCTGCCAGAATGTCCTTTAGGCCCTCTAGGATACCAAGCATTTTGACTGCTCTCTTTGTGTTCTTTTTTAATCCAGTTTCAACAGGGGGGAACAAAGCATACAACAGTATGTGATGAAAGCATGGTGGAAAGGCAGGGGTGAAATTAAGACAGTATGGCTTGTACACCATATCGTTTTGAAACATACAGCTGATAACCAAAAAAACCTGCAACCATGAGCCATTTTTTAAACATAGTGTTAGGTATTTATTGATTTATTCATACTGTATATTTTCCATAGTCCATTCTTTACCATTACATATTTAATATTCTTCTATAATGTAGTTGGTTAATATATGTAATCCAGATGCCCTGGAAAAACAATACTTGACTTAAAATCCATGTTTGATTAAATAAACACCGGTTGCATTCATCAGCAATTATCTGAATTTTATTGAGCAAAAGCAAGGAGAATATATATTTCTCCAGACACAATCCATGACATAGGGTTACTGTAATATTTTGCTATAGAGGAATCAGTGTTCATATTGAGGGGGGGCTGGGGGGGTCGCGGACCGCCCATAAGACTTAAGGGACCCCCCATAAGAGAGAAACATTTGGACTTGGGGGGTCCCATGCTATTTCGTCAAATAAAATCAGAATTTTCTGTCAGAATGAATGCCCCTTATGAACCGACTTATTTTTATGTGCACGTCAAGTTGTTAAAAAAAAAAGATCAAGCGCTTATGGTCTGCCCTACAACAAATATGCAAGTATGTTGCTACCAAAGTGTCAAAAGGAGTGGGGTGAGGCTAGTCCTGATCTTAGGTCAGTTTTATGTCAAATGAATTCTGTAAGTGCAATCGAAAACTGATCCCTGGTTGGTTGGTTGTAACTGCGCATAAAAAAAGTGGGGCATTTATTTATTCAACACAAAAACCCATGAATCACAGCCGAACTCAAAGAAAATGAAACAAAAACAGCAAAATGTATTCAAATCGTTTGCCCAAAAGAAGACTGCTAACATTAACCAGGATAACAGTGATTAAATCACAGAAGCAATCGAACCGGAATCTGTTCCATCGACCAAAGAAACTGCGAAGGTTTACTAGCTCTGACGAGCCCCAGATACCCACATCCGCTAGCCTAGCACCTCCCTAATGTTAGCAACAACAGATCAGACATAGGCAATATCAATGCAGAATACAGATTGTTGCTGAAATATTTAAATAGAAACTGAATAATATCTAATAACAAAGCATTAAATAGTTTTGTTAAAAGATTGGTTTGTTTTGTAGTATAGTTAGCTTGTTTGGAGTGCTTTTTAAAAAAAAAATTTTTAACAGCACATTAATAAAAACTGTTCTGAAAGGGCATTAGAAATGAGCATTTCAGTGCTGTCTTATTCTTTCTCGGGATCCATCTGGACCTTGCCTTCCGCCACAATGAACCCCAGAAACGATACTGAGTTGACATGAAAAACACATTTCTCAGCCTTCACAAATAATTGGGCCTCCTAAAAACTGTGTAACACCTGTTTGATGTGGATGATATGCTCAGAGAGACTAGCGGAGAAAATCAAGATATCGTCTAAATACATGAACACAAATTTCTCTAACATCTCCCTGAGCACATCGTTGACAAGCACATGAAAGACAGAGGGGGCGCTAGTAAGCCCAAAAGGTATGACCAGGTAATCTTAATGTCCGTTGTGAGTATTAAAAGCCGTTTTCCATTCATCACCCTCCCGGACGCGCACCAGGTTGTACGCGTTCTGAAGATCGAGCTTAGAAAAAACCGATGCCCCTTGGAGACGCTCAAAAGCTGAGTTCATGAGCGGAAGCTGGTAACGGTTCTTTATGGTAATGTAATTTAGTCCCCGGTAGTCTAGACATGGCCTCAATCTCCCATCCTTCTTTTTAACAAAAAAAAATCTGACCCCTGCCGGTTCGGTCGAAGGCCTGATGAAGCCGTTATCCAGTGACTCCTTGATGTAATCTCTCATAGCCGCACTCTCAGGAGCGGATAGGGAGTACAACGAACCCCTGGGAGGAACAGTACACGGGTCAGGACCCTAGCTCAGGACCCTTTAGTCACATGGCGGCCTCCTGACCGGAGATGTCATGGTCAAAAACTAACGCCATCGCATCCATCAGCTTATCCGCATTGCTCATAACAGGAGAATTGGCCCGAATCAGTGGACTAGCCCAGGTGAGGGCAGTACCGGTGAGACGCGAGAAAATGAATGATACACGGGCCTCCTGTGACGAGAACCTAGAATGTTGGGCCTTAAAAAATACGATGCATTGAATTAAAAACTTGTGACATTTGCCCGCCTCTCTGTCATAATGGAGAGGCAGCTGGAGCTTAGGTTCCCTCATGGAAAAATAATCGGGCAAGGGGAGAAAAACCTTGGGAGCGGGTGCTTGTGGAACTGGAGGTGTTGAGGCGACCGTGAGTTGGCGAACACTCCCGGAACCAGCCCTCCTGAACACGCATTTGGTTAGCTAATAACGCTTGTTGGTCTAAAATAGCTTGCTGCTGACCCTGGAAAGCACTAATGGTTTCTTCTTGGGCAGCCATGATCTGATCCTTATCTAAGGGAGTCGCTGATCCTTCCATGTTGGCTTGTGTGTACTGTAAGGGGGGTCGGGTAGGAGGATCAGACGCGACCAGAAAAGGAATCAAGAAATTACCCATGCCAGTGAGTAATCACTAGAAAAGAAAAATATAAAGAAAGACGGGACAAAAACTCCCAAACAAACAAATAAAATGAAATGTCCTTCATAAAACAGGACGATACGCTAAACTCGAGTAGAGAGATACACAGAGAGAAAATTATCTCGTAAAGTACAGAAAACATAAATAACCCCAATAGCTCTGGCAAACTCGAATAACAAGCAGACGCTAAAATAAAGGGAGAATAATCCCGGCATGAGCCAAAAATAAAACAACCCACAGAATGGGCGAACTTGCAGAATAAAGCAGTGCGAGAAAAATAAACTGGTAGCAAACCTCTAGCTCTGATAAACATCAGAGACAAAACAAGAGGCGAATAACTAAAGCACACTTGTAAAAGAAACCGAAACTAGAGAAAATCGGAATCTAACCTAACTCTTGGAAGTTCCTGAATGTTTGTCAAAGACACAAATCCAGTCCTCCGGCTATACCTTTTTTTACCTGGCTTGGTGAAACGTGACAACAAAGACACACAAGCACCGGAAGGCAGAAACAGCATGCTTAAATAGCAGAAAGGAAACAGGTGCGCCAGTTAATGAGCGGAAGACGGGAAAACACGAAGCGGTCGGTGAAAAAGAAACGCCAGCTCACGGCTGCTGAGAACCATAAATGCAGAGATGGAAAGAATGATAGTAAAACCTTGACAAAAAAACTGAGAAATTCCAACTACCAACTAGCTGATGCCACAACAAAAAATAAGTCCTTGCTTACATTCTACAACAATGGTTTTTGAGCCACTAGCTAATGCTTATGCTGTGCATGGCAAGTTTATTTTTATTAAAACGATTAATATGAAGTCGAACCAAAGTTATAGCTTGTCCTTCTGCCCGGAGTTTTAAACTATTAGTAGGCTAGCTTACAATAACTTCATTAAAATCCACACCTTTAAAACTTCAAGTTTTAATTAAACGTTGATCTCAACAAAGGTATTTCCATGCATTATCATTCAAAAATATTAAAATGTGTTTAATTAAAAAGCTGAAGCTGTTTAAAAAAAAATATATATATATATATATATACTGTATATATATATATAAGCTGTCATTTAAGCTAAAAATAAATTGTCTAAACTGTGTGTGCAGGCTTAAGGGTAGCCTACAAGAAAGATTTTTATCGGAGATAGCTTTTGTCTGTATTGCAATACGGTCTCTCGTCCAGAAGTTGGCCACATTTGTGTGTAATGTTATCTGTGTAGCCACAGATAGCTGCGCAAACAGTAGGCTAGTCGTTAAACCAGGCTACGTAGTCAGTTTGTAGTCAGTTTTGCAGGGTAGCCTATTAATATAATTATTAGGCCATTAACTGTAGTAGCATTTGCCTACCTTTATGTTTTCATAGCCTATCCACAAAGCAATTGACAAGTGTAGCTCAGTCACCTACCACAAAATACGTTGAGCCAAATCCAATTATTAGCATCAGGACAGTTGGCAGGCTTTTGAGGATGAAAGCTGGATGAACTATCGTGTAATTTTATTTAGTTTTTTTTACAAAGTTGACACATAGGTTACTGGGGCAGTGGGTTAGCCATACAAACAGTGTCGGTACACTGCTACACTATTCAGAGCTCTCCTCGCTGCTTCCAGGTGACTTGTGCATTCGTTTCAACAATCGCAAAAGGCAATCATTTAGCCATTTCCCAAGATTACTATAATTTACTCAAAGTTACATACACATTAGTTGAGCAATACCAAAATCACTGTGCTGATGTTTATACAGCCTATTCCCAGCCAAGCGAAACAGCAAATTCGATCATAGTTCTAATAAAATAATGCCCGTTTATTGGCTGGAAATCGTTCTACCAGTTTTTGTCAGTTTTAAACCCGGTGCACGCTGAAAATCTGAGTCCATCCAATACTGACTGAGATCCAACATGCTCAATCTTCAAATCTGTGAAAATCTTGACCAAAAACGGGATTTTTTTCTGATTTTCTCAGTTTTTTTTACGTGCAAACAGACCGACTGATATAAAAACCAGTTGAGTTGAGATGAGTCTAGATTTCTTCAGTCGGGCTGTGTGCGTCGGGCTTTTGGCTATTCATCAATTGTTCACTTTCCACTAATCAGAGTCATATGTTGACTGATGAGTAAAACGACTTCAGTTCCTAGATACGCTCTATGACAAGCCTTGCAAGTGTTGCTATCCCCCATGTGTGCCCTTCTTCATTCAAAAGGTGTAACGTCAATTCCACCAATGTCTACTCATTAGACACTGGAAATGAATACAAATTAAAATACTTGTAGTTGACCGATTTGAAAAATATAAAAAAAATTCAGGGCCTTAGCCACCTCTCAACCTATGAAGTTTCATCCAAATCGGATCAGAACTGTAGGCGCTAAGGCTGTTATGGACAGACAGACACACGGACACGAGTGATTGCAATACCCCCCTTACAGCGCTATACGTGCATGGGTGTAATAACAACACATGCTTAGTGGCAGCTTTTAATCAGGTTTTGCACATAACACTGACCAAACCTTTTATAAATACTGATTGAATTACCATATGTTATTACATGTTATAGCATGATATGCGGTCCCAAGAACCCATTAGTCCATCCTACAGTTCTACTTTTTTCTTCTTTTTCCATCTACACAAAATAAATAAATAAATAAAATGACCCCCATATGTAAGTTTGCACCAGTTTTTTGTCAAGACAAAGGTCATTCTCCTTTTTCTCCATCGCAAAGGCTAACTGCCCAGCTGCTGTTACACTTCACTTCACCTTCAATTAAGGACACAATGAGCTGAACTCAGCTAGATTCAGGCAATGGACAGCCCATCCTTGCAATAAAAAGAACAGAGGGCAATAAAGTTCCTTAAAGAGAAAATGAGAGCTCTGCGTCTTTGCAAAAGTTTTTGTGATGTAACCGGTTTGCTAGTTTGCGGACTGCTTGCACTGGCGGTGGGTGCAATCATCCGAGGTAGATTTCACTCATGGTTCAGTCACCAGAATTTTAAACCAACCAATATCCTTCACTCCTAAAGATCATTTCATGATGATTCTGGCTGTTGTCATGATTTACCCTCCAGCGACCACTGAACTGGCAGAGGTCTGAGGTCTGCCTTCTGCAGTGCATTGAATTTCCCTCTAATTCTGAAGGCTGTAAAATAGGAAGGACATTTTACAAGGTTTTCTGAGGTTAGCAGCCTGATCCCCCGTTGGCTCCCAGATGCTATGAGTCTGACAGATCTTCAGGTGTCAGTGAGAGAGACAACCTTTGCTGCACTTAATGAGCAGCGGGGATAGATATGATCTCTTTGCATTAACAAGAAAAGTGTGGAAAAAGAGTCTGTTCCTACCTGCTACACAGGCTGTGTTTAATTATTATAAGGTGAAGGTCTTTGGCTTCACAAGACTTTACCTCTCATCTAAGTTATTATATACTGCTATGTGTTGGTATAAATAAAATGGAGGAGTGATAGAGAGAAAGGAGAAGAGAAACAAACAAATAACAGAAACAGGCAAGGACTATAGAGTAAGGATGGTTTTAAGAAGACTGAACAGGAAGTATGTGAGGGTGAATGTCCATGGGAGGTTCCAATGGGAAGGCTCTGGTCCATGGGGAATAGCTTCCATTGATCAGAAGTTATTTACCCTCATGTGGCTGGAGTAAAACACAAAGGAGAACAGCGCAATACATTTTTAAAAATAATATTTAATTCATTTCAGAAGAAAAGCTCTTTGGTACCAGGAGCATTGACGTCCAGGACTTCCAAGTTAAGAATGAAAACAGACAAACAAAGATATAGAAATTCCACAGAATCTCCTAGAGAAATATATAGAATGTATATGTAGGTCTGATCCACTAAAGTCTTATTTTTCTAGCACCAGTAAGAATAAGCCAGTATGGACAATGTTAATTACTTATTTCAAAAAGCCAAAAATAAATCAACATGTTTATTAGCGCATAGTATTACAGCTTGCTGTTTGATACAAGGCAAGATGATAAAAAAGCATGGTTATGTCGAAGTAAGATGTTTTGTCCAAATGGCTCCCCTGTGTATGAAGCAGGTGAAGCCCGCTGATAAGGCCTCTGTATAAATTGTACAGAAGCCAGTGTGACGCACACGCAAGCCTGCTGAAGTGGCTAGCAACACGCATGGAGGGCGATATCCCCATGACCTCTCTGGGCTTCTAACGTGATTAAGAACATGTCAAGCTGAATGGAATTGTGATAGCTTGACCCTGAAGGAGATGTGACCGCAGGGGGGTTTCCGCTATCGCGAATGTTTCATTCTGCATCTCCTGCAACTGCCATGGAATCAAGTGCAGATAACTGTCTGGGGCCTTGCTGTATGTTCAGGAAGCATGAAACCCTGTTGAATCTTCTTCAATGATTTTATTTTATATGCAAGATGCACTTATGCACAGACTGAAGCTGCCTGTGGGAAAGGCATAACACATACTGAGGCTGTTAATGTTTAGTTAACAATGACAACTATACATGCCACGTTTCAAAACACTTCTCATTTTTTAATTAATATGTTTATACAGGGTCCAATATTTACTTTTTGGCTTACCTGTCAAGGTGGCGGGTAGATGAAAAAAATGACCAGCCAGAAGTATTTTTTTTACCAGCCAAAATAATGAAATTGCACTATATCATATTAGGTGGTCGCCTATACAATTTATATGCTGCTACATGATTGCTTCTAACTACATGAAACATTTCAGACCAATCAGAGATGGTGGGTGTCAAAATCCACTTTTTTGGGTGAAATGACATGGAATGACCCTAATATCAGGTAAGGTAATATTAGCCAAAATTATGTCCACATAATGTTAGTGTAATGTTACCCACATTATCAGCATTCAGTGACGATGTCTCTTCTTTTTTCCGTGGCGGTTCGATGCCAGGAAAGTGTCTCCACATTGGAATGAGATTGCAGCTAGAACATGGAAGCAAAATATTTAGTTTTACACATACACACAATAGGGCAGTGTTCACAATTTCGATATGGTAAAATATCATATATATCACTTACATCTTGACAATCCGAGTATCGATATAGTGATTGCTGTATCAATATTTCTCTTGAAATGTGGTTTTGCACAGAAACTAAAATTAAACCTAGAATTCATAACCGTTTCCTGTTTGCTCATAATATATTGTGTGGGAGCTCATTGCACTTCATGTTACTCTAGTTACTTTTACTGTTCACAATATACAATTGTGGTACTTGGTTTCCTCAATGATATCTAATTTGTTTTTTCAAACCGTAAAAAAATCCATTCCGCTTGTGTCTCTGAATGTGTATTGTATTGTGACTTCTGTATCAGAATATATATTGTATCATGACACATTTGACCATCACACACACACACACACACACACACACACACAATGTCCTTTTCTAATCCTGGTTTGTGTGCAGTCCTTTCTCTGGCACATTTGATGTGCCCCGTCAGATAAAACATCGGCAGAACTGAAGTGGCAGCGCTTTTCCTATTCTCAGTGAGCCATTTTATTTTTTATTTTCTCCTTCCAAACTGTTAGATGCACTGAGGATTTCTATTATTGATGCTGCTCTTTTTGGACAGTACTGTGGCCCAGAAGTGCATACTTTTAGGTTGGGTAGGAGGGTGAAGTAAAAAACAAATGTGTTTTAAAAAAATAAATAAATAAATAAGGCATTTGCTTTGCACAGCAACTATATAGTGGACATATGCCCATGTAAATGCCAGATCCTCGGTAATAATAAAGGTTTCTATTTTTTAAGCATTTCAGAGAGAATACATTCCCCTAGAAGTACATTTGTGGGATTTAGTTTAATCCTAAAACTGAACATATCTAAGACAAATCATGGGTTGTATTTTATAAATTGACAAATAATAATAATAATAATCATAATTTTACCTCACTGCTATTTGAGATGCATAACCTATGAAATGATTGTACAGTAAAGTGGTTTGCTGGTATTATCAGGCCAAAATTGACGTTGTTTGTACACACCCCAGTCTGTACCTTCAACTTTAAAAAAAAAAAAACTTTTACCAGAAAAATTCATTAAAAATTCTCGACTTCTTTGTGCTAGTACATTCTTCATACAGCACACCCTCCTAACTCTACAGTGTCCCCATTTGGTATGTAAGAGACTAATGCATCAAGCGGAGCCTCTCCACATTCACTGTGGAATCTCACTGCCCACAAAGGGGAGGTGTCCCTTAGATTTCTGACCTGCGCATCCCCTGTTATATTAATCACAAGAAACCGGTGGTGTCACCTAAATTTTTGCCAGCCCTTGGTTTATTTAAATAAGGCTTCACACATGAAAATGAAGACCTTCATTCTAACACAAGGGAACTAAATTCCAATTCAATTAAGGGGCAGACTACAAAATTGACAGAAGGCAAAGGGGACCTTGCACTTGTATAAAGGGTACAGAGCCACGGTATATTACAGTGCATTACTCAAAGAGAACTAACTAATTGAGGGTGCCATCGCAGTCTATTTATAGACACACTGCTGGTCTTCTGCCTTAAGCCTCAGAATTCATGGCACCATGATGAATGAGAGTTACTGGATAATGAAAATGTATCCTCTTATGGAATCTGTTATGTTTTATGAGTAAACCCTTGGTGAAGGGCTTTTAGGCTTAATTTTTCTCTACGCACCTGAAAGCTTTGCTATTGATCTAGGGGTTGGCTTTTACACTTTTCCATTGAAGTTTGAGCAATGTCCTTGATGGTCGCTGTCACGAGTGTTTCACAAGTTCAGGCACATATCTGGCTTGCCAACTCTTTTAGCCAAGGTGATTTCTGCCAAGAAATGTTTAAACACCTTGTAAGCATTTTCAAATTACAGCCCTGGTAAAAATCTATAATTTAGCCCCATACATTTAAAAGCAAATAAATATGACACTTCTGAAAAGACATTACTGCAAGTGTGTGAACACAGTGATAATATACCTTTATTTAACCAGGAGGGTCAACTGAGAACCAATTTTCATGTTACAATAACAAACTGCATAGTCCTGAAGCTACATATCTTTGGACCGTGGGAGGAAACAGGAGTACCCAGAGGAAACCCACACAACCATGGGGAGAACCTCCAAAGCACCACCCAGAGGGGATCCGGCCGGTCGGGACTCAAACCTGGAACCTTCTTCTCAGGAGGCACACGTTGCACCACTGAGCCTCTCCAAAGAGGCCAATGTTTCGTTAATGTTTGTGAGGATTTTAGTTTGCAGAGTGCATAATACCATAATACCATGTTAGGATATTTACTGAGCATAAACAATGTGTTTGTATATATTAAACATAAGAGCGGAGTGGATGTTTTGCTGCCTTCATGCATATGCATAATGGTGGGCATCCTGATACAGACTGTGAAAACCATGGCAGTGGCCTTTTGTAAATCTTATCCCGATAAGATCAAATGCAAGTTAAAATAGTAACTATGTGATTTGACCGCATTCCATTTAGAACTAGATGTTTAACAGTACATCAGAGTGGGGGTGCTGCTGGGTGGCTCATTGGGTAGGGCACCAAACCGTGGTCTATGGATGAAGCCAACAGTCTCGGATCGAATCCGGACCATGCCAGTTCTGACTGTGGCGGGTGTTTATCGATACAATTATTGTATTAATATAATATATACATATTAAGTAGGCTATTTATTTTAACTACATTCACTCCGTAACTAGCACAACCCATATTCGGGCAAGAGTGGTTTAGTTTATTTGCATTCATTGCATTTATTCATGGTGGATTAAAAAAAAAACTGGTCACACAATATACCATTTGAAAGTGTTAAAACTCACAATTCTATCTCTATAAACAATCCCAATGTTATAATGACAACAGTTCCTTATATTGTAACATGACACAAAACAGGTCCAATCAAAACAATGACTATGTTCTATGCAAATGACTATGTTCTTTTCTTTCCACTTGGGGGTTTTTACCTTGTTTGCTGTTTGGGTATTCAGGCCTTTGCCCAATTCTCCTTCTGTTACTCTGTACAGCGTCTTTGCGACTATTCTCTGTAAAAAGTGCTATACAAAATGAATTGAATTTAAATTAAATTCTATGTGTTCCACAGAAATCCACAGATTACATGAATAATAGTAAAGTTAGTATCCTTATCCCAGAAAAATAAATAATTAAAACTGTGTTTGAGCTTCTGTTACTTTGTTTCAGTGATACTTCTGACTTGAGAAACAAATTCCCAAGGGTTACCTTACAGAAGAGACCAGGATTATGCCTGTAGTCAAAGAACAGTAACCATTTTGTTTTCAGGCTTGTGTTCAAAAAATGTGTTACCTAACAGGGGTTAATTACCTCAAATTTTGCACTAGTTTCTTTACTTCAATTTAAGTTAGTTTCAGTTAGTTTAAAGAGCTAGTTTTAGTTTTTGTTTCAAAAACGTTTTATTTTTATTTCAGTTTACGATAATGCCTTTTCCACACAGAGTTTTCATCTTAGTTTTAGTTTACGATAATAACCTTATTGAGAGAAAATGTATTTTGTTTGTTGGTAAAAGTGATTGAGGATGATGCTTGATAATGATATACGTATACAAAGACCCACAAGTGCGTAGCCAAACCCAACACTTAGCAATGACGTATTTGTTGCTTTTGGATTACATGGCTAATTGAGAGATCTCGTCACAGACTGTGCAGATCTGTTTGCGGAGAGTGATGGCTGATGTTCGCACATCACCTTGAAGGCGGCATGCCTTCTATGGGATTGTTAGGGTGTTTCCTTACACAAATAAGCATGAACAGGCATGTGCATTCAATTTAGGAAAAATTGGCATCCGTCCTATGATACACCTGGGATACGCACAAAATCGAAGGTCTGCGCATGTTTCATCAATCCCACAGTGGGGTTTTTTTGTAGGAACTTTTATTAAGAACAAAAGTAAGAATAATTTAAGAGACGTTTTGTGAATGAGGCTCATTGTGTATTTGAAGCCACTTCTCAATAACCCCCCCACCCCATGTGCATTGGCCTGCTGTGAAAAGTGGAGATGTTACATTATTCTCTATAAAACATGAACATTCGTAGATCAGCAACTGCAGTCAACTATCGAATGCTGAAATGTCTGTCGAAGTAATATGCATTGCATTTCCCCTGATCTCTTGCAAAATGTATTAATATGGAAAGTTCAAGTAATTAATCACAACCAACTCTCTATTAATTGGTTTAGTAAGCTGAATTAATTATTTAGTAAAATCTATTTTCTGTATCTTCTTTTCAGATGTAGAAACCCAAATGGACACATGAATACAAATCTTAATGGTTTCCAGTGAACAACATGCACATAACAGGTTAAGTAACCTCTGCATGTATACAAGTGATCAACACAATGTCCATTATTCAGAAGAAAGTCTCCAAATGTACCTTTTGTAGACACAAATCATGAGCAGATAGCTGTGTAGCTGTGAGCACCTACAGAGAAAATATAATGCAATATCATTTCCTAGATGTTTTTCTTCTACTTTTAAGTACTCTGGCATACTGCACATGGTATTTAGCTATTTTATAACAACACAGAAATGACTGCTTTATGCATTTAGTGTCCTTTGTTTGCACTAAATCTGCAGACAGAAGCAACACTAACATAACCAGTTCTACCATTAAAAAAGCCTTAGTGAGACTTCTCGTATTATCGCCAAGTGTCAGAATGTAAAAGTCAGAATCTAATATCACCGTATGAAAATGCTGAGCTTTTCAAAGGCCGATGTACAGTTGTTACCACTGTGCTGACTTTGCACTGGGGGCTTATTGTGTCTGAGTTTCGTAATAATATAGGTGAACAGATGTTAGACAGATGCCTAAATATTAAGCATGTAATCACATCGATTAAGGGTCCTGGATTTAGCAAAGGAACGGTGACCAATGGAGTGAGTCAGACAAATTTAATAAATGAATGCCCACCCACCAGGATGAATAGGCTACCCAAGCAATACAAAATGTGGAAACAGATTGTACGGTATGTTCCTTTAGCTTTTATACGTTAATTAAAATGACAATACTTACAATGCATATGCTATAGAAGCATATTGGTTGACTGAGCAAAGTTTAGGCTACCTTATTTATTCCTTTAACAATATAGCTATATTGTTTTCTTAATTTTTACTTATTAAGGGAGGACGTTTTTTTACTTAATTGCAATGTATAGCTTTGTTTGACCACGATCATGCTGGATTAATCTAATAAGCACTAGCAGGGCACTGATAGTTATGAGGAAAATAACAATCCACATAGCCACTGTCAGCATTTGGAAAACACAAGTGTTGTCTGCAAGGAGGATGTAACAATTAAGTTATAAAACATGTTATATATAAAACGTACCCCTGGACAGTGGCATTCTGTCTTCAAATAACTCTACAGATGTCACGAACCTAACACGGGCTGGACCCAAATGCAACGACCAGGAGACAGAGGGACATAAAAGGTAATTTATTTACTAGGCTTGGGGTAGTCCCAAGCCGTACACAGATTAAACACAATAACAAAGAGGTCAGGGAATACTCCGGCACTTGGATCTGTTCCAAGCCGGAGCTGGACTTGAATAGTCACCGGATGTTCCAAGCCGGAACTGGACAGGACAGGGAACTGGATCACCGGGGCATGGAGTTGTTCCAAACCGGAACTGGACTTGATACAGGAGACCAGAGTTCCAAACCGGAACTGGATTGGAAGTCTGACAGGAACTGGATCACGGGAACCTGGAGTTGTTCCAAACCGGAACTGGATCGGATCTGGACTGGATTGTCCAACGGGAACTGGATCACGGGAACATGGAGTTGTTCCAAACCGGAACTGGACTTGATGCAGGAGACTGGAGTTCCAAACCGGAACTGGACCGGATCTGGACTGGACAGTCCAACAAGAACTGGATCACGGGAACATGGAGTAGTTCCAAACCGGAACTGGACTGCAACAGGAGACTGGAGCGGTTCAACTGGAACTGGAGTACCGGAACACTGTAATGTTCCAGACCGGAACTGGACTGGAACTGGACTGGAAGCAGAGGAAGGGATTATGGCTGGATACGGCAAGGCAGAGCAGTGTAGCGGAGCTCAGGTTGGCCCGGTTGGGGCAGCAGGGCCACAGTGGAGGCTGGAACCGTAACCGTAGCAATGGCGGTAGCCACGGCCGGACAGGAACCACTGTAGGGTGGAAAGGCAGAACACCCAACTGCGGGCGCAACGTCAGATGGAGGCAGAGGTACCACAACACACACAGGGAGTGGTTCACAGCTACAGACTGGCAAACAGTGGAAGCTGGTAATTAAAACAGGCAGAGTTCAGGCAGGAAAACCGCAAACAGACAGGGCTAGTTAAATAACAACAGCAGGTTTAGAGCAGTAAAGCACAAAGTCAAACCAACTGAAGTCTTTTGGGGCACAGGACGGGGATTCAAAGGACCAGGATACAAACGGCGAACGTTAACGAACTGGCACTGAATAGCAGCCAGCCGGAGGGTTAAATAGGGAAGTGAAATTGAAAACAATAAAGAAAGCGTGCGGAATGTAACCGAGGGTGATTGAATAATTGACAGGTGCGGAATGCATGCAGCAACGGGGAAAGGAGTGGGGAAAAAGAGTGAAACAAACAGAAGGAACACACCCAGTCTGTAGCAACGGGGAAAACACGGACGAAGGGAATCCAACATGACACGGAGGGAAATGGTAAAACATGGAAAACGGACAGGATTGGAACGGAACGTTACGGGAACGGAACGTTACAACAGATACTGCATCCAGTACAAATAACAATAAATTGAATACCAAGCTTTCAAATACCCCCAACAAATATATTGACAGGATGAATGATGTGATTTACATGAAAATAAATGTTTATTTTAAACTGCACAAAGCTTACCACCACTTTCTCAGAATATGGCTGTTTATGTGCTGTACATATGATTTGTACTGTAAAATAGGTATGCAGTGTACACACTCATTGAATCCTCACATGTCTCCTTCTGGAAGAGGAGCACCCCATGGATTTGATGCATGCGTATTTAAGAAGGCACCCTTCAGCACAGGGTCATTCCGTCATGCAGACTTGTAAAATATATGGAGACGAGCAGAACCAAGATTCTACAGAATGTATCGGGCACACATTCTCTCTAGAAGTGAGGGGAGGTGGTGGAAGAGTTCAACATTCAGAATCAGTTCACTCAATCAATTATTTTCTTGGAAAGAAAATACTTCTGTATGGATGCAAAATTGTTATTATCATTAATAGTATTTCTCTGCTCAGCAGATACAATTCCCCACAGTAACCTACACAGATAACATGTTTTTCATGTGAACTAGAGCTCATATTGTACAGTTAGAGAGGATTTTGTGGAAAGCAGTTTCACATGAGGGTGGCAACAAACACATTTCTAGGAAACCGTTTGTGGTGAATGAGAATGATTGTGAATTATGTAATATGATGACTAATAATGTACTGTACAATTCTACAATTTCTGCCAATGTGAACCATCCTCATTGCACATTAAATTAGAAATGATTTATGCATGTCTGTGAGCGATAAACTGAATGCATAATGGAGGCATAAAATTATCGTGGAAGTCCCTTGCATGATTTACATTCTCGGGGCCTTTTATAAACTGTGCGCATGCACAAAAAAGATGCATATGCAACATTCCCCATGGATTTGGGACTTACAAAAACAAACATGACATCAAAACATACAAACATTTACGCACACTGTGACCCATGCATATGTACATTTTGGAGACTGTGGGAATTGGCGACTCCGATGGCAAAGTGAAATTGTTAAAGGAATAAATAAGGTAGCCTAAACTTTGCTCATAGTCAACCAATATGCTTCTTTAATAGCATATGCATTGTAAGTATTGCCATTTTAATTAACGTATTACACTTCCCCTAACTGTTTTCTCTCTCTCTTTTTTTTACATTCTGCCGGCGGGGCTTATGCCCCGCATCTCGAGAGTTGCTGTCCGGCTTCCTGTGCATTGGGAGTTTGAACACTTTCAAACGGTATATTGTGTGACAAGATTATTTAAAAATGTCACCGTAAAAAATGCAATGGATGTAAATAAACTATAAACCACTCCTAGGCCTGTGCTATTTAAGGAGTTAAGCATCTAGACTGCACAAAAAAAGATGATACGCCATTCAGGAGGCAGTATACAGTCCCAACAGTAGCTACAGACGCATACGAATCAAGCGCTCTTTTATGCCAGAAGCAGAATAGAATGCGAGATCCAAGTGCCATTTCAATTTTATGGCTATGGGAGATATTTACGTGGACGTAATATCTGTATGTATGTTTTGTGTGGATGTATTTGTCATCTTTGTCATGTTTGTAACAATGTGATATGGTGCCGCTTTAAGATGCAAGATACATTTCTACTCAGACAATAGTATTATCGTATCATATTTTGAATAATGTGTGGATGATAAGAGTCATGATTCAATCAATAGCAACAATGATTCATTCCTGGCTATGATAGTGTACCCTATGAGGCTATGATAGTGTACCTTATGAGATTTGCATCCACTTTAACCCTCATTATTCTGGGTCAATTTGACCCGATTCAATGTTTGCCATCTCTTAAAAACCATATTTTTTCATCTTGACAATATATGATTTTTCCTAATTTGTTGGGATTAAATAGTAAACACACAAAACACATAATGTTATATTTTTTTATACAGTCCTGTACCAACTGTGTATACAACGGTGTTGTGTGGGGTCATTTGTGGGGTAATTGTGGTGGCACTTTCTAAATGAAATAAAAATAAAACTCACACTGTCAGAAATGAGAGAGTGGGAGCGAAGGAGAGGGAAGAGCAATAAGGGAAACTAAAACTTAATTCCCCTAGGCTTCTAGGTAGAAGAATGTCTGAACTGCGTAAATAAAAGAAAATCTTTCTTCGAACAACAGCAGAGAGACAAAGACCCACTAACCCTGACCTCGTGAAAACACTAAATGACAAAGAAGCGCCTAGAGGCAGAAGTGAGGGGTTTAAATACCTGAAAGGTAAAAGAACAGGTGAAACAAATAATTTGCGGGAGAAGGAAAACTCCGAAACGGAACGCAGAAAAGAATCCGATAGACTGAAAAGAAAAAAAGGGGAATGAGATAGAAACCGTAGCACAGGGAGAAGATAGGTGAAAACCATGACAGGTTCATTACAAATGTCTAATATTTATTGATAAAAGGCTAGTCAATTGGGAGACACAAAAGGTGACACAGTGTCAACATTTTTCTATTACAATAGTTTTGTGTCAGTTTAAATTTGGTGAGGTGAGCTAGCTAACTACCTAGCTAGCTTCACAAAAACATAACACTTTAATACAACTATTATCTTGGTAGCTAGCGAGTTGGCCATCTAGTTATTAGCTGTGAGTCTGTTTATCTAACATTATATTGATAACGTTAGCTATCAAGCTTACTAGCCGACTAAACTACCTAGCTTTTAAGTGTGTGTGTGTCTGTGTTTAGGTTATATGTGTATGTTTGCATGCCACCACTGTGCCACACTCCACAGATTTTCTTGTATTGCTTATGCCAGAACTATATACACCTACACAAAATTTCTATTTATAAATAAGAATATTTTGAGCAGACTCAATTTTCACCTTTTGAGCGTACATAACCTTTTAGTGTAGAACCTGCGCAAAGTTTAAAAAATGAGGCCCCAGGTCAGTTTCTGTTCCTGAATTTGAATCAGATGTGGATTAGAGCTGCTTACATGCTCAAAACATACCTTCTCTGGATCAATGTTGCATTTCAGTACAAATTATGCCACCAGCTAAGTACAGTCCCACCTTTTACTTCTTTCTTTATTCTGTGATATGACATTATAGGAATATCGATTGCTGCCTGTCATGCTGCTGCTCTCAGGAGTTCCTGTGAGACATAGAAGAACTTGGTTGGCTGATGTCATGGCTTCTCTATGATCTTCTCAATTTTTTTCTTAGGACTTGAAAACCACACAATTATTTCACAAAAGGTGGCAGGAAAGCACATTCTCAAAAGTTTATTCTTCATCATAAATCCTAAAACTCAAGATGAAAATACAAATAAATTAATATTTATACAAGGAGCACTGACTGTTTGTGTGTGTGCGTGCGTATGCGTGTGCATGCGTTTGCGTGTGTGTGTGTGTGTGGATGGCATCAGAAAAATAGAGAAATGTGGCTTAGTGACTTAATGCCATTTTTGTCTCTATTCATGTAGCTGGCTAAAGTTATATGGCAAAAGTGTTTGGGGCACAGTGAATGAGTGGGGCTTAGCTCTATGTGTGTCTATGTGTTTGTGTGTGTGTGGGGAGGGGGGTCTTAGGAGAAACTCACTCATTCAATGGAGCATCTGTGTAAGTGGTAGCCTGTGTTAATCTAACCACAGGTAAACTTGCAAAGAATAGGTTTTGAGCAAATTAATTCCAGATATTTAAGCAATATCCAGCAAGCTTCAATCTACTGAATTGAATCTTGTCAAAAACAAGTGGTAGTGTGTCACAGAGATCCTGATTGATGCCTTTCTGTTGTTTGTTCCATGATTATAAAGAGTAGATTACAAGTAAATTGTTGTCATTGAAACTGACAATGATGGTACACATTATTATACAGCATTTTTTGAAATACTGTTTGAAACATAATGCGTAGATAAGTTAATAATACATCATAAGTAAATAAACATGTGTATACACACACACACACACACACACACACACACACACACACACACACACACACACACACACACACACATTTAGACACTTCACTGCAACTTCTTTCGATAAAGTGTTTTAAAATACAGAACAATAATGACAGAGTATGTACAGTGGTACTTGCTGATCAATCACTGTCCTTTCTGACACTGCATTCCTGGAAATGGAAAGAGCCATGGAAATTATCAAAATTATGACTTGCACATTTCACCCCTTAACCTTACTGTAATACCTTATTTATATATTTATCAGACCATTGAACATAAATTTGATGGCAGATATGTGAATAGACATTTCTGTAATAGCAACAGATTCTGTAATAACTCTGCTGTCTATGTCCAAGCCATTACACATAGAACAACCGGTTTATAACCACGAGTAAACATAGACCTTGCTAGCGTTTAAATAAATCCTTAACATTATCTAGCAGATGCCAGAGACAGAAATGTCTGTTGCCGTGGTAACTATTGACTCTTGACACAGTGATGCCAGGTCTTCACAGAGTAGATCATCCCCCTGCCCGTGGCTGACGGATTCTCTCAGATCCAGCGGAACCATGCTGCGAGCCGCTGAGAGAAAGTGGCGGAAATCCAGATCCCCAGATGACCTGGCCTCCTATCACACTCTGCTGGCAGCCTTCACATCTGCAACTACATCGGCTAAGACTTAATTTTTTCTGTCTAAAATTAATGCATGTGTATCTAATCCACGTAAACTCTTGTCCACCTTCTCCTCCCGGCTTATCCCTGCTCCACCCCCTTCACCCTGCTCCCTCTCTGCAGATGACTTCCTGACCCATTTCAAGGGGAAGGCGACCACGATCCGGAACTCCTTCACGCATCCGGTTACACCCCACATCCCCCATACCAAACCCATCGCTAAACTGTCGTCCTTCAAGACTCTGGAGGACACATGTGCTCCAACTTGTGACACACTATTGTGCAATCACCTGTCCACTGGACCCCATCCCTTCAGCCGTCCTTCATTCTACATCAAGCTCCTTCCATAATCTGTCCTCCAAAACTGCTCTGTCCTCCAAAACTGCTCCTGGCTGTGACGGAGGCACTCGCCACTGCTAGAGCCTCCTCCCTCTCCCCTGTCCTGATTCTACTTGACCTGTTGGCGGCATTCAACACGGTCAAGCATGAACTTCTGAACCCCACACTCGCTGAGATGGGCATTTCTGGGACTGCCCTCTCTTGGTAGGATCTATCAGTGAGATATGATACAAACTAATTCTCATGGAAGGGTTCCATCTCTGCACCCCACCTCCTTTCTACAGGAGTCCCGCAGGGATCTGTACTGGGTCCTCTGCTGTTCTCCATTCATACTAAGTCTCTTAGTTCAGTAATTAATTCACACGGCTTCTCATACCATAATTATGCTGATGATACTCAACTCTTCCTCTCTTTCCCTCCCTCTACCCCACAGGTTGAGAGGATATCTGCTTGTCTGGCTAACATCTCTGAGTGGATGGCTACCCATCACCTGAAGCTCAACCTTGACAAAACAGAGCTCCTCTTCATGCCATACAAGACCTCCCCACTACATGACCTGGAACCTGGGGGTGGTCCTGGATGACCAGCTGGACTTCAAAGAGCACATCAGGGCAACGGCATGGTCCTGCGGGTTCCTCCTGTACAACATCAGGAGGATTCAACCATACCTGACCACCTACTCCACTCAGCTTCTTGTCCAGACCATGGTCACCTCATGCCTGGGCTACTGCAACTCCCTGCTCGCAAGCCTACCAGCCTGCGCCATTCTGCCTCTTCAACTGATCCAGAACGCAGCTGCCCAGCTTGTGTTCAACCTCCCCAAATGTTCGCATGTCACTCCCCTTCTGACCCTGGCCTACACTGCAGCCAATAGGACAGGCCCCGCCTACCTGCAGGACTTAATCCAGCACTATGTTCCTGCTCGACCACTTTTCTCTTCTACAGCAGGGCAACTCGCACTTCCCCCTCCATGTCAACGGCTCTCGCTCGTCCCGACAGCGGAGCTTTTTCACCCTAGCTCCCCATTCCCATTCCCCTATGTTCTACTCCTACACTGCCTGTGTTCCATCATAGCCTGAAGACACACCTCTTCAGACTCCACCTTGACTGATTTACTAATCTAGGATTTCCTCAAGGTACTTGTTCCCTGTGTTTTCTTGTCTACCTGTTTGATGTTATAGTTTATAATAGTATTTAGAATAGAATTATAGTATAGCTAATTTACCCACAGCTTACTGTGAACTACATTCAATGTTCATTACTAGGGATAGCTGCTACATTATGGGAAGGATGTGCTTTGTCTTACCTGTTCTGTAGTTACTTCGATGACCTATCTGTATGCACTTTTTTTATGTTGCTTTGGATAAAAACGTCTGCTAAATGACTGTAATGTAATGTAAGTAAAGTGAAGTATATATATATATATTAGGGGTGTCACGATTCTCCAAATCCGCGATTCGATTTGACTTTCGATTTTAAGGTCACGATTCGATTCGATTTTCGATTTTTTTTCAGCACAATTTTTTTTCCAGCACTATAGTCTAGCTAATGGCTATGCCATTGTTAGACTATCGAGTCTTGATTTGTAAAGAAAAATACTTGTTTCTCAATAAGTAACTTTTATTTGAATAATAACAATTATAAATAATAACAAAAATATGAGAATATTTAAACACACCTAAACAGTTAAGAGCTTTATCAAAACTAGACTCTAGAATAAACAGTTGAACATTTACCACGCTATTAACAATATACACATTGGTTTTATGCCCTGACAACGGTCATTTACATTTTCAAATTCTTTAAAAAGATGAGCGTGTTCACATTCTTTGAACAGTTAAGAGCTTTAACAAACTAATATCTGAAATAATAAACAGTTGAACATGTACCACGCTATTAACTATTTACACATTTTTTTTCATGCCCTGACAACTGTCATTTGGGTTGTCATTTGAGTTGCCTGTGTCAATGTTTTTTTCCCAGTCAAATCTATTTCTTTGTGATGCCTGCGAATGTGTCCTGCCATATTTGACGTGTTGCCTGAGGTGGTGTATGGTACTCGCGTGTAGCATAGCCGACAAACTGTCGTTTTTTTGTCAATGACGCGTTCGTTGTTTATATAACTCACGGGGAAGGCAAAATGTTGCCACACCGGTGACTTGAGGGAAGCAGGAGGATTTTCCAGTTCTGTTTCTCCATCTCCGACTCCGGCAGTGGCCATGGTGTGTCGAAAAGTAATGCAGGCTACCGGTAAGCTAACGTTAACTAGCAGCTGTGTCTTCTTTGAAATATCGTTGTTTTTTTTTCTTCGGACACACGCCTGCGTGGACGAACAAAATGCAGTGGAAGGCGTCAAGTTTCGTTTTGTCGGAAACGCTTACATTAGAGATGGCCAAGTAGGCTACTTTTTTTTTACATTTTACCCATCACATGAAAGGCTAAGAAGAGCGCGCGGGGGGCGGAGGTGGAGAGAAAAAAAAAACTTGGAGAATCGCGAACCAGCTTGTGATTTCGAAGTTCGGAATCGAACGCTCATTTCGATCGATTTTCGATTTCGAATGGGTATCGTGACACCCCTAATATATATATATATATATATATATATATATTATATATATATATATATATGTATATATTTTATATATATATATATATATATATATATATATATATATATGTATATATATATATATATATATATATATATATATATATATATATATATGTATATATATATAGTATATCAAAAAAAACATTTTCAACACACAAATGCACACATACAAAGCACTGTATGTAAGTCTGTTAATTAAAACTTCTTGATATAAAAAAAAAAAAAAAGTATTGATATCAAAATGAGGTCAAGTTACAACAAACAATTTTTGCTATCTTAGCTCACATAAATTAAACAAGCTCTATTACAAAGAAATTCTATCCAATGTAACTTGGCCCTGTGGTATTTCATCTTACCATCTGCAGAGAATTTGGTGTTTCAAACTTTGTGTCACTTCAAAGCCTCAAAGGAGCCAGTCATCTATGTTTTATTCCGATAAGGTAGGCTACCTGTTTGTGCTTAGACCGTGGCAGCGAGACTTTGGAAACATTTTTTTCGAAAATAGATAGCGTGTTAGAACCTATATTGCAAGCTGCTGGAAGTGTAAATAGGCATTTAATTAAGATTTTATGAAGCTGTCTGTCTTGTTAATTGTTGATCTATAGCATTTTCGGTTACCTAAGGTTTATTAACCATACTCTTGATCTGGTCTTAACGTATAATACAGAAATAGCAAACATAGCAGTCATGCCTAAAAATCCTGTGTTATCGGACCATTACTTAATTACCTTTCACCTTTCACAAGTCTGTCATGTGCCATCAGATACTACATTCTACTTTAGTCGTAAGCTCTCCTACAGATCTGCAAATGATTTTATTAATGAGCTCCCAGGCTCATTTGTGCTCTGTGGGGATTTTCTTGGCTCCAGCCAAAATGCGTATACAAATGCAGACATAAACTCAATTGATCAGCTGACTGACAACATTAATAACGTACTTAGTAGAACCCTGGATACTATCGCACCTCTTAAAAAGAGGAAAGTCTGCAATAAGAAATGAGCTCCCTGGTACAATGACCATACTCGTGCTCTCAAACAAGCTTCACGCCAACTTGAGCTCAAATGGCGTTCCTCTAAATTGCATGTTTTCCTCCATGCCTGGAAAGACAGCCTTCTCTATTATAAACATGCCCTTATCACAGCGCGTTCCTTATATTTCTCTATTTTGATAGATGAAAATAGAAACAATCCTAGGCACCTGTTTAACACTGTTGCCCGACTGACTAAGAATCATGTTGATCCCTGTGTTTCAATCCCATTTAATAGTAATGACTTTATGAATTTCTTTGATGACAAAATTATAAAAATCAGGGACAAGATTCAAAGTTCTTCTACCACCCCTCATACAGGGTCTGCCCTTCCGTCCACTCAACACTTGGATGCAGAATCTTCAGATGGACGGGTGGCCTATCTGAACTCCTTTGCTCCAATAGATCTCACTGAATTTAATACTATAGTAAATTCTTCAAAATCTTCTACCTGTCTTCTAGACCCTATCCCAACGAAGCTACTGAAGGAGCTACTGCCAGTGATTGGAACACCACTGTTGCATATTGTTAATGCTTCTTTAGCCTCTGGACATATACCACCGACTCTCAAACTTGCAGTCATCAAACCCCTTCTTAAGAAGCCAAACTTGGATATGAACGACTTGTCTAACTATAGGCCTATCTCAAACCTTCCGTTCCTCTCTAAAATAATAGAAAAGGCCATTTTAAAACAACTTTTAATTTTTGCACCCTAATCAAATATTGGAAGTTTTTCAATCTGGTTTTCGACCCTCTCATAGCACTGAAACAGCCCTAGTCAAAGTATTCAATGACCTACTCCTTGCTTCTGATAGTGGCTATATCTCTGTACTCATGCTTCTGGATTTAAGTGCAGCATTTGACACAGTTGATCACCTCATCCTTCTGGATAGGCTTGAAAATATTGTTGGCCTCCGTGGACTGGCTCTTTCCTGGTTTAGATCATACTTAACAGACCGATATCAATTTGTGCATCTTAACAATGACTCCTCCTATAAATCTAGGGTTAGATATGGAGTACCACAAGGATCTTTCCTTGGGCCTTTGCTCTTCTCTCTATACATGCTTCCCCTGGGACAAATCATTCGTAAACATGGCATTAACTTCCACTGCTATGCAGATGACACCCAGCTGTATCTATCAGTCAAGCCTGATGAAGTTGTCCTGCTGTCAAAGATGGAAGCTTGTCTTATAGATATAAAGGAATGGATGACCCATAACTTTCTCTTGCTAAACTCTGAGATAATGGTAGTGGGGCCCAAGTCCTTGAGATGCAAACAACCTGGCTATATGCCTAACATTGATGGAATTTCAATCACTTCAAGTGCTGTCATTAAAGATCTTGGTGTTACGTTTGATCTAGATCTAGTATTTGATACACACATTAAAGACATCTCTAGGGTTGCTTTCTATCACTTGAGGAATATCTCAAAAATTCGAAAAATACTGTCCCTACATGATGCTGAAAAGCTAGTCCATGCTTTTGTTACTTCTAGATTAGATTATTGTAATGCTCTTTTGTCTGGAGGTACACACTCCTCTCTGAAAGGGCTTCAGCTAATTCAAAATACAGCCGCTCGTATTCTCACGAGAACTAGAAGATTTGAACACATCAGCCCAGTGTTAGCTTCACTTCACTGGTTGCCAGTCAAATTTTGAATAGACTATAAGATTCTATTACTTACCTTTAAAGCCTTACATGGGCTTGCCCCCTTATATTTAAGGGATTTACTTTTCCCTTATAATCACTCACGAACGCTCCGTTCGCAGGGCGCAGGCCTCCTTGTTATTCCTAAAATAGCTAAAAGTACCATAGGTGGTAGGGCCTTTTCCTATCGTGCTCCTCTCCTATGGAACAAATTGCCTGCTCATGTTCGGGGTGCAGACACTGTCAGTCTATTTAAAGCTAGGCTTAAAACTCATCTTTTTAGTCTGTCCTATAGTTGAGGGGCAGGAGTGGGTGGCTGGCATTAGCTATAGAGTCTCTGGTGGACTGAGCGGTCAGTGCTGTCACTGGATCATTATTGATAGTGTTGTGTTAAGCTGGACCGGTCATGGTCTAGTGGTGACTGTCTCAAGCCTGCCCTCATGGCTGTATTGGCCCCTGCCTCTGTTTAGCCCTTAGCTATGCTGCCATAGCCTTATTCTGCCGGGGTTTCCTTATCGCAGCAGGCACCTCTGTCTCTCCTGCTGTGCTTGTTCTGCTACCATCTGAACCCCCTAACAATGTTTTTTTCTTTTTTCCTCTTCCCTGCTCTGGGCACCTGCCCGGAGCTCTAGCCCAAGTTTCCCGAGTTTCCCGCGCCCTTCCCCCGCCCCCTCCTGGCCCGGAGCTCCAGCCCAAGACCAGCTAGGCGCCCCCCACCTGCCACTGCTGATCTCTACATGATGGAGTCATCAGAATAGAATACCTCCCTATGACATAATCAACCCATAGGCCAGTGGAGGATGGGCATCCCCCCAATAGCCGGGTTCCTCTCGAGATTTCTTCCCATCGAGTTTTTTCTCGCCACAGTATGAGGGTTTTCTCTCCTACTAGAGTTTTTACCTCTGCTATCTGGGGGCTTAGAGCTGGCTTAGAGCTGGCATTTCCCATTTCCCCTTTCCTCCCCTTTCTGTTCTGTAAAGCGACTTTGTGACAGTCATCTGTGAAAAGCGCTATATAAATAAAATTGAATTGAATTGAATTGGGGGCTGGGCTTTGGCCATTATTACGTGCACTATGCAGGATGGAGGACTGATGGCCCATCGATGCAAAGGATGCAAATACTGTTTGGCGTTGGCTTTGGCAGTTCCTGACCCTGAAAAAAGCCTGGCATCTAGTGAGAGAGAGCTAACTGCCACCTGCTGGGAACATTAAATATTTGATGGACAAGGTGTAATGGGGGCGTGACGTGTGAGGTTTGAGGGACCAAACGCAGCAAGGGGATTCTTTAAGCTTAGAAAGCCACTGAGACGGAGAGACCCCGTATATAGGGAAATATAAATGACTAAAGCAAATAACCTAGTTACTACTCTCACTGGAGGGAAATACGGGAACTAGTAAAAAAAGGGCGTAACTAAAAACGAGCTCGGAAAACACAACGAGCTAAAAAAAAACACTGAATACACAAACGTATACAAAACAGTGAACAACGAGATGCCAACATGAAATGAGAGGAGTTGCCTTGTAGGTAACAAACAAAAGGACAGTCAAAGGGAGAACGCGACAAGCGAAAAATAACTCCCTAACTCTAAAACGGAGTGTACTGCTTGCTGCAGGAATTAAAGGGAAGCAGTCTCCGTGTCCAAACCTACCGGCAGTATGCCACACGCAAGACATGCAAACACTAATGGCCATATCTCAATAACCGGGTGAATGGCACACGAGAGCAACGAATGTCGAGCTCGGTAAACACAACGAGCTAAAAAACACTGAATACTCAAAACGTATACAAAACAGTGAACAAACGAGATTCTAAAGTGAAACAAGAGGAGCTGCCTCGTAGGTAACAAACAAAAGGACATAAAATAGAGCTAATCAAAGGGAGAACGCGACAAGCGAAAAATAAATCCCTAACTCTAAAACGGAGTGTACTGCTTGCCGCAGGAATTAAAGGGAAGCAGTCTCCGTGTCCTAACCTACGGGCAGTGTGCCAAACGCAAGACATGCGAAAAATAATGGCCCTACATCTCAATAAAGGGGAAGGCAACGAGAAGGCGAAAGGAACAGAGATCTAACGTTCCAAGGCTACTTTCATAGACTCGCAGTCACATGCAAAAAACATAAAGGGATAAACGCCCGATCTCCCAGGAGAGAGAAACATATTACAGGCCAGTAGAACAGTGAACTGCCGTCCCATACCTTTACTAGCAAAAAGACTAACGCAAGCCTAGTAGAAAATACACGCCCTGCCTCTCAGTATAGATAAAACCCTGCCTCTCAACAAAGGGGAAACGTAGTCCACGAGAAGGAGACAAAACAGGGAACAAACGTACCGAAGCTACTAACCGGCTCAGTGTCACACGCAAATGAGTCGAAGCACAAACGCCTGGTTTCTCAGTAAGAAAACCAAACAAGGCGAATGGAACAAAGAACTGCTGCTATATACTTCTACGAGCTAAGTAACTAAGTAAACGCGTGAACGCCCGGTCTCTCAATAAGGAGAGACCATAGAAGGGCGATTAGAGCAGAGAACTGCGGTCCCATACTTCTACGAGCTAAGTGACTAAAGAAGAGCCAGAAATAATAAACGCCCTGCCTCGAAAACGAGAAGTGTAAGAACAGAACAATAACGCAAAACAATATCGAAGCCCAGAACGACGGAAACGTGGGCTTAAATAGCTCCAAGGTAACCACGCACAGGTGTGATGCTGAGAGAAGCTTCGCAATAAAGACGGGGCGGAGCAAACATCCACTAAAAGGGCAGCGCCCTCGCGTGGCTACCAAGGAAAACGACCGCAAGGGAAGGACTAGTCAAAAACCATGACACAAGGGTGTTGTTCTTGGGGCTGTGTTCTTGACTTTGATACAATCAACCATAAGGTCCTTATCTCCAAACTATCCAAATTAAACTTTTCCCATAATGCCCTCAATTAGATTGACTCCTATCTAACCGGCGGAATTCAGAGTGCATCAGAGTAGATTCCACTGCTAGGGACTCCCCCACTGGTATCCCACAAGTATCCATACTTGGGCCACTCTTGTTCAGCCTGTACATACAAACACGGCCTGCCATCAGTTTGCACTGGTGTGGACGGTCAAATGTATGCTGATGACACAGTAATATACATGGCACAAACAAAAGTCAAGCTGCATCCAAACTCACTGCTTGCCTCCAACAGAATGTTTCCAAAACAGTTGGCATGTTCTTTACTAAAAGAGCAAACGGCACACCTGACGCAGATATACTTATGTCAGGAGAGAATCGCTGCTGTCCGTGAATTCAAATACCTTGGCATACTGCTTGACTCAAACCTATCATTCAAATCGCATATTAAGAAAGTTGTACACTACAAGTCAAATTGAACCTGGTTAACTTCAGATACACTAGAAACTGTATGTCAAACAATGCTGCCATAAAGTTTATGATAATGAACCTCTCCCACAACACTTACTGTTTAACAAGCTGGGGCAGGCTAACTCATCCACACTCAAGCCCATAGAATCACTACAAACAAACAATAAAGACACTCAACTGGAAGCCACATAGATACCACCACTGCAATAATTTAAGAAAAGGCAACCTCTTGAGATGGAAATACATGATCACATTTGCAAACCTCTGTCTTGTTTTTAAAATATTACAACACTTGGCCCCTCCTCCACTCAGCACCTTCCTCACCCAGCATTCACATTCTAGTCGAATCACCAGAGCCACTGTAAAAGAAGACTGACTTATACAATTCAGAGTACCTTCAGTAAATCGAAATTTTCAGTTACAGCTTCCCAGGGATGGAACAATTCACCAGAATTCATAAGAAACTGCACCAATTGCAGTTTTTTCTATACGCAGATGAGATCAAAAGATCAAAGATGCAATCACTAAAGCACGGTTAGGCCCACACCCTTTTGACCTTTGCTATTGTATGCAGAATTTTCTTAGTGCAGGTATTGTCTGTCCATGCATATCATGTCTGTTATGTATTCTATTGCCTGTGTTTGTTTTTAACTGCCTGCTTGGGGACTACAAATGGAAACTAGCCTTTCTGGCTAACTCCGGCACATTTACATTGATGTTATTAATGAACATTGTCCCTGTCAAATAAACTAACTAAACAAAATAGTGAGAGTTGACATCAAGGTTGGCATTCAGTGTGTGCTAAGTGCATGCAGCTATATTTTGGTTACTGTTAGATGGACAACAGTCAAGTGGAGTGAGATACCATAGAGGGCTAGTACATGTATGAAACAATTACCTTTTTACATTAATGCAACAACGCAATCTTAACCAGATGATACTTTCTGTTAACACCTTAGTTTCTCTGCCTGAAAAATAGGAGATTTATTCCCACTAGGCTGCTGCATAATGTTATCTGTAGTAAATCCTTTGGTAAGATGAAAAAAGAGCAGAGTTACATGAAATAATTTAGGAAAGATTGGGTAGCATTGCTTTGGAATAGATATAGTTTAATTTGTGTGTTAAATAGGCAATATTGTTTCTTGTAACTTGGCCTCATTTTGATATCAATACCTTTAACAGCAGGCCTAGTTTTTGCTAGTTTTAATGAATAACTTACAGATGGTGCTTTGTAGGCTATGCGTGAGTAACTTTACATTTTTGTACGTTGAAAATGTTTTTTTGTTCAGATAGATTTGGTTATGGATTTGGAAAAATGTTATATTTTCTCATTTCACAACATAGCCATAGAGAGTAGACATTTTATTGTTCGCAGTTGGTCAAAATACACATTTTTAAACCATAATTCTTATTTTGTTTTGATTTAGAAGGGAGATGGAGTTGACCTGTTATGTTTGAGGCAATGCTGATCACAATATTATTGAATTTTTCAAAAAATAGAAAATTTACCAGAGAACAAGTAACCTTGCTGCCTTCTGTGAAAACACAGAGTGATACAGGGGTCCTTAGGATATGGCTAACCCTTTTTATGACTAAACAAATAAAATATTAATAGAAATCTGTGGTGTTCACAAAAAAATCTGGGACACAACTTTCAAGCGCCAGCATTTTCATAAAAAATATATTCTAAAACAGGATTATAAGAGTGAATTGTCACATGTATGTTATCCGTAGAAATTGTTAGTTAATTGTTAGTTTTAGGTTTTGAAGGCTTTATACACATTTTTTAACTGTTTTAAATAGTGAATTCTTGTCTGGGACAAGGGTGTTTCCTGGAACTCGGTAGGTGTAGAAGTAAAATTTTTTATAAATAATATTTATTTCATACATAAAACACTTAAACATAATTTTCGCCAGAAACATTTTGATTAAATTAGTTGTTTTAAGAAATAATTGTAATATTCTTTGGCAGGACATGATTTGTCCCACTTCTCAAGAATGGGTGATGTATAATTATTTTACGTAATTTAATTGTATGCAATTTATTGTTTTAATGAAAAATAAGATATTCTACCTGGGCTCCAAGTTTGCTGGAACTGAGGAAGACCTTGAGTGTGTCCTCATTACACTCACAGAGAGGCACTCACACTGATTTCAAGGCACATCCTATTGTACCGGCTAAAGCCTAATACTCTAAAGAATCACACTTTGTCATCCCTGTAATGTGATCAGATGCATCGTACAAGAGAAAATCTGCCCCCTTCTTCTCCAGTTCACTCTTCCACCTCCTCCAAACAAAGGCTTCTATGAAAAGTACTAAAACAAATAGCAGCATTCATTACGGGGCATAAGGATAAAGCTATAATAAACCTTAAAGGATGCTTAGACTAGTTTTAATTGAGCATGGTGTTACAACTTTCTAAGCATAAGCGAATGCAGTATATTGTATAGATGCTATATAGCATGTTTCTTTTAAAGGACTGGTGTGGTTACGCTTCGTATAAAACGTTACAAAAGACAGCAATGAGGTAGGATTAAATACAGCCAACTTGTGCAGTTCTCAGGACAGAGTGCATGGTCCTTCAGTGTCTCTCTCAATATACATGTAGAAAGTGTTAGCCCAATACAAATGCTGCACTTGGCAAAAGCTGGCAGACAGGAAAAGTGAAGTGGATTACTGTCACTGGGGGCAGCCAGAAAAGCCTCTGCTTGCTCTGTGATTCAGCGGATTAATGTCATTTTATGAAACAGAAGGTAGAGTTGAGAAATCTCCTCACTGCGACGCAATCTATTAATGTAACAAGAAACTGCATTGTTCAGCACTAACCAGTGGGTGGGAAAATAACCAGCATCAGTCCATCCTGGTAAGAGAATTATCAGAGTTATAATACAAATGTGTATTGCCTATGGAGGGTGAACAGAACAAACACTGGTAATGAATATGTATGTGTTCGGCAACAAATCCATCTAGTAATGGGTTTACTGAAGCACTGTATGAAAAATGCAGAGGGTGGAGGAAGGGCGAAGAAGGACTTGTTGAGCATTTGCTCTGGAGAGAGGGTGTTGTTTACCATCTCTATTACTCCTGTGTTTGACACCCAGTCTGTCTTTGGAATGGAAGGTATTGTTTACAGTGCCTTGACTTGGCCATTGCAGATCCCTTTCTCGCACAGCCAATTTACCTTGGGCACAGCAAATCATGTCTGCTGTGCCTCTGTGATTGCTCAGTGTCCCGCAGGAAGCCTACAGAACGGTGGGGAGAGGGGACGCATGCAGCCTAAAATGGCAAACCTGTCAGTAAATGTGTCAGGAATATAAAGACTGGACACAATGTCTCATATTACTAAAGCACCCCCTCCCCTTCTCGACCCCTTGGCTGATTAGCTGTCAGGTAAATATTGATACATGAAGGGATGTCAGTCCTGCCACATATAGGGGTAATAATTGGCCTTATTATGGACTTGGTGGAAATAATTGATATTAGTCAAACTAGCTATTAAGACCAGGGTAGACAGACAAGAGATACTGTCTTGGCCCCTGGATTCAATACATATTTGTTCTTCCCTCATAGTTAAATGCAAGTGTCTTGTTTCTCCCCATAACAAACAATACAGAAAAATAAACTATGTGTGTGTGGTGTGCACGCACACATGTATTTGGATTTTTAAAGACAGATTTCAAATTTATATTATTAATAGAAAGAGAACTTCTGACATCATCCAAATATACCTAATATTATGTGTGTATGTTATACAAATTAGACAAACTAGAACTATCTACCAAATTATCCAGGTAACTATTTTTTTTTTTTTTTTTTTTTTCAAGTTTCAAAACAAATAAATAAATGTTAGCTAGTTACTTAACTGATAAATGTAACATAGCTATTTAAATTGACAATACATTAAATTAATTAATTAATTGCAATTTTAAATTAGCAACACACATATGTTCCCCATTTACAGTCTTAACCAAATGATCTTGTATAAGTGGATATTAAATACTGTTCCAATGTTTTTTTCTTACTTTTACCCAGTTACAGATCTTCAAGGCAGGAATTCACACCCATTCCTTATTAGGGATTAATTATAGTTTAACTCCTGCTAATTACTTGCTAATATGCACTCACTGTAATTAGTGTAATGCCCACTAATCATGCGGTATAGATCATTAGTGAACTGGTTTTATATGCATTGTCTACTGTGGGGCCAAAAGGCATTTGGTGCTGCGTTTTGTCTGTGTATTCCCACCCTTTTCTGGCAGTTCCACATTGAATAAATGCACCACTTGACTTGTTAAGTATACAGTGCATGCGATGGAAACTATTGTATTCACCTACTGAAGGAACTCTGTGGGCTGGTTATGCTAAGGATTGAATGGTCTTTGTTGTATTGTTAATCTAAAATAAATACATGTTGTTTCCAGTTGGGAATTTAGTATTATCATCTGGGTCATGGGTGGTGCATCTTTAATGGGCCCTCCTGCAGATGTACTGATCCATTAGCCCCAGCACCAAGAGGCCCTAAATTAGTTAACATTCACAAACGGGAATTAAAATATTTTACAGAAAAAATAAACTAAAAAAGTCTGAAAAAAAACCAGACTTAATAATAAGCATAAAGCTGCTTGAAATGAATTAGTATTGTTCACCTAGGTTTTTATTACCAATATGTCAGCATTTACTGACATGGTCTTAAGAAGTAAAGATCTTTTAAATATATATATACTGTATATATATATATATATATATATATATATATATATATATATATATATATATATATATATATATAAATATATTAGGTGACATACCCAGCTTTAACACACCTGCTGCATGTTCTGTTTTACGAGAAGTACACCTGCAGCTCTATTTAGATTCAAGGTTATATGTGGCTGTTGAAAGGCTGTGAGTCATGTTATTCATGTTTTTATTCAACATGTGCTCATACACACCTTTGTCACCTTTTGAACAGTAACTAAGTACAGTTACGTATGTTAATATTCTACATACCATTACTGCAGTACTTCTGCATCACATTCAATAATATTCAAAGTGATTTTGTTGACTAGGTTGAGAAATCTCTTGAGACTGTTTACAACAAATCCCCATTTCAAAATTAAATTTGTTTTGTAAATAATACTGTAACAAGATTACAATTGATCTTGGTTTCAACTAAAACAAACATAACAAATCGTGGACTAAATTAAATTTTTACCAAGATTAATTCTGAGGTTTAATTTAGTCCATTTAAAATACTCTTGGTGCAAATATTTAACTTTGTTTAACACAGCATGTGTGTTTTACATTTTATGCATGTAAAGTACAACAGTATCTTTATCCTGCAGGTGTGTGTGTGTGTATGTGTGTGTGTGTGTGTGTGTGTGTGTGTGTGTTCCTGCGTGTCTCCGCACTCACAATGCATATTGGGGGGAGGAGTGAGTGGTAAAACCTGTACGCAATACTGCTCATTTCTGATCACAAGCATGCAGGTCTACACAGCTGTAGATAGATGTGTTTGACTGTTGGAACAATTCTGTTAAGACTTCTAAAAGCATCAACATGTTTGTACCATCATATAACATCAGGGTGAAATATATACTGTATAGACAACCATCAGAGGGGGGGGGGGGGGGGGGGGGGGTGAATTTAAGGACATCCATTTCTCAGACACACAGTGAATGGAACCACATGGCTCTGATTGGTTATAACTGCTGACCTGTAGACACACCTTCTACCTTCTAATTGTCACATGTTTGCATGCTGCCTATTATGTGGTGAATCCCCCGCTTTTTTCTGACAGTTTTTCCTATTATCAGGAATGGTTTCTCTTATTCAAATATGAAATGGTAATTAAAATGTAAAGGTTATTTAAAGAAGCAAAAGGCTAAAAGGCAACCTTTTTCTCTTGGTCTATTTACATATACCCGAGCCTCTCTGTAATTGGGTCACACTTGGTCCTCCTTTCGCCTGCTTTTCAGCTCTGGTAAGCAAATCCTGCATTGAGGCCTTGTCTGCCATAAGCTTTAAGGACTATTTTTCCCTCTGGCATTAAAAGCCGCAAGCACAGACCATATACACTAGTACAACAAAAAATAGATTATTTATTATAAGGTTGTATTAGGAATATGAACAGAAACCAGAGTCAGGTGTTGATTAACTGCTTAACAATTTTGTAACTTACAGAGGTAAATTGCCCCATTAAGCTGCAAAATTGGAAACGGAAGCACAACAAAAACTTCATGCTTCTCTGTTTTAAGCTGCTTCTCTGTCTCCAGCTGCTGTTGATGATTGTGTGTGTGTGTGTGTGTGTGTGTATTCTGTTTAAGAAAACATGTTTACTTTTTTTCCCTAAGCTGTAGCACACACTAGAATAGTATGTACAGTTTTCTGAATTATTGCGGATGAAGACCTGGTGACCTCAGAATAACAGTAACAGTGCTTCAGCATCACTCTGCTCTTTACATCTGGTTGGTTGTAGTGCCAAACAGAAAAAGAGGGCCACAGGTGATTTTCACTTTACACTCTAGGGTATTGCTGAAGATCACAAGTTTGCATTCCTGCTGGCTCAGTTCGGTGCCCTTTGAATTTGGAGCATAAGGACAAGACCAAGTACAAGCCTTACAAGCCTTTCTGGTCCCCACTGCATCCACTCCTGTTGAAAGAATTTCTGTTTGCATGTCCCGGGAAGTACTGTGGTCTCAGCTACTGGATTGAAAAGGACTTCTCGCATGCTCCGAGACAGTTCTGCAGCAATAGCAGTTAATCACATGAAAAGGATTTATTTTGCATGTCCCAAGAGTCGCACTGCACCAGTCACTGTAAAATCAATCAATCAAAATATTATATATATATAGCACTTTTTATACAAGTGAATGCAATTCAATTTGATTTCCAGTGCAGGAGATAAAAGATTGAAAGAAAAAATAAGACAATAAGACATATGACAACAATAGCGACTAATGCACAAGACAGTTAAATTACAAGAGAACAAATAAAATAAGAGTAGAATGGCACTCAGAGAGATGCAACCACCCATGTGAGTGGGCAAAGCACTGAACTCAATGATATCGAACGGACATAACCGCTTTCTTCCATTGGCGCAGTGACCATTATGGCGTCTAGTGCCGCACCTCTCAATTTCCCCTTAGGCTATAAAGGAGAAACTCCTGCATTGTTCTACCAAACGAATGGGTTTACAGTAATATGTGATACCCAGTTATACCCACAACACATGTAAGAATAAGAATCAATGCATGATTTTGCATTACACGATTTGATGACGAAGTTATAGTCATGTATTTTACTCATCTGAGTCAACACTAGACTCTGGTTGGTCATATTGAACATGTGATGATGACTAGCTGATGGATATCATCCAACGACCATCATGAAAAGGTTGCAATTGCAACACCACGTAATGGAGTTGGAACGAGAATTTATTAGCGTCTGTTAATCCAATCTTCAGCTCTGTGATTCAGCTCAATGTTTTTTGTTTTTTTTGTCCGAGGCCGCTGAAATAAAGTTTATAGATGAGTTTTCTTGCGACGTTACACTGAATATGCGTCTGCAGATGGGAGGCAAAAGAACACAACTATCACCAGAGGCCAAAACACACTCATATACTGTACATATACGTACATATACATACACGTATGCATACATGGATAACCCTAAAACAAACCTCCCGGTGAAAAAACTAAGGAAATGAATCACAAAAACTCAGTTTTAAGTGAAATATTTGCGTTTGCCAAAATCCTCAAAAGACAGGAAATTAAATTGATCAGCCCTAACGCTAACATCAGCCTGCTCTCCATAAAGGTGTATTCAGCGCAGAGCTTTGACAAACTGCTACAGCTCTTGCATGTCTACTGTAGCCTACTTCAAACCACATGTATTCACCACTGGGCAGATTGCTTAAGATTCAAGCCTTGGATTCAGAGTAGCCTAGGTATATTGACTATGACTAGTAGGCTATATGACCTGGAATTATGACACATAAACATTGTCATGACATTATAACATTATAAACATTTCACTTAAAACATAGTTTTTGTGATTAATTTCCTTAATGTTTTCACCGGGAGGTTTAATTTATACATCGAAAGTAGTAGTAGTGGTAGCAGCATTAGCTACTTATTTTATTCACAAATAAATGCAAACATCACTCCTACGTGAAGTTAACTCACAAAACATAATGAAAAACTCACGATAAATCATAACAGGTAGCCTATCTTTGGTAACTTAATGATAGCCTATACTTTCCAGAAGCAGATCCATACTTGGTAATAATAAGGATACAGTGTAGATTAGCAGTATGTGCCAAACAATTAACTTACATTTACTTTCACTTACATTAGTGCTAGCTAACAGAAGCAGTTGTACTATTCGTAGATGTTAGCTCTTCTCATGATGAGCATACAACAACACATTATTAATCTAAGTAGTCAAGACATAAAAAATGTGCTTTTACAACATAAGTTATGTAACGTTAGCAAGCTACCCAACGAACATGTTTGTGTTGAAAAGTCGGAGAAACGCCGTATGTAGACTATAAATAGCCAATAGTTAGAGTGAATTATTTAAGTAATAACATGTGAACATACACAATATTAAGCACCTATCAGTATGGTTTGTCTTGAGGATCCTCTGAGCAAGCCCGCATCATTAGTTTCTTTCTTTCTTTTCTTTTTTTCTTGTTTCTTTAATTCTTACAATATTTGCATAGTTCATTAATGGACACTTTAGTAACTGATTTTATTATTGAAAGTGATTGGTGCATTTCATAAATATTCACAATAAAGTTGTTGTTTAACCATTGATAGTTTGGGCTTTACTGACTGAATGGACACTGATAAATGTGTGGGGAATAACTTCATTTATTTTAATCCATTCTCACTTCCTTGTGAAAAATAATCCATTCTCACTTCCTCTTTCCTTTCAGCATTTGTGAAAGAAGACCTGTGCAGCCCCCATGTCAACACAGGTAGATAATGCACAGGGAGGGAGTGCACGGCCCCAGTGTTACCCAGAAAGAAGAGTTCCAGCCAAAGGTTGCAGAATGCTATTTACTACAGGCTGACACTGATTGACTCACTGTGTTTATTTTAAGATCCTGTACATGGTCGCGGGATGCGTGAAGGCATCCAACTGACATTTGTGCAGCTTCCTCGTTGATTTAAATCACTGATGACATGGGCCAACTTACAGTGAGATTGTGGGCCATGCCATACAGTAACACACCACACCTCACTGCAGGAAAAATTCTTCCTCTCGAGCCTCCCAGGAATTCTCAACTGTCCATCGCCACAAAAATTTTTTTTTATTGTAAACATTTGTAATGGACTGCAGTTACCATTGGGCGGTGGAGGGGTGGGTAACATACATCAGTTTGCTGACAGTCATACATCATCTATAAGAGCACCAAATGGAGGTCCTGTTTAAAAAGAATGGACCTGTCTGTCTCCATACACCCTGCAGCCTATGCATGGTGACAGGGCTGAGGTTTCTGTGGGGGCTGTCAGTGGGAAGGGGTAGTAGCGGGGGGGTTGGGGGTCGATGACATTAAAAAGGATCAGGTTTCCCAGTAGCATGGTACTGCAGCTCATATACTGCACTTCTACTCTCAGTCTGTAGATTTAGGCAGGTTCAAAACTGAACCATAACAGTCCCTTAAGACATTATGTTAATTGATGTTAATACAGCTCCTGTCAAGCTATCCATTTATTCATTTATTTATTTGTCCTATAAAAAAAAAAAAAATGCACACAAAAGAATATCACACCTGGAGACAATAAATAAAATAATAAATAACCATTAAGGGCATTATTTCAGGAGTACTCGAAATATGCATTTGAATTAGGATGGGAGACATAATATAATTCACTATTTTCTTTGCAAGACGCAATGGCGTGGGAGGGAAGTTGATGACATTATTCAAAGTAGTCCTTTTATTTAGTCTGAATAATACAATATCATTTTATAGTAGACACCATTTGCATTTAATGATGAAAAGTTTGCTCAGTTATGCAACTAAAATTTTGACATGGTTACTACTGACTTAACAGTTCATAACAGATGATTTACCATAATGTTTAGCTGACCCTAGGATATACAGCTATAAACTATAAATCTGACCATGCAGGTTGCAACTGATCAAATAGCTTTCAATTGACCTTAGTTGTCACAGCTGAGTGTTAACAGATGCATGTTAAAACTTGCTACATACAGTAGGTGTCAGTTGTAACCTTCAGAATTAATTCACATTGGAACTTACATTTGATCCTGCATGCGACAGTTCACTATAAGACTTATGAGATTTGACCCTGGAATATATTTGAGAAATGATTTTACATACGTGAAGGTTATGTTGATTCATTTAGGAAGGATCAGCATAATTCATTGTGTGTTTAATGAAATTTTATGTATTTATTATAGATACTTTTCGTTGCCATTTTCTAGCCTTATTTATATTAAATGTATTACTTGTATATATAGTCCCTAGACGTATAATTTCCATATCCTATTTGTTATGCTACACATTATTAAATATTAGCATTTAGTGTAGGCATATTGTGTTCCAACGTGACAAACTGTTTTTCTACAGTCCTGGATGCTTCAATATGATGGTTCACAAATCACCATGTGCATATTTCAACAGGTTATGTTTATGTTTGGATTCCTCATGAACGAAGAACAAAATGCATTTTTTGCCCATCTTGCCAGCACTGTGGCCTCATCCTTTGCAAAATAGTTTTCAGATTGTTCATTTCAAAGTCATATGACCAGAGTAAATTACGGCAACTATTCTGAGAACGGTTTATTTTTAAAATGAATGGCATGCCAAACTCTAAGTCTTTTAATTTAGTTAAAAAGTTATTTGAAAAACATCCAAATTGTTCAACTGATTATGTTCAAACCTGCGGAGATGAAACTACTGAATTACAGTGATTTGTTCCACCCAATATTTCAGTGGTTCAGACACTCTTAAATAGCCTTAAGTCATTTTAATGAGAACAGAGAAGGTAAGGTAGCTAATTGAACTGCGGAGGTCATTGGACGCAATTTTGTGCTTTCATACTGAAAAAGAAAGTTGTCGAACAGACTACAAATACAGGATTGTACTTGAATACAGTACAGCTACTTTATATGCATGGAAGAGAAACAGAAAATCTGCTGCCTACCATTCATTTTAATCATTACCTTTTCAATCATTTGGCATTTTTACTGCCTGAAAAGAGATGATGGACAGACAGTTCATTTTCATAATGGGCAGACTTTAAAGAACAGACATCTCAAAGCCATCAAGGACTTTGACAACAGCAAAAATAACAGATTGCATTTTTATTGCACCTCCAAGGAGCTCTAAACAGTTTGCAATGACTGGGGGTGGTGGTAGCATTGTGTGCCATGTCCACTAGACATGGCAAAATGGCATGTTTAGAAAGTTTAGCTTCATACATATCAAATCCAAATTTACTGGATTCCGATAGTAGTACTGGAATTGGCCCAGTTGTTCTGAAAATGTCCAAAAGATGATCTAGACTGTGTGAGAAGGCTTTATATGAGAGTCAGACATTACAGTTTTACATTTCTCTCGACTCATTTTCCTATTGAACTCTATGGAAAAATAAGTCAGGAGAAACAACACTTAAATCGATCCATCCATATCTACTGCATATCTGAGTGATGATTTCAGGCTCATTCCATACCTCAAACCCTTGATGACTTATAGCCATTTAGCCATCCATGTGTTCCACACTATTCACATGTAATTTACAGCTTAGTCTAGTCCCACCCCCCAATTCCCATAGAGATTGCTACATGGTTCACCCAATATGGATGTAGAAACCCACAAAGTCTGCACTTTAACTTCATAGTCACTGTTCCATTTCAAATCCAATGTGCTGGAGTACAGAGCCAAAACAACAAAAATTATGTCACTGTCCAAATACTTACGGACTGCACTGTATAAGCAATTAGTCCACTGTTTTTCAGTACCTGATCTAAAGTTGTATTAATGAGTACCAAACGAGGCAGCCACAAACTAGAAATCCACACAAATAGTTAGAAATGCGCAAACTAGTAATTAGTACTATGTTAAAACTGTAACTTGTGTTTTACAAATAGAATATAATATGGTGTGACTACCCTGCTGAGAATGCGATTGTCTACATTTGCTACATAGCTAATGTGAAGTATTAATTGGGCTTAAAATTTACAAATGAAAAAATGACAGGTTCAAAAGCTCAGATTACTCATGAAAAGTCATATGAGGCTGTCAAATTACTCTTTTCTTTCACATCTGCAGCATAAAGCATAAAACATACCAGTTTTTTAATTATTAAATAACATATCGTATCTACTGCACTGGAAGGCATAAAATACATTAAGTTTTTTTGTTTTCTACCATGAGTCAGTTCTTTTAAATGTGATTTCCGTCTGTTGAAAAGAGCAAAACCCTGTTCCCCCCTAACCGTCTACATTGCGCCCTTCTCAAAATCTGAGAATTTGTTTAGATATGCATTTGACACAGTATGCATGCCTTATTATGGTGGGAAAGTGGAATGGTAAATCATGTTTCAATATAATTTATCTCAGTTATATTGCAATATGCAGCCAAAATTAAGGACAAAGGTTGATTGAATCCAGTTTCACATCTGTCTAAAGAAAGGAGACCCATTCTATGTACCCTGCCAAAGCTGTTGGGGTCAGTTCAGTTAAAGCTCTGCACTTTGGCGACTGCAGTGCATGCTCCAGAGGGCCCATCACTGCCTCTCTAAGCCTCTGAAACATTAACGGGTCATATGTAAACCTGAATAAAGGATGACGTGTAGTAAGCTGCTTATCAACAGTTAATAAATATCCAATTCATAATCTACTGAGGGTTTATAGATGATCAACACAACATTAATATATAATTTACCAACTGTGTTGTAAATATGTTACCTCAGGTTAATTAATACATCTACAGATGTTTGTAAATGTAGGAATAATGATTTATGAATTGTAAATATAAATGAGTAAGTAATGAACAAATACATTACTAATGATCTATTACAAGACATTATTATAAAGTGTTACCGATTAGTTTTCCTACCTAAAAGACTGCTCATCGGCAATTGTGCGTTGGTACCCAAGTGTGAATTGTTTCTTCTCTCCTCCGGGAGCTGAATTGACCAAATTTACATAATGACTGCATTAGCATCCTGAGACAGTGATCATGAATCTAAATAGTTATTTTATAATATAAAATAAAAATACTTCAATTGATTGAAATGTGTTTTATTTTTCAAGAGTTTCAAGTTCACAAAGTTCAAGCTAAATCCGAAGTTCATTATGTGCATTATAATATTGATTAATAACATAAATACCGTTATTTTGCCTTAATGATGACGCTAGTAAATCACTGATTCTTGAGAGTTGGGACAAAACATGTCCTACATAGAAAAGTCTAATTTATATTAAAAATCAAGAAATTCATCTTGATTTACATACTTACAAAGTTAAATCTAAAGGAACTGTGTATACCTATGTTATTTTTTAGCACATATTTTTATCTTTTTTGGGGAAATTTGTTTAAATGTATGGTCTGTGGTTAGAAGGTCCATGTTATTGTACTTGTCCTCAGCAAGAGGTCACAATATTGACCAGCCCAAAAAAACTTTAAAAAACTCTACAATTGTGAATACATATATATCAAATAAAAAAGAAGGGTTATAAATATATAAAACAATGCATGAAGTGAACGTCAAACAATATTTTCCGTAAAAATCTGCCTATCAAAGTTGTGTCCTCAGTTTCTGTCAACTCCGTCAGATTTTTTCATAAACCTCATTAAATCAGGAAATAGCATGGTCAGCTATATCCCTGAGGACCCCTTTTCATCTCCCTGCCTGTGCTGAATGCAACACTACCACACATGCTCTGGTAAGTTTTACATTTTTTGATATTTTAGACAAACAATGTCAATATTCCTATGGTCACAGCTGGACTATGTCAACACCATCTCTCCGTTATGATACGTTTTTTTTAAACCATAGTGGATTGAATTTAAGCATTTTAGTGAGGTTATTGAGACAGCTAGCAACTGAGGAAAAACTAGCTAGCTGCAGTGTACAATACATGTTTTGGAGGGAAAATACATGCCCTTACGTCAACTCCGTCAGACATCAACTCCGTCAGGTTCTACGTCTGATGGAGTTGACGTGTAAGCTGACGGAGTTGACAAATCCACCTATAACCTCTTAATGTGCTAATATAATATTATTTATGAACATAGTAAAGGATTAAAATGTTATTTCAGGGTTTTATTTACACATAAATGTACATATATAGCATGCATTACATTATTTAACCATACTGTATAACCTACACTTCTGACTTGTAGAGCATGGGCAGGCTGTGGTCTGCTTATTATTGTGTAACTTTCCCAGCACTTATATATTAAATAAAAAAGCCAGTGTGTAGATTTTCGCAACATCTGGTTGTGAAACTGAATATTACATTGAATGGCGGCCTCTGTAGAGGGACCCACTTCTATGTATTGTATGATGTGTATGTATTGTAGGCGAAGGGCCCCTGCTCTCCATTATTGTTTTTTTGATAGTTGGAAACGGTATAATTTATAATAGTTGGAAACGGTGTATGTACAGTATGTTTATTATAATTGAATTTACAGTATGTTCAATATAAGATGAGGAGTAGTTAGTTCTTCATCTATTGTCACCTCCATCTGTTTAAAAACACATTTGTTCGTTAATCAGCAATGCACACACATTTTTTGTCAACACCGTCAGTTTTTCGTCAACACCGTCAGTTTTTCGTCAACACCGTCAGATGTATGTTTTTGTTTTTGTTAATTTTTAAAAAAAAAAAAATTCTTTCTTCAGTTTATGTTGTTTATGTAATAAAGGACCATCTGATCTACATCCTCTTATGTCTTATTTATTTAAGGAAATTGTTTTTATAATATTAAAATTAAAAACAAAGTTTGAAAATGCAGATATTTAGAAATCTGGGTTTTCAGAATAGTGTGAAATCACAACTTAAGTTTACATATTGTATTTTATTACATATCAGAGTAACTAAACACTATTACAACATACTTCAGAACTTTAGATTCTTGTTGGACTGGAAGAATTAAAATTGTATACTTTTTAGTGTGTCTGACGGAGTTGACACAAATCAAGTTCTAAAGGGAAACATGTTTATTTGTTAAAAATTTGTTTTTATTTAGAACCTGTTCCTTTACATGGTTAAATAGCTAAGACCTTTCTCTACAGAAATATATAACTCTAATGAATATAGTGTGCATTTAAAAAAAAAGATAATTAAAACGTGTTTTGTCCCAACTCTCGAGAACTAGTGAAATACACTAAAGCTGTCAGGTTGGGAACCCATAGGTTTACGCATATTTCCCCTTGTTTTATAATGTTCTGCTTATGGAAATTTGACCAACCTGTTTTACTGGTAGCGTAGGCTAATGCCTTAAAATAATTAAGTCCACTTTCCCAGGAAGACAGTGAAAAGTGCGATTTACAGCAGGGGAAACAGATCTGCTCCTGCACGAAGTTAACATGCACACATGCAGAGAATGGCATTAAAATTAATTGTGAATTAATTGTGCAATGTGCTGCAAATTTGTTTTCATTTCTAATTAGACTATTAGTTCTCTTTAAAATAATTTCAGTGGGGTTTTAATAAGATGAGAGTATGGAAACCTGGTCACTGTAATTTAAAAAATATTAAATTTTAATTAATCTCCTTTTTTTTAACCGTATAGGTTATTGAAAAAACCTTATGCACAGCGAATCCCGGGGACTGTAGCCTAGGCTATTTGAAAAAACAATACACTGGACAAGGTTTTGAACTTTTTTCAGTCAAAACCATTCTATTCACTTATAGGCTGTAGGCCTAGATGAAGTGAGCTGTATTGTAATGACATCTGAAGCGCATTTTCAGAACTCAAATGTCCATCTATTGCAGTGCGAGAGTTTTCCATTGAATGACAATTCACGCATTAGGTGTAAATGACAATTCGTGCATTAGGCTTGACAAAGGTGTTATCAGCAAAGCTTTTAATGGATAGCCATTGTCCCTTAACAGAAGATTGTCCCCCCAGAAGATTATAGGAATTATTGGCAAATATAGGCTAAATCATAGCTTGATCCAGGATAATTGTGAATATTCTATACATGTAACCTTACACGTACCATCGCACATTGCCTGGATGTTGATGGAGTGGGCTGAAAGCAATTTAATGCGGCATTCCCCTTCGCTGAGGGACAGGTATGTGGTCTTTGACCTATGGACCCTTTTATTATTATGCATTTTTTGATATAACCTGCACAATAATAATATTTCACATTGTAATCTTGATATTGTTACTCTATATTGTTATAGAGTAATATTGTTAATATTGTTACTCTTGATATGCTTGTGCATGCCCCTGTGTGTAACAGACAGGAGGGTGTACGCGCATTGTGCACACGCCTATGTAGATGCACTTATATGAGCCGTTAAAATAACATGTAAACAACAGCGACATGTCTTTAGACCAGGTTTGTGGTGGTTTCAGCGCAAGCGCTTTCTGTTGGCTCAAGATAGCAATACACCAAAAATTATCCTGGCCACACCTCATCTTAAGACCAACCCACCAAGTTCACTTGCAATGGGCGCAAGAATACTTGGAATTTAAACAACATGAGCGCTAGGCGCTATAATGAACTCTGCGCCGGGTGTACGATAGCAAAGACACTTGCGTTTGGGTCAGTGCTGGGTGTAAGATAGGGCCCCTGGTCTCTAACAACAGTTTTATAGCTTTAGCCTATATACGCTACTGTTTCCAGCTCCAAACAACAGTGACAGTGCGATTTTGTCAATCATTTTTCATCATTCTTTATGCTATGATTCTGTCCTGCACTTTTTCAACATAGCAATACTGCAAATGCCTATGTTGTTATAATTATAAAAGTAGGCTACACTTACACTTATTCTGAGGGAGTTGCTCACAGAAACCACTGAAAATGTCCATTGACTAAATTACATGCATATTCATTGTGATAATGTTTGAACTGCACTGAGTAATACCCGGAACCCTCCCAGATCTGGAACATGGACTGAAGTAAAAACAGCTTTTCCGGGTTTTACTTATAGTGTAGTTATCCAGCTAACTCAGTAATCTTGCTTATAGGAACATGGCCCAGATGTAGCCTACTAGTGATAATGTATAAAACTAAACTTTTGTCCGCTCCACGCAACTGTTGCTTAAAGTAATAGCCTATTATTATGTCTGTAAAGTGCGGTAATTCCTTTGCTTGTTTATCCTTTATTTGTAATGAAGTTTTATTTTTCGAGAGGAAAATCATTTTAATAATTTTAGGCTATAGCCGTTAATGTGCTATGACCTGGCCTAAAACCTGATTGTTGTGGTTGTAAAATGTTATTAATCTCCAAAAAGGACCGTAGCTGAGAGTTAGCTAATGATTCTAGGACTTTGGCCAAACAGGAAAGTTTTGAATTTGGACAATAATTATTTAAGTCACTGGTATCACCACCTTTATATAGGGGAATAGCCTGAGCTGCCTTCCATAAGTTTGGGATTCTCTCTGAGATAAAAGTTAGATGAAAAATGTAAGCAAGTGGTAAGGCAATTATATGAGCACTGAGACACAAAAAGGCAAGGATCTAGATTGTCCTCTCCCATGGACGTCCTTTTATTTATGCTAGCCATTGCATTGTAAACTTCTCTATATCTTACAAGCCTAAAAGATTATTTGCTAGGATGAAAAGAATTGTGTGAAGTACCTATTAATAGGCTAAGGATATAGCTATCTGGAACAATGTCACCAGACAGCCTATCAAACAGATGGCCAGAGGAGATGGAGATGATTAAAAGCTTCAGCCATCAGGTTTAGGCAACAAATGATGCTGAACTCATCACAGTCATAGAAAAAGTCACAGCTTCATGTCCCTGTAGTTGTGCCAGCCTCTGTTCATGGTCCTGATGAAAGTGTAGCTGTAACGTTCCGTTCCCTTCCTGTCCATTTTCCGGGTTTTCCTGTTTTCCCTCCGTGTCATGTTGGATTCCTTTGTCCGTGTTTTCCCTGCTGCTGCAGTCTGGGCGTCTTCCTCTGTCTTGTTCGTTTTATTGTCACTTTTGTTTCCGCCTATCGCTCTCCCTACTCGTTGCATGCATTCCTCACCTCTGTGTTTTGCAATCACTCCCGGTTAATTATCACACCTGTTTCTCATTCACTCTTTCATTCCCTGCACTATTTAAACCCCTGGCTGGTTGCTAGTCGGCGCCAGTTCGTTAACTAACCTACCTTGTCTATGTCTTGTCACGCTTCTGGTCCGGAGTTTTTGCATTCCGCTGTGTTTAATCTGTTCACCTGTTCTGCGGTTGGTAGCTATCTTCCCGTAACATTCGCTGTTGCATGCTACTTACTTGTCTCCCTTCAAATCTCCAGACGCCGTGGTTCCAGCCTCCCTGTAGCAGTGTTTGTCTTCCCTTTATGTTGTGTGAGTGTGTTGCGGTACTCCCACCTCCAGCTCGGGTATAGATCCGCTGTCTAATCTGCCTGGCTATCTCTCGCTGTTGTTCCTGTCCGGCCGTAGCTACCTCCTGTACTTCGGTTACGGTTCCAGGATCCCTGGAGTTCAGCCGGCTCCGACGAGATCTACCCAAGCTACACCTCACCTCCCAGCTCCGTGGGGTTTTCGCCAGCTTACCCTGGCTGTCGACTTAACCTTCATTGAAACCTCCCAGTCGTTACCCTGTCTGTAGAACCCTGCTGCTAACCTCTGCTTTGTACCCTCTAACTCAAGTTGTTAACCCGGTCCAGTTCCTGTTCAGTCCCGGAGTGAGATACTCCGCCAAAGTAAAGTCCAGTTTCGGCTTGGAACATTCGCGCCGTTCCAGAACCTGCACCAGAGTGAATTCTCCCGGTCCAGTTCCAGTCCAGTCCCGGTGTATAGCCCACCATTCCGTTAAAGTCCAGTTCCGGCTTGGAACGTATTCCGTTCCAGCACCCGTTTCCTGAGTGGACCTCCCGGTCCAGTTCCAGTCCAGTTCCTGTCCAGTTCCGGCTTGGAACGTATTCCGTTCCAGCACCCGTTTCCTGAGTGGACCTCCCGGTCCAGTTCCAGTCCAGTTCCAGTCCAGTTCCTGTCCTGGTCCAGTCCTGTTCCAGTCCAGTTCCTGTCCAGTTCCAGTCCAGTTCCAGTCCAGTCCCTGTTTCCAGTTCCGGCTTGGAACAGTAGGGCACTCCCTGCAGCTAGTCCGGCTTGGACTTCCAGTCCTGCACTCCTTTCGGTTCCGGCTTGGAACCCACCTTGTTTTCAAGTCCAGCTCCGGCTTGGAGCAGTCCGTGTAGGACTTTATTTATGTTCTGTGTATTAACCTTGTTTTCCTTTCTGTACAGCTTTGGGACTACCCCAACGCTTAATAAATATTCCTTTTATTTGAATCTGCCTCCTGGTCATTGCACTTGGGTTCGTCCCGTATCAGGATCGTAACAGTAGCTAGTCCATTTAACAAGCAATGCCCCACCTTGTCTCATTTGCAAATATACTGTACATACCCAAGCATGACACAGTGGAAAATAGTGTCTATCTGTGAGCTCATAAAAGTATTTTTTCACCAGCAAACATTCATCTTCCGTCATAGCAACAAGATAAACTCAAGAATAGCCCAAACAATTTAGAATGTATAAAAAATAAAGAAAGTCTTGTGCATAAACGTGTCTCCATGAAAGAGGTGATGGTATCGGCAAGATGAAGAAAGATGAAAAAAGAGAAAACTAGGATTCAAATATATTCAATGTCAAGCTCCAATGTTCAACCCACACACTCAAACGCGAAAAGTTTAAGGACCGACTTCATGGAAAAATTTGCCTCTGAAGGTCGGTCCTTAAACTTTTCTCATTTGAGTGTGTGGGTTGAAAATTGGAGCTTGACATATGTTTTCATCCTAGTTTTCCCATTTTTCAACTTAGAATGTATATTCGCTCGCCAAGGCATAATTGTTGTTTTCCTGATATTTTCACAAGTTTTGACTAATTTGGCCAACTCGCCAGCATAGCTACAGAAAATCCTCGCTTTGCTTACATGGATTTTGGGAGTGGGTCAGAAGAAGATACCATAGTTGTTAGGATCCTGTAATTCTGTCTGTTTAATTTGTTATGTTTCCTGATGTCTTTTCATTTTTTCCTGCATTTCCCTCGCGATTGTCAGTCCGCGTTCCATGTTCCTCAGATTTCACTCCCTGTCTTTGTCATTACACTATTCGGGTGATTTTGGGAACATTCGGGTTTCCTCTGTATTTCGTATCTCGTTTTCTTCCCTTTGGCTTTATTAATATTTGTATTTAATACTAATGTACTAATCATACTAACTGTTAGATTAGATTTAATACTAACCTGCTAACAAACTAACGTGTATATAATACTAACCAGCTAACCTACTAACATTAGGGTTTTAGAGTTTGCTACTAACATTACTAATTACTAATTAATCTTGAGTTTCTACCTGCAGCTGTCATTTCCCTCCTCGTTATCCTATCCCTGTATCTATCTGATTTCGCATTCTCTGCACGTGTGTCCACTTTCGCGTTCCTCCCCTCCGAGCTGTGCACTTGTCTACCTGCTAACCCCAGGCTATTTGTTATCATTGTGTCTATATGTATTCCAGTCCGTGTCTTACGTTTCCCCCGTTATTGTATTATTGGTTCCTGTTAACCCTCATTGTTCTCACCTGTGTATTCTCCCATTTCCCCTCCTCTTCACACCTGATTCCTTTTGTGTAATCTTCTCCTTGTGTATTTAAACCTTGTTATTTCAGTCTGTCTTCGCGAGTTCCTTGTACCAAATATTTTGTGACTGTGTTTCTTTCTGTTCCTCCGAGTATCTGCCCGAGTTGTTTGTTTATTTCCTAGTATCTGTTTTCTAGTTTTTGTTTCTTTAGTTTTTTGCCTGTTGTTGTTTTGTTTTGTATTCAATCTGTTTTGCTTTCTTTGTGTTCCTCCTACGCCTCCCCGGTTTGGACCCCTGCCTGTGTTCTCGCGACCCTGTTTTTTGGATTCTGCTTTTGTACCTTTGCTGTGCCTTCCCGGTTACGACCCCTGCCTGTTCCTTGACCATTCTTTGGACTGTGATTTGTTTCGTTGCCTGTCTCCCCGGTTTTTTTGACCCAGCACGGATTGCTGCCTTGCCCTCATTAAACTTCGGTTTTTTGTACTTCTGCCTGCGTTTGGGTCCTTCCCCCCACCAGCTCCTACAATAGTATCGATTATATATAGTAGAATATGCCTACAAACATGAGGGAGATTTTCCTCCTCAATATGTAAGCATTAATGCTTGTAATATTTGAAATATGTACGTTAGGTTTTCCACTCCACCACAGTCTTGTGACATTTGATCGTGTTATTTTCGCATTTTGAGTGCATTTCACATACTGTAATTTAAGTGTTCACACATGGCTCAGTCATGTTTTAGGTTTGATTTGCTTTGAAGCTAGAACATTTACCCTCATTTTCCTGATGGTGGAATATAGGGCTGGGCGATATACAACATCGATAATTATCGAATGCAATAACGGACGTTGCCACCGTGTGGGGCGCCTTTCTTTTTGTCTTTTTTTCTTTAAGTATGCCCAATATACGGCAGTAAACATCCAAACTTCAGAGGCCGCGTGAAATGCTTCCGGAAAAAACATCACCGCTGATATCTATTGAGTGTTAATAAGACAGCCAACCAGCAGCAAGGTCATACAGCTTTCACGTGATCATGTGATGTGTGTTTTCAATCGCATGAAAGGTGCAACACCTTTCTGTGATTGTTCGTCTTATCAACGCACAGTAGACAGTGATGACGTTTTTTTTTCCGGAAGAATTTCACACGGGTTTTGAAGTTTAGATTACTACCTCATCAGGTATAATTAAAGAAAAAAAGACGAAAAAAAGGCAATACCCCACATGCTGGCAACGGCCGTTATTGCAATCGATAATTATCGTTGCGATACATCGCCCAGCCCTAGTGGAATATTATTTAATTGTAATATTATCGTACATAATATAGACTATATACCATATTAGTAACTCCCTGGGCTAAACTTGTCACTTAGGGCATTGTAACTACTCATTCCAATTTACTGTGTGCTGATATGTGATACAGCATTGTAAAATTTTCCTTGGAGTGATTATGAATGGGAACATTTTTGAAAAAACTAGAAATTGAAACTGAGAAATCTCATCCCAGGGCATGAAGCAAAATATTACATATTGCAGTGTGATATCAATGTTTTCATCTTAATCCATCAGAAGGGGAAAATGTATATGCTTTATAATGTAAAAAATATATTATATTCATGTTATGACAGGTTTTGGATAGGTATTTAGACCCATAGATATATATGAACATTTAGTGGTATTCTTAATTCCTCTTCCATTCGGTGCCACCTCAGTTTCTTCCCCTGTCACCTGGTTGATTTAGATTAATTGCTTTACATAACACCAACCTCTCTTTCTGCCAGGAGATGACATAATTAAGCAGTACAAAGGAAAGCTCAAATTATGAGCTGAATGTGAAATATGTACAGTGGTGTCCACTAGTGAAGTTTTACAAACAGCACTAGGTTGAATTGCACACTTGTGATCACTGCCCCCAAATAGATGTGACAGGATTGATAAAATCCTAGAATTGACCCTCATATAATTGGGTCATGTTGTACCAGGCTATGAAACTAGCTAGCATGCTAGGTAGGTTTTTACCATTCTTTTACCCGGTTCGCTCAGAGCTAAGTCAATCAAAGTCGATCGGCTATAAATGAGCGCATTTTCCCGTAAGCAAGGAAGCCTTACCTGTGACGGTTCTTGACGTATTCCTGTGTGCAACTTCCTTGTCATTGAACAGGTAGGATTGTGGACTGCTTCCTTGCTTCTCACTGCAACTCGAACTAGGTCTGACGTTGTCTTCTCCATAGGTATCCATAGCATGAGCGGCGGCGCCTGGCTAATTCGGCAAGCTGTCAGAAATAAGTTAAGGTACTGATAAACTTTTATTGTTAAGGGTATTTGTAGGAAAGCTTTGCTTCCGAGGTAATGTATTAGTCATTACAAATATATGTATGACCTAATGCTTGTCTTGACCTCCATAGGAGACTGCTGGCTGCTGTTTTGCCTATAGTTTTATGATTGCAACGATTGTTTTATGTTTATTTTAACGGAGTCAATTTCGCTTCAGTGCTATACCGGGGCGAATAAGCAGCCTAATATAGTGGCGGTTAACCATTGTCCAGCTGGCTAACTGCAGCTGCGGTTACTGGACCTCCATTCTATGTTGCTTTTCGCCGTATCTGTCTATTAATTGTCTTTGTTATAGTTAGCGTGTGATTTCTGTATTTTTCTTAATTGACAAACCAACGGGGCTACGAGGTTGTTTTTACCTTTTTCTTGGCAGCTGTGCATTGGGCTCGTAGCAGCAGGAGGGACGCGGTAGCGAGTTACCGGGAGGGGGAAACTATATTTACACTGTGTGTGTGTGTGTGTGTGTGTGTGTATTTACAAAACGTACACTTAATTGCACTGTATTTTAATAGTCCACGGTTGCTGTGAGCGTGTGACCCTCACCATCACGAGTGCCTGTGGTGATTTTGCTTCTTCCGGTGCATACGTGAGTATCCCTCCTTGCAGCGAGTCCCTGCCTGCATGCATTAGTTGGCACCCCTAGTGGTTGGGATGTCCTGCTAGTGTTTTAAATTGTTTTACCAGTTTTATTATTTTACAGTATTCTTGTTTGTGTTTTTGTAATAAACTTTGTATCTTTGATTGAATCCACGTCCCTGTCCACTTCATTCAATTGAAGGTGCCTGAATAGGGAATAATTGGTGCTTTGTGCATTATATACGAACCACTATTTCCTTGGGTGAAATTCCCAAGGTGGCGTAGTCAACTGACGTAGTACCCGCCACATAGAGAAGGCCATAATCTAGACGCAAGAATAAAATACACAAATCTCCAATACATCTCTTTCACAATATTCACCCTGCAGGGGAAGCGACACATTATTCAGAGAGACTTGAATAGGAGCCACATGAGCTAGTTTGTATGAAGTTGCACACCAAAAGTGTCACCGCAGGGGGAAAGACCCTCAGAGGCTGAGAAGCATGTGCATAAGCCATATGACATTATTAATAAATTACCCTGTTTATAATTATTCCAGACAGCACTGCTTCCGCTCAATTTTCCATGAGCAGACTCAAGAAGAATATGGGAGACCTCTTAAAAAAAAAAAAAAAAGAATAAAAAAACCGTTATCTATTTTTCATTGTGTGAGCTTGCAGTATACAGAGGCTGACGGGCCTCCAACTGATCCACAAAGACAATTTAGTATGGCTGTCTGTCAAAGTGGGTGGATATGGCTTTTGATTTCAGTCCTTACAGTCACAGCATGGCTATTGGCCATCTGATGAAATAAAATTCATGAAATCTCTCTCTCTCAAATTCTAATGAGAAATAAGCATGTTTGCAGAAAACAACAGATACATTTAAGTGACTCACAACAAATACAAGTCATTTTATTATAATATATGGGTTTGTTTGTTGTGTATTTACTGTTGCTGCTGTTTAAATGTATTTTTTTTTATAGCTGCATGGTGAGAGCCTTTATATTTAGTCATCAGTATAGATGACCAGCAAGGTTCTTCACAATCAAAAGTGATTCACCTGATTCACTGCGTAGGACACTGCCACTGAATTATGTGTTTCCGTTGTCTGTGACACACAACTGTGTGACACAGACAAAACCTGTCACAGTCAAGTCAATTTGTGAAGTAGCACACCTCAAAACCATCATCATTACTCAGGTTTACACAGCATTTGACTCATATAGGGCAATAAACATGCATGCATTACCATATAAATATATATTTATTTATAAAAAAAATTAAATAAAAGCTAGGAAAGCAAAATCTTGATTAAATTCATGATGTTACTATGATTTCTAGCAAGCTACTGTGTGTCAATAGCTTTGTGTTTGGAACACTTCCGGAGAAAGTGTTATTTTTACAGTGACATCCGTTGTGGTATGTTAAAACGTCCAGTGTGGGTGCTGTCTGAGTATACGCCTCTGCCTGTTTTAAATATTGAACTTGTCAGAAGTCAGCACTTGTTCAGACGTTGTTAGCTTAACAATAATATAATTTCGCAATATTTATATTTGTAGACGGTACTAGACACACCTAGCTAATCTCTCTGGCTCAAACTTAATTAGAAGACATGCACTTACATATGTTGTTTGCATAATTATTAATGGCTGATAAACATGTTTGTTTACCATGGGTTGTAAAGATCACAGCAAAACATTGCCACCTTTCCTTATAAAGAGTTGATGTAGCAAATTCAAAGTGAATTCAGGAGCGGATGGGTCTTTTCTGGCTATCTCTGCATATCTTACACTGTAATAGAAAGGTACTTAGCCCTTGGGAGTACTACCTCATTGAAAGCAATTGTTTTGGAGCATAAATGTGTTTAGCTTGTAAGCGACAAGTCAGTGACTATTTGAATTCCCACAAATTCAAGGACTGCGAAATAGAAGGATGAATGTTCACATTGTCTGATTTTCAATTGTGGAGTTATGTACATATAGATGTACAATCAGGGCAATGTGACATATCAAATGGAAAATGGAATGGAAAAAAATCACAAAAACATCTTGTTTTGCTTGACGCTGTCACCCTCTCACTGTGGTTACCATACATAGGACAAATATTGTTCACAGGAAATTTTGCTTGCATATTACAGTGTCACTAATTATCAAAGTATCTTTTTTACCCTTCAATATGAAAAAAATCTGAGACTAGAATTGAATTGACAAAGTTAAACAATGTTGCTCTACACTTTTATTTGTAATTAATCATTCCATTTTGCCTACTGTAGCACACTTACCTTGATATATTATATATTTATTTTATTGTATTTATTTATTTACAAACACAAAGGAAACATGTTCACTTTGATCTCAAACTAATTATGTCCCCCATATACCCCATGATCTTTGTTCTCCCTTTCTCTAAATGTGAAATGCACCAGAGAGACTGTCAATGCAACATATCCTTGGTCTCAAATACACAAGTCACTGGGGAAATATGAAATACTATGGCAAATTATTAATTATATAAAGATTAAGCATGCAGGGAAGACTTTTTACAGTAGCTAGATAAGATAATGGCACTCATTCTTTGAACTGTATGGAACAGCATGTGTCAGTTCCCATTCTAACAGGAATGGAGATTTTCTTGCCAGTGTGCCATGATGTCTCTTTGCAAATTAGCATCATGCTTCATTGTTTTATGTGTGGGAGACTCAGGGGACAGTCGTGCACATAAAAACAGTGACATTTCATCACTGAGTGCATACACCAGATTCAGTGACAGCTCTCCCTGTGCGAAAATACACACATAGGCATGAATGTGCATGCAAACACACGCACACACTGAAATTAAAGTAATTGGCTGCGCTGCTGTTCCAAAATAGACAGCAGACAGGTCGGCAGGGTTTCTGCTGCTCAATACTCATCCAGTTTGTCAACAACTACCATCATTTAGTGAAAAATACCAGAAAACGCACACTGGCATTTCCACGAGTGCCAGACTTCCTGTTTTTCTTTCTTCTTCTGTATACTGTTCCTCTTGTTAAAGATCCTTGATGAAACCTACACTACAAGGGACATTCAATAAAAATGAAAATTTTGAAGATATTTTCACTGCAACATAGCACATGATACTAAGCACTTGTGTTATACTAGATATTTTATTATGTGAAATTTTTTTTAATTTAAATACTTTTCTTTTTCTACGGGGTCTCAGGAGGATACGATAAGCCCTAATTAATAATAAATGGTCCTAATTGAGAATTGCCTTAATGGATTAATATTGGCTCACTGCAGTGAAATTTCAGAACAAGCAGTGCGTTTCAACAGCATTTATATTTCCATCTCTCTGAAAATGAGCAACAGGGCAGACCCAGAGAGCTGGAAGGATTGAGCCTTCTTACTGGATCTCTGTTAGCGGATACCTTATAATACTTCAGTATGTGAGTATGTGAGTTCATCATCCAGAGCCCAGCCCTCCTGCTCTCATTCTGGGATCCCTGCTGCAGACTGTGCTGACTGGCAGGTTTCTTCGCATCCCCTTTACAAAGCCCTTTCACTCAGCAGCCACATCTGTGTATGCCAGTTACGTTCACACCGTGGCAAAATAATCAAGAAGCCTAAAGATTTAAGTGATTGCCAGGGGTGGGTTCACTAAAGTACTGCACTTCCTTTGCAGCAGTGAAATGTGATGAGTTATCTGCGATGTGTTATTCACAAAGCACTCCCTTCACCTCATCTACCTGCAGTGACTGATGCCTTTGCTTCTCTGACTAAGGTTGCTGGTCAGGTGGCGCACACCTGTTTGTGACGCTTGCACATGTGGGAAGTTGTAAGGTGTCAGAGACATCAGTGAGCATATAAACATCTGCTACAGAAGGTGGCGTCACCCCCTGTAGCTTCGAAAAGTGAGTGATTAGTTTCCTTCGCTGGGGACCTTGGTCTTTAGCTCAACTAGTTAATTGAATCTCTTGTTGTTCAATCCAGTTTTCAACGACTGAGGATGGAAACCCACAGGGGATCTCCCCTCATTATACTCTGAATGGTATGGCACAGAAGATTTTTGTATATTTTTATGAAGCATAATATATTGTGTTCACGCTCCTGTTGATAATCCCATTGCTCCCAAAGTCTTAATTTTTGTGTGTGATTAAATTCCACACTTGATTCCTTTCCCCAGGTGTGATTTACATGCATTTAATGTTGCCTTTTTGAATCTCTCTTTTTCAGTATTTCAGTGCTCTCTTATGGGCAGAGTCATTTTACATTATATTTCTTGAGGTCCTGTTATTTGCAAGGATTTCACTTGCAGATCACAATATCTTGTCAAAATGAGAAAATGCATTGTTTGCAAATGTAATTTTTATGAAAATATGGGTCCCTGAAAGTTGTGTCCCAGATCTTTCGTCAGATTTCTATAAAAATTTAATAATAAAACATGGGTTAGCCATATCCTAAGGACCCCCGTGGTTTCACAGAAGGCAGCAAGGTTAATTGTCCTCTGGTACGTTTTCAATTAAAAAAAAAAAAAAAGTAAAGAAATAACATTGCGATCAGCAACAGGTCAACTCCATCTCCATACCTTTTAAATTGAAACAAAATAAGAATTATGGTGTAAAAATAAAATATAACATTTTTTAAACTCCGTAAGATGTTAACTCCATTATTTCATCTATATATTTATATATAACGGAGTTGACTATGCTGAAATTCCCTTTAGTAATTGAATCATGTTATTGATATTAGCACTTTATCTTCAATTAAGTTAGTTCAATAAAAAATGTTTTCTAGGCTAAAACATCTGCTTAAAAGTGCTATTTAAGAAATGTATTTAATTAAATCACAGGGAGATGGCCCCTTTACAGGGTTTAATAGCCAAGACTTTGATCCATCAAAATATATTTTCCCAGCATACTTGAAAAGTAAAACAGAAAAACCAAAAAAAAAACAAGGTTTTGTCCAAATTCTAAAGGTCAATAGGTCAATAGGACAGGTCAATTGTGATTTCTACATAAAACACTACAAAAAAGAGCAGGATAAATCTATCGCATCTGGGAGATCAGATGACGTGTCAACTTCCGTATATCAAGCCCCAGTAGGGTAGAGCGTTTGATGCATCATTAAAACTTAAGGGTAGCCTCTCATATTGTAATCAGCATTATTTGTGAAAAACTGTGAAATGAATTGTGAAATCATGTTTAAGAATGGCCTTCAGTCGACTGAATGTGTGTTAAATGAGAATTTCAATGAGAATTCCAGAGTTACTTCCAAATAATCTCAATCTCTTTTATCCCAGCAGCCAATTATGTAAAGACTTACATAAAATATCACTGAGCCATATCATCTCTAATTGTACAAAATGTTTGCCTTCAGAGGGCATGACATTTCAGGTTCCGCCCTACTGCCACTCATTCAAATCCTCATAGAGCAGGAGCACTGGAACATATTCCTCGTATTTTGTATCACTTCGTGTTAGTCCCAATGAAATCATTCCACTCTGAAGTCTATACTGCATTTTAATGAGTGCAGAAGAGGTAATGTTATAGGCCTACAGTAGCATTAGGTCAATTCTGCAAGTTCAACGGACTATATTAAAATTTTAATTTTAGCTAATAAATTTCAACTTTCTCACTCCTTTTCATTTCCAAATAAGAGGTTTATCTTTGATGAAAAATCTAATAACCTCCTGAATGTGCCCACTTCCGTCGACATATGGCATTGCAAATGAAAACTTGTGACAACTGATACCAGTCAATTTGCCAAGCAAAAAAAGGAACAGAATCAACCACGCATTTTAACTAACGTTATCTCATCATGTTATCTCATCAATGCAATGGAAGAAATAAGGTTTAAAAAAATCTATAAATTTGGGCAGCTATCATCACAAGCTTCTCTCTTTGCTTGCCAATATGAAGTAATGTTATGTAACGTTAGTAGTGTTGGAAAAATATGTTATTTCACCAAGCTCCTCCAAATGAATAACAAGAATAACTCCTACAACCTCTCATTCTATAGGTTTGGGCTATCATAGATGCTTAGAAATGGATATTAACATGATTTTTTTGAAGTTGTTATTTTAGTAGATTTTTGAGGAGAACGGTCCTCCCTGTCCTCTGATATATATATATATATATATATATATATATATATACACACACTGTATATGAGCAATTCTAAAAAAGAAATGCTTTAAATTGCAGTCCCACTCCCCACTCTAGAAAAGCATTAAAAAATATATTGTGTGTTGTAAATTATGCTGGAACAGCTCTTTAAGAGAAAATACCAATCATGGTGAATTAATCAGGTCTCAAGCATTAATAGAGATCATTATAAGTTAAATATACAAACATTGCTTTTAAAATGTCACTTTATGTGTCCCCATCACAAATCCTTCTGTTCATGAAAATTCAGTACATTTGCACATTTTTTAAGATATTTCTGTATATTGCATTTTCTTGATATCTGCTTAATACAAAGTTGCAATTTCTGTTTTATTTTGAATTAAAAAAGACATATGATACAAAAATCTGTCCCCAGTTTCCATGTCACTAATGTAACATTCACTGTTTGAGTTTTGCCACACCACTAAAACATCATCATTGTCCATTATGGCCGTATGGTGAGTAGTGGCTCCAAAGCCTGAACAATAGCATGACTAAGTTGACAAGAAGTTTAATTAACAAATACTTACTGTAACGTTCCGTTCCCCTCCTGTCCGTTTTCCATGTTTTCCTTGTTTCCTTCCGTGTCATGTTGGATCCCTTGTCCGTGTTTTCCCCCTGGCTGTGGACTGGGCGTTTCCCTCGGGTACTTTTGGGTTCATTTTCCACTTTAGCTTCCGCCTATCACTCTCCCCTCTCGTTACTCACATTCCTCACTGCTGTGCTTCGGCAATCACTCCTGATTAAACATCGCACCTGTTTCTCATTTTCTCCTTCACTTCCTGCACCATTTAAACCCCTGGCTGGCTGCTAATCGGCGCCAGTTCGTTAACTAACCAACCATGTTTGTTTCGTGTCTCGCTTCTGGTCCAGTAATTGTCAGCCTGCTGTCTCGTATCTGTTCGTCTGGTTTCCTGACTGGTAGCTATCTCTCCTAAATCTTTCGCTGCTGCATGCAACTTACCTGTCTCCCTTCAATCCTCCAGACGCCGCAGTTCCAGTCTCCCCGCAGCTGTGTTTGTTCCCCCCGTGTTACGTACCTCCCGTACTCGTGTTGCGGTACCAGGACCCGTGCATGCCAGCCGGCTTCCGCCAGAATTGCCCGAGCCACGCCGCACTTTCCAACTCGGCGGTGCAATCGCCAGCTACAGTCCTGTCACAATACCCTGCCGTTAACCTCTGCTTTCTACCCGGTTACTCAAGCTACCCATCCAGTTCCTGCCCAGCTCCAGCCCAGGTCTTGTCCTGTTCAGGTGTCTCATACACCTCCATTAAAACCCAGTTCCGGCTTGGAATAATTCCGTGCCGTTCCCGTTTCCTGAGTGGACCTCCCGGTCCAGTTTCCAGTCCAGTTCCAGTCCAGTTCCGATCCAGTTTCCAGTCCAGTTCCAGTCCAGTTCCAAGTCCAGTTCCAGTCCAGTTCCGGTGTTTTAGACACCTCCGTTCAAGTCCAGTTCCGGCTTGGAACAAGTTCCGTGCCGTCCCCTGTGTTCCTGAGTGGACCTCCCGGTCCAGTTTCCAGTCCAGTTCCAGTCCAGTTCCGGTGTGTTATACACCTCCGTTCAAGTCCAGTTCCGGCTTGGAACAAGTTCCGTGCCGTTCCCGTTTCCTGAGTGGACCTCCCGGTCCAGTTTCCAGTCCAGTTCCGATCCAGTTTCCAGTCCAGTTCCAGTCCAGTTCCAGTCCAGTTCCAGTCCAGTCCGGTGTTTTAGACACCTCCGTTCAAGTCCAGTTCCGGCTTGGAACAAGTTCCGTGCAGTCCCCTGTTTTCCTGAGTGGACCTCCCGGTCCAGTTCCAGCCCAGACTCGGTGCCGCTACTCCACCTTCCCTGCGCAGTTCCGGCTTGGAACTGCAGGGCACCTCCGCACCCGTTCCGGCTTGGAACCCGCTCAGAGTTTCCCAATCCAGCTCCGGCTTGGAGCAGTCCTTAGTTGGACTCCTTCTTATGTTTATGAACTAACTTGTTTTTTCTCCCTTGTACAGCTTTGGGACCACCCCAACGCTTAAATAAAGTTCCATTTTCTGTAATCTGTCTCCTGGTCGTTGCACTTGGGTTCGTCCCGTATCAGGATCGTAACACTTACTTTTTAATATTGAGTAAAACATTTTTTCATTATTAGATTTAGGGATTAGATTAAAATGTAAATTAGGTTGGAACAGCATGGAACACATTGTTGGCTAAATGGCTGTCATTGTTGGCTAAAAAGTCATCAAGGGTGTGTGGCCTCAAACCATCACCCTGCTGCCAGATATGCAGTAGATATGGATGGATCACTTTAAGGGTTTCCTCTCTGGGCTTATATTTTTCCATAGAGTTCCACAAGAAAATGAGTCAGGAGAAACAACTTTTAAAGTGATTCATCCATATCTAGCAGCTAGTATACTGTATCTGGCAGCAAAGTGATTGATTGATACCTCAGACATTTGATGACATACAGCCATTTAGCGAACCATATGATCCATACTGTTCCAGCATAATTTACAGCTCAATCTAGTCTCCCCCCCATTCCCGGGATCCATTCATATGAAATTCAAATGAGCACCACCAAAACAAACTTCAGCTTTCTACACTATCAGGGATTTCCAGGACTCCATTTTCTTTCATCGGATTGCTATGTTGGTCTACAGTATTTATGTAGTAGTATGATGTACACATCACTGGGCAGATTGGTTCAAATGTTCTGCCCAGTTTGCAACATCACTGGAACTTTCTTTGGAACAGGGTTCAATGGTCAGGTGAGAGAAAAATTAATGAATTTATTTATTTATTTTTGCCACAAACGCCAGAGGTGTAAAAGATGCAGGGACGTGCACAGATAGACCTCAGGTAGTGCTCAAGCACCTGCCCTTTTGCCCTCTGACCAGATAAGTGCCCTTTTTAAGACATTTTTTGTTAATTTCTTTTTCAAATTTTATATTTCAGTTTTTTAATGTGGCCCATGGCATCAATTCTCAATTAAAAGCGTGTAATAATGCCCGAAAATTGCATTTGAGTTGTAATTCTGCGAGACCACACCTCACGAGCCTCCCCCCGCCCCTCCCTTTTCGACTTTCTTGTTGACGCAGCTGCCACACAAACTGAATGCCCTGCAGCAGCATCCACTTGACATGACAGCCAGCCAGGTAACATAACGATAATGTTTGCCCTAAGCCAGTCGCCAAACTAACTCGGCATTGTTTGTCACTGTTGTGAAATTAGACCACTATTAAAACATTTCAATACAGCAGCAGTCAGCCTCGAAATAGGCCACCTGCCCTCTTAAACTCCGCGCGCGCGGACATTACTCCCGCGCCCGACATTACTCTCAGAGGCTGTAGAGGGCTCATTTTTAAAGCTAGACTGATGAAATATGAAACCTGAAGACCTAAGGCATCCATTTTACCAACCCTGTCATGGTAGCTTGTCGGGAAGAGGGGTAAATAACGCTATTTTGTTACGCTCAATTTTGGTGAAGGAAACTGAGGGCCACTGACTGGCTACAGTCTGGTGAGGCTTACTGTTGAAATGCATTGACTCTCTCACCAAGCAGTCTTATTCGTCTCTGTGTGAATTGATACAGTAATTTTGTAGAAACCTGTTGAGTATTAAACATCTGCATGAGTGTATGGGTATTGAAATAAATAAATATGTAAGTAAGTACAAGATGTGCCACTGTAACGTTATTTTTTTAAATAAATAAGAGAGGGGTGCTCTTTTTTTTTACTTGAGCACCTGCCCCCCAAAATGTCTGTGCACGCTACTGAAAAGATGCATGGTTGCAATGCAACAGTTTTACAATAATATGATGTCACTTCCTCGTGTTTGCTGAGCATAGAAACCATATACACTTACTTAGTCATCAGACATTTAATTTATTACATAACTTACTTTGTGAGCCCAGTATTATGGTAATGAAAACCTGTTGTTTAACTAAGCGCTAATTGATAACATGCTGAAAAATGTAATCTAATCAAGTAATACATTTCGCAACTAATTAAAGATAAACAAATGTTAAGATTTCCGCTGTCCACTTATTTTCTAGGAATAACATTTCAATTTAGTTCAGAATTTTCTGGGGTGTCTGCTCACCAGGGCTGCAGTCAGGTGGGGACAAGCGGGTCTGCTGTCCTGGGCCTTGGGACTAGGGGGGCGCCCATGAGGGCACAGGCTCAATTCTGTGACCATTTTTACATTTAATTATCATGCTGGAAAATGTTGTAATTGAGTCCATGTTGGGCCTCCACAGAATTTTGGTCTATATTAATTTAATCACATGTAGGCCCTATCTAACAGTCTGACAGCAACTCACCCATTTTTATTGTGAAAATGGTTTGGTCAAGGCAAAGCCAATCAGCATATGTTCACTTACGCACATGATTTACTGATTTATATACGTTCATCAAATATGTTCGATGAAATAATTTCCCGTTGGTTAGCCAAAATGTCGCACACAAACCGAGAGTTCGGAAAAGGTGAGAAAACAACAATGGGCAAATATCTTGTGAAAGTGTGGGAGACAGCACATTAACTTGCACGGCTGCCCAGCAGTCGGAGTTGATGAGGCTGCAGATAGAGGTGAGAGCTAGCCAGTAAGCCAGAAATGGATTCAGAGTAACCTAGCCTATGCTATAGGAAAAGAGTCTCTGGTATAGGCCTGAAAGTAACTAAAAGTGTTGTCCATCCATGTGCCCATTCACCGTCATAGCTAATAAGCTAGATCATAACCATGAATAAATGTGAGGTTTTAAATTATTGTTCAAAAACGAGTGAGATGCTTTCTTAAAAAATACCACAAACTTATAGGCTAAATAACGTTACATCACTTAGTATCAAGGACACACAGCAGTATATCTGTTCAAATGAAAGATCAAGCTGTCTACAGTTTTTGACAGAAGAAAACAAAATTTACACCTGCTAAGGACCATCAGTTCATTCAAAATGCTGCTAAATGTAGCGGCTCGTTACTAAGTAGACAATGAATTCCTTTCTGTTGTATTCACAAGAGTAGCTGAATGCCTTTGAAATGCACATGTTCAATAAATAGTTTTTTTTATTGTAAATAGGCTACAGGAAATGCGTTCTTCCGATAAGCACTAGGCTTCCAAATTTCATGTGAAACAATGTTCTTATAAGTTCTTTGATTGTTTGTGTGACAGAAATACAATGCGATTAAAAGTCTTCTCGTAAAACATTAAATGGATAAAACGTAGGTATCCTACACGGAAAGAAAACAAATCCTAAAATAAAAAAGGGGGGTGGGCACATGGCCCTGTGATTCCTAACGGTGGCACTGCTGCTCACTATTACTGGAGGTGCTAGATGATGTGGAAGCCCTGCAAAATATTTGCATTTCTCGCTGCCTTTTCACTAATGCCTTGTGTTACTGCTGATTTTTTCCCTCCAAAATCTTCAAACAGCCTAGGAGATAGTTCTGTGACAGATTTAAACTTTCCCTCTTCTTTTCATTTCTAATTTCTGTCCTTTTTTTACATAGTCAAAATACTTTGCTGGGTCTTCTCTTGTCCTCTGTCTGTACTCTCTTTCTCTTTGTTACTCTTGGGCATGGTGGTGTCCATTTCTCTCTCCCTGTAACATTATACAAAGCAAGGTATGCTGAGTTAACATTTTATGTGTTTTACATATACATTTTGGTAGAATTAATTTAAAAGAACAATATTCAGCTGATGACGTAATTTTATTTATTTTCTTTAAAAGATTATGACAGTCATGTCACTAGCAAAGCATTGCTGTGTAAACAAATGTTAGCTAGCACATGGCTAAACATAATATTATATAAATATACAAATCAATATGTGATTGGTAATAACGCTTCATAAAGTCACTTTGGAGACCATTTACACCAAAAGTACAATTACTCACCATGCGGCCAGAATGAACAATGATGCAGTCTGATTTTCTAGTTGCCGTTTTAGGGGTGTGGCTAAACAGGGCTCTTTGTGGACATTCAATGTGTGTGACGGTAGTGACATGAAAACTGGGGACATACATTTTTTAAATAAAAAAAGAAATCCAGAAAATAGAACAGAAATTACTATCCATTCAGAAGATATCAATAAGTACAGAAATGCAAGTGTTAAAAAATTGTCAAAAATCATTAGTGTTATTTTCATGAACAGAACTTTAAGGAATTGAAAATATTTTTTTGTTTAACTTTATCTTTGATCTTTTTGACCTTTAAATGGAGTTCCTCATTATTGTCAGCATTGTGACAGATTTCTGTGTTTGAGGATGTTACTGGTTACCACAGTGTATATTAGTATTCACAATTTGTTATATATTGGACCTTGTACACAACTTATACTATTCCAGATGATTATTTGAAACAATATGTCCTAAATATGATGCATTTCATTTCTTTCTTATTATATTTTGAAATAGTTTGGAGGAGACGTTGTTGCCTGACATCCCCATGCAGATTTTGAACACACGCACATGCACACTTCTGGCCGTTGGAATTCTTGCGAAGTGATTTGTGAAAGTAACCACAATTACATTACCACATATCCTGTTTAACCACCACTGTGAAATTCTGACAGTCTCTTCTCGACCAACATCCAGGGCTTGTAATAATCACCGCCTTTGTAAGTTTTATTGTTTCATTGAATTTAGTCAAGGTATTGATTGTTAATTGTATCTGGTTGATAAATTATTTCTTAAGTTAATGGATTAAGAATGCATCTATGGAGGGAGTAATAGTTCATATAGAAGGTGAATTGCCATCTTAAACCTCTTAAATGTATGGCACATTTATTTTTGTGAGTACCTTGAATACAAAAACACAGAGTAAAACGATAGTACAAAACAAAATGCTTGGAGATTTGAAGATATGCTCATAATGCTACAAAAAGTGTTTGATAGTTGATTATCAAGTACATTCTGAACTTGTACTTTAAATAATTTGTCAACTATATACATGTATATATATATATGTATATATGTATATATATATATATATATATATATATATATATATATATATATATTTTTTTTTTTCTTTCTTTACTTACACATTTACCTCCATTGTCACATTTTCAGCATTTACATTTTACAGGTGCATAGAATTCTGGACTATATGTATATATCCTGCTCTGCCTAGCTACAATTTCATTACATTTACATTTACATTTTCTCATCCGTATTTGTAAATAAGCTTTAACAATGATAACCTACATGATGCCAAATTATACAGGTTAGATAAAAAGTCAGAAACTATCATAGAATCAATACAAGATAAGATTATGATATTATTTTGACTTTCTGAACTTTTGCAATGTTAGGTAAATTAATCTTGTTGCAGTACAACAGATATGAGGATGCATGTCAACTTACTGTCGTCTCCCTTCTAATACCAAAGCAATCAGCCTCTGTGCCCTTTTCAATTAAACTTTTCAGATGTCAATTTTGCCAACATAGTAACATCCATGATTTGGTAATACTCCAATAACCGTTGTATAATGGAATTTTCCAGACAAAAAAAATATTTTCAGCTTAACACACAACTATGTTTTAAAAAATCAGCATTGTGAGTGCATATTCTTAACATCTCCCTTGCCTCTTCTATCGCTAGATGAAAGATGGATTTCACCCCAAACCTGAGCTCTTCCAATGGCTTCAGCATGGGGAGAGTAGGCAACATGTGTGACATTAACTTCAGCCAGGACACCATATTTCTCCCAGTACTGTATGGCATCTTCTTCACTGTAGGAATCCCCCTGAATCTGCTGGCTCTGTACGGGCTCTACCGTCTGATTAATTCAGAGAACGCCCTCCCCGTGTATTTGATCAACCTGCTTCTCTCTGACCTCCTCCAACTCCTGACCCTCCCCCTGTGGATAGACTACTACCGGAGTGGACACAGCTGGCAGTACGGGCCCAGGGCCTGCCAGATGATGGGTCTCATCTTCTATGTCACCATCTATGCCAGCATTTTCTTCATGTGCGCAATCGCGCTGGAACGGCACTTTGCCATCGCCCGGCCGCTCAAGTTCCAGGCCATGCGTAGCCTTAGGTACGCCCGCTGGGTGGCGCTTGGCCTGTGGGTGGTGGTGGCCCTGCCCCCATCCATTGCCCTGAAAGTCTTCGTCCCGGCCACAGAGAACCACACCCTCTGCATTGAGAAGTATCCATCCGAGGAGGGGTTCGTCACCTACCGCCTGGTCACCCTGGTCCTCTCATTTTTCCTCCCCCTGGGTTTCATCATCATCCTCCACAGGAAGACCCTGCAGGCGCTGACAGGGGTGGGCTTCCTGGCGCCAGGGGAAAAGAAACGAATCCGTGGCCTACTGACCCTGCTGGTCGTCGTATTTTTGCTGGTGCTGGGGCCCTACCACCTCATTGGTTGTCTGAAGTATGTGGGACTGCTGTTCCACCCCACCATATGCCAATGGGAGGAGGCTATGTTCCTGCCCTACCAGATTGGTAGAGGGCTGCTCAGCCTGAACAGCCTCCTGGATCCAGTGTTTTACATTTTCCTACGTGGTGAGTTCAGAGGCACAGCCTTCAGGTATCTGCCTTGCCTGAGGAGGCTGCAGGGGTTCATAAGCCAGGAAAGGTCCTCGAGAGGAGTATCAGAACAGGGGGAAAGGTCCACACAAGACTCTGACCTTTGAAAAAACAAGCAATCATTGGAGTTGCACAAAATGTTCAGTCCTTTTTTTACTTGCATTGTTTTTAAAGAAATTTATTTTCCAATTTTGGTAGCCAATTGGACGCTATTAAATCCCCCCCCCCCCCCCCCCCCCGTGTAGCAACTGCTAGAGAAGCACCGCCACAACCGCATCAGCCGGTAGTTGGAAAGAGGGCGTCGCGTTCTCTTCAGGGCGCGACTCCTCAAGCTCCTGACTGTGATTCCAACTCGCCCAGGGCCGTCTTATGCGTGACGATTCTTCTCTGAGTCCCCCCCCCCCCCCCCCCACCACCACCCCAGGAGCAGCCGCCAATTGCCACTCCCTCAAGGCACTGGCCATACTCGGATCTGGCACGACCAGGGATCGAACCCCCACCGCTACACCACCACGGCAGCCTTACTTGCATTGTTTTGATAGAGCAGGGGTGTCCAATTTTATCCACAAAGGGCCAGTGTGGATCCAGGTTTCTGGTTTGTACTGTATCGTAGATGTTATTCTGATAGAAATGTGTCGAAGGTGGTGTATTCCATTTTACAACTCAACTTTTCATTAATGTTTGCAATGGCAGTAAGGAAATCTTCAATTCACAGCTCACAATAAGGTTTCAACAATAATGATTTAGGTAATTAACTTCAGACCGCTTTAATTAACTATGCATTACTTTGAGGGAAAAAAGAAAGGAAACTCCATGTTTTATTTCAGCTGTGAGTTCTGAGAAAACAAATTAGCTGCCCAATCACAGATAGCAGGGTGTTTCACAGATTTCCATAGTTATGAAACATTTCTCACTGTATTGTCTTTAAGTTACAACTGGAAACATACTTAAAAACTGAAACTTCTTTGTTTTGTGTTATTGTGTTCCTGTCTTGTCTGTCTTATTCTTGTTATGTACCCATTTTTTCCCTTGTCAGTCCCTAATAGGCCTTTATTGTTTTGTCTCTCTGTTATTTCCCTCCCTCAGAGAGGTGACATTATTTTGTTGCTTTTAAGTTATAACAAATTGTAATTAAAAAAGAAAGTTGTCCTCCGAAGAGGGGGGGTGGTGGTGGGCATAAAAAAAAAAAAAAAAATGAAACTTCACATTGTACAGCAGTGCTTACAGAAAATTCTGCCTTTCCCTTGTATTCTGTAAAAAATGATAGATCATCATCATTTCCTTTCTCTGGTATGGCCATCAGCCCTCTTAGTGCACACAGTATGCAGTTATTCATAAATTAGGAATTTAGGAATTGAAATGCTCCAGTGTATTGTACAAATTACAAGCAATTCAAAGCCGACTGAGTCACAAGATGGCTAAATGTGCAAGCAGTATTGTACAAGCTTCTTATTTATTAGTCTGCTGTTCATAGAAATCAAATCATAGTTAGCTTGTATAAAGGTGAACATTTCCAACAATCACCACTTCATTGCAAGTGACTAATCAAAGATGTCTAAGTTTGATCATCTAATGAAATGTATTCCTCGGTATGAATACATTTCACTAGATATTCCTGCACGTCTGCCTTGCTTTAATTGCCTGTCCAATTGCCTGTGAGCTACTCTTCTCCTGAAGACTGTACCTTAATTTTGATTGGTGTATAGGCTACATGTGTGGATTTCTTCCCTATGGTACACGGAAAAATTGTGCCAAAATTTTTATTTTGGTTTGTCCGCAGCTTGAGATTTGTGGTTTGTAATTTGTAGATTTGTAGTTTTGCTATTCAAAAAACACATGTAAATATATAAAATTATACATGTAAATAGTTTTGGAACTAAATTCACTCCATAGAATAATTTTACTTTTTCACCCAATAGTCCAAACATAGGGGTATGAGAGGCACAAAACAAAAAATGTTTGTCATTTCTCTTATCACAAAATAAAATAAAATAAAATAAAGGTTTAGAGAGGCCTGGGGAAAGAAAAGCAATAATGGCACCTATTATAAATTGAGCTTGTGAAATCCAATGGACTGTGCCGTTGGGCAGTGTAAACAAGTCCTAAATTGAGACAAAGCTGGCCCTCTCCCAGCCACAAAAAGCCAGGAAGTTGCTAGTGCTTAGATTTCCATGAAGGAGCCTATCTTGTAGAATGTGAATTAATGGTTACTTGTGTTCACAATGCACAATTCTGTGAGGGAAATAACTAGGCAATAACCAGAGAGCTTGTTTTTATCTGATATTAGATGCTCTATTAGATGTACAGGGACTAAAGTCTGAATATGATAATTTACATAAATGTAATCCCAGACCTATACATGGGTCATTCCATGAAAGGGTACCTTTTTTCTCCCCAATAAACAAATCGGCAAAATAAACTGTGATAACAATAGATAAACTCTCTATTTTTAAATAAATAATTACTGTGTCTGTTCCTCTCAGTATAAAACCAATTTAAACCATATAAAGATAATTTTAGAGAAGTAAAAACACTTTTTTGTGTTTTTGGAAACTTGACAAAGGGAATTTGACCTTTCCCTCACTATGATCTTTCAAATTCAACTGGGCTTTTAATTTGTTAAATACAGATGTTTTGTTTAAAGCTTCACGTTAAAGTTTAAAGTGTCTTCTTATGGTTAAAATAAGAAATAATGTATTAATTGAAAGTAAAAATATACATTTTTCCATGTCTGTTAATTCCACATCAACCCTGAATGTATGCCCAATTGTTAAAATTCAGAACTGTGTTTTTATACTAACTGCTAGCTGGTGTATAGTAGAAGTCTTGCGTCATTTAAATAAAACTAAAAATATTGCTTAATATTATATCTGAAAATAAATGAGGAGTAATTAATTGAAACATGTGTGAAATATATTTAAAATCATGCCTCCTATCCAGAATGCTATGCATTAGAGGATGCATTAGTTTTAAATCAACACCCCATGCAGCCCATAAGGGAAACTGATTTGACTGCTGAGGATGTAAGTGATATGGCTGGATGTTTTAAGGATATCTTGGGATGTTCGGATGCTGGATGATTGCGTCTTTTGTATGTTCTCCTTCTCTTAGTTGTACACACAAAAAGCTACTGGCATCTGTCCACCATTTTAAAGTAGCCTACCATTGACTAAGCATAGGTAGCTTTCACTGACTTAGCCACAAGCATGAATCTGCCCTTAAAGACAGACCTTTCAAAAATGTAAAAAACTTCAATAATACAATCACCTTTAGCAAACATAGAACAATGTGTAACTGCAATGCTAACACTGAACTATAATGTTATATAGAAATGGCATTTTACCCCTTTGATTGGATAAAATGAACAATGTCCTAAGGACTTGGACAAGCTTGGAAGCTTTCTCTTTTAAATGTAAAAGTTTGTCCTATAAATACATGATCTGTCATCTGAAAATCAGTTGCCTTGGCATAATTGTTCCAAAAAAATTATTTAAACATAATTTAAAGGTAGAGTATTCTGGGGGAAATGGTAACAGGGGGCAATTTCAACACCATACAATTGCACCAATCTGAAACAAGCTAGAGCTGAGATGCTATCCAGCAAGCTAGCTTAATTTCATGTGTTCAGGGTTGGGGGCAATTGTCACAAAAAATTGTGTTACAATTGACCCGTTACAATTGCCCCCAGAATACCCTTTTCGTGGAATGACCCACATTTTCTTTTAATTGATTTTTTGCATACTTTTTATATACACACACACACACACACACACACACACACACACACACACACACACACACACACACACACACACACACACACACACACGCATATGCGCACACACACACGGCATGCTTGTATACAAAATTAAATTGATTAATATGCGATTAATCAAACCAATTTGAAAGCCATGTCCTATTCGTCTGCCCACAAACTAACTTATGGAAAAACTCTTAAGATCTTTCATAATCAGCCTCAGCACAGAAAGAATCATTTAAACCACACATATTTGTGTGTTTACCAATGAAAAACAGAAGACAGTCGATGGTTAATTGGCTCACTTAGTCTGGATAATGTTTAGTCCTGATCCCTTGATGTTTATAAAGCACAAGCAAGTGTTAGACCCATCATTGTAAATACAATGTAGTAGTGTACTCCCACGTCATATAAACAAATGCAGTTCTGTCCTACCACATACTATGTTCTATGATTTGAAGCCTTTAAAGAACACGGTTTACCTATGTGGCTCCAGTTGAAGGGAAAATAAAAATCTTAGTTATAGTTAGTCTTGATTTTATTGGGGAGGGAGATTGCATATTTATTTCCTTATGTATTATTTTTGCTTAGATAATCATTATCGTGATGTTGTATGAAATAGACAGGAGGCAGTGAAATGTCTAATATGCAAAATCACAAGTGTGGATAAAGTGTAAACCGCTGGCTAAGGAATCGATAAATTCCATCCCCAACCTTCAGCCAAAACACCACTGAAAAAAATAAAAATAAATAATAAATCAAAAGTATAGAAAAAGGGTCTGGCCATTGTCACACTGACCCTCATGTGATGTGAGCTGATTATTTAGCAGTGCATTAAGTGCACTTCAATTTCAGATTACGTCAGTCTCTCCTGCCTCATCCTGCTCTGTCACTCTTTTCTTGACCGTTAAGCCTGATTAGTCGATGAAGGCATTGTTTCCCTCCTCACTGCTTGTGCTGGGTGGTTCTGTATCACAGATTTCAGTCCCCCCTTATCGATCTGATCGAATCAAATGCCTGTCTGATCTTAATCACAGTGAAACCCTTATCTGCTCCTTACAGGGACTTTGTGATCCTCACTACCCAATGCCCGCTCCATGGACTCTATTCAGACTTGGCACATTTATGCTGCTGGTTAAGCCTTTTTTTCTAAGTCAAAGTTAAGTGCATTTTCAAAGCCGGTGTTCAGACTCGCTTTGCACACATGCTTATGTTTGATATTAGGAGGCACTTCCTTGCCCGCACTGGAAAATATACATTTTCTCAGTTTAAGCACACATGCACGGGTGGACAAAAATACTGCAAATGGAATTCCATGTACACTGCATTCCTAGGTGGTTTTTGTGCATTTGTGGTAAAATATCACCATAAGTCATGACTGTTAAGCTGAAAATAGCCCCATACTGTGTTGGAAATATTATGTTTATGTATTTTTTGCAGCCCGCATTTGAACCATATTTTGTTCTTATCACACCAGAAACTGGTAATCCACCTAAGAAAATATGTTAACCTGTTAGTGCAGAGGCCAATTTTCGCCTGTTTTCACTGTTCTGTTTAAGCCTTTATAACTACAGTTATGCTCACCACACACACTTGTTCAATGGCTTAAATTGAAGAAGACCCCTGTACCTTTGTGTGTCTTAGCTTAAAATAATTACATTTCATAATATTTACATACATTATGGGCTGGAAATGCACAAACCTTTTGCAAAAAAAAAAAAAACGAGGTTGTAATTCTTAGTTTACAGTGAACCTCTGAAAGGCAAAGATGTAAAACAGGTCATACTTTCCATTTCCTGGTGCACACACCACTTGTCAACATGTGTACAGAATTTTAGGGGGATATGTGAATCTACTCAGGTTCTATATGCTAATTTGTAAACAGTGTATCCTGGTGTCCCTTAGGGTCTCCAAATCTATCCAAATGGATAAAATGTGCATCACAGTAAATCAAGAGATAATCAGTTTTTTTCAACAGATAAAGTATTCTGGCTCATAGAAAAACATGTTTGTATCAACTACATGATGGAATTTTCACCTTTTTCCAAATAATTTGGGTTTGGATTTATAAGGGACCAAAAACCTATCCGAAAATGAATACAATGCTTTTTTGTCCAAATGAAGCATTTTATTATGTCCTTTGTGGTAGTAGGAGATAATTACAATCACTTCACATTCAGAGGGTGATACATTTATTAGCTCCAGTTCAGTTTGTGGATTCCAAAAATGTTTTTTTCCACCGGAGCCCCACTAGCCAGCACAATTTTGAATAGAAAATGTATGTTGCAGCGTTGACTGGAGAGGATATAGTGTGCTGTTACCACCTCCTATGACGTGGACGAGGGGCAAGACCCAGGTACAGGACGATGCACAGATATTTTAGCATGTCCTCAGCATCCACATCAGACCATGGCGTATGCAGTCCCTGAGCATGTTTGCGGGCTGCGTTGCCATTTGTGTTGTCACAGAGGAGCTTGAGGACATCTGTGCTAAAGAACAGCCGAAAGAGATCCAGGGGGCTGTAGTCCTGCTGAAGGTCCAGCTGCACTTCTGGGGTCCTCCGGGGGCAGAAGGGGAACTGATGAGGCTCTTCATCCTCATCCGCCATGTCGTGCCATCCGTCCTCAGACTCGGGCTCTGGCTCGCTTGGTCTTGTTTTAGCTCCTCGCGGTGAATGAGAGCAGGGCCTCCTTGACGTGAGTCGTGCGGGGGTGAGGAGCAGGTGCAGGTGCAGGAGCAGGAGCAGAGGGTCCAGGACTGTCCAGAGCAGAAGCATCTTCTACCCTGAATTATTTAAAAGAAATCAAAATAAAGTGTACAATAAGAGCCACATAATGTACTATGTTGCAAATCAAAAATGAAAATGCTAGGCTTTTCCAAAAAAATTAAATAAATGCTACATTTGACATAGAGACTGTGATTAAAATTTACCCTAAATTAAGTTAGTTTAGTTTATTTCAGTTATTAACATTTTCTTTACAAAGATGTGTGTACAAAGATATAATTAAATAAGTAATTTGACTGAAAAGGTGTAGGAAGAAGCCTTAGCTTATTTGACCTACCCTTCTTACAATATATATTTTATTAGAATTACAAAAATAATTACTTTTTATAATTCTTTTCTAAATTAAGTTCTTAAGTCTTATAAATATCACAAAAATCAATGCCAACCAGTGACACTGTATGAGGGTTTTCTCTCCCTACTAGAGAGTTTTTACCTCTGCTATCTGGAGGCTTAGAGCTGGCATTTCCTATTTCCCCTTTCTGTTCTGTAAAGCGTCTTTGTGACAGTCGTCTGTGAAAAGCGCTATATAACTAAAAAAAATTAATTGAAAAATTGATTACCATTGACAACCAGCAACAATGTCATAGGTTAGTTTATGGCCCATTTATGCTGGTGTGCTAAAGATACGATGCATGCTAATGCATGGCTAAGCTATGTATCAACAGGCCTACTTATACAATACATGATATGACATGCCATTTAGCCACAAGAAATTAGATAGTAAATGCTATATTTTACATGGCTACTGTGACTAAAATTAAACCTATGCACAAATAAAGTTATTACTTAATTTAATACAGTTAATACTTACATGTTAACAGCCACATCTTCGGCAAAAGCATCTTCGACAACAGAGTCTTTGCTTTCAGCGTCAGAGCCACTTTCACTCTCTCCCTCCGACTCACTCCTAAAAATCTCCTCCGCTACATCCGACAGGGGCATATATTTTTCGCCATCATATATATATATATAAAATAAAAATTACAAGCTCGAAAATGGCTGTATTGTTTTTAAAAAAAATGATTAATATCTCCGTGTAATAATGATGACGCACTGTGCGCGCATGAAGCAGGCCGAATTGTGATCCAAAATGGCTTCCGAATGTGTGCAACCTAGTCTTGTGTTACGCATGGATAGCGATCAGCTGGTTAAATATACCATTTCAGAAAGCTTAGGGTGTGCTCTATTGGACAATATAGGTGTCAATTAAAATCAAGTTTGTCTGAAGGATTTACTAGTGCCTCTTTTGAATGCGGTCATTTACGCACGGCTATTTTGGAGCATGGACACATGTTGAAACAAGGATTGAATCTTAAAAACGGGTCAACCAAGGCAAAAAATAACCTCAGATTCTTGCAGGGGACATTTTAATCTTCATAATCAAAGGTAAGGTTACGACTTCATTTCATATTTTACCGGAGCTTTTTATAGCAAAAAAAAAAGTTATGTGGAGACAAACAAATACCACTCGTTTTTTTTCCTGTGGAGTGAGTAGGCATGTTGACAGTTTTACTTGTATGTATTCAGGATCTTGAAAGGTGTTTCTTGCGGCTGTGATAGTAAACGATTTTTTTGGTGATAAAATAAAAACTTGAATTAACTCTCAAATATGTTTAAATGTCTGCTATCTTACATGTGGTCGGGTCCATTGTAGATAACAGTGTAGCAGCATAGCATGCTACTTTCATGAATTACAAGCTAATGGTGGCAAATAGAAACGTGATATCTCGCACGCTGACAGGATATTAAGTACTAATTATGATGATATGTGGTTTATGGTGATAAAATCCGTATTCTCGTGGAACTAGCAACGCATATGTGATGTTTTTTAAATTGAGACGTCGGCGTCTCAACCACTAGGGGCTCGCACAATCTCCCTCTACTTTACAGTTGAAGGTATAAATTGGTGTACGCTACAAATAATTGTTATATGGGCTGAATGACCCTATAGATCCCTTGACGTCCTATTGAACTGGGAAAATAAGTTAAGAGAAGAACGCTTAAAGTTATCCATCCTCATCTAGTGCATATCTGGCAGCAGAGTGATGGTTTGAGGCTCATTTGATACCTCAGACACTTGATGACTTAGCCATTTAGCCAATCACGTGTTCCATATTTAACCAGTGTAATTTACAGTTAAATCTAGTCCCACCCCCAATTGCCATAGAGATCCATTCAAATGCAGAGAGGTTATAGTATCGCTTGTAAGAGTACCTGAAAATAAGATATGAAGTCTTTTTTGATGTTGTTGGGTCACAGACTTCAAAATGTCTTGGCATGCAAAGGATATGTAACCAAATACTAAACATGGCTACTTTATTTTACATAATGTTAATTTGTCCCAATTCGTTAATAGGGTTGGGTATCAAGAACCGGTTCCAAGTTGGAATCGGTTCCAAATTTCCAAGAACCGTGGATTCGATAAGACATGTACATTCCGATTCTGCTTTGGTTCCTAACTTTTGCATATTTGTCGCTCCTGAGTGAACTGCAGTGAGCATTTTACAGTCCATAAAAGTTGTACTTATCTGCCAGGACCTGCTACACGGACCTAACGTTACGTCATTTGTTACGCAGTACGTCAACAAAGCATGTGAGACACTTCTGTTTACATCCTGGACCATAGCTGACCGCAGCAAACGCTCCTTGCCTTCACTAAAAATGCAACACCTGCAGTAAGGATATTTTGTGCAAGGGAGGAAGCACCTCCAATATGACGAAGCATTTACTTCAACATGGCGTGAATCTGAAGGAATGCACCGTGTTCTATGTGTTGTGTCTCCCAGCCACAATAACGTCCCAGATACAGCTAACGTTAACAGTAGCAACGTCTCACGCTCAGGTACAAAACACAGATGAGCTGGATCTGTGTACTTTTTGGCCAATCGTTTCCCATTTCAGAAACATAAATTAAAAAACAAGAAATTAATAGTTATTCAATATTTTAAAAAACACAGAAATTGAAAAATGAGAATCAAATGGTTATTCGTTTTGCTGACTGATTTTAAACATAACATTGCAGGAAATTTAAATTGGTCTCGATTTCCGAAATTTACAAAATTCTCAATTCTGACCTTTCCCCACCAGTTTTCAGTAGCTTCCGCATTCCCATTAAACATTTTTGCTAAATACACAGTCATTATGCCACTGAGACAGCCTACAGGAGATGGCAAAAATTATAGGCCACTCATAGTCATCATGTTTTTCATCACATATTATATGGAGCGATTTATGAAGTGTCTAGCTACTAAGTTACGAGAAAAAACTGTTTTGTGAGATGAGTGACAGTATGGGATGTTGCAGTTGGCATTCATTTATGACACTACAGGCCCAGCATCTCGGAGCAAGCAGCCAAATTGTGGGTTAAATCTAGCCTATGTGAAATCAATTGCTCCATACCTGTATACAATTTTTTAATAATAAAAAATAAATCTGTGTTATGTTGTGTGTCTGTTTGTTTCAAAGGATGTTTAACCAATAGCCTACCTTATATTAGCTATAGCTAGCTAATTAGTTACATAGCCTAATGATAATAATATAGCCTACAAAAAGTACACGGATCCAGCTCATCTGTGTTTTTTTCAGAAGAATTGTTGACTTTGTGTTGCAGACATCCACTCTCATTGACATTGTTGCTGCTTCCATAACCACTGTCTGTTAAATATTTTGTTATATTCAAATATATTTTTTTTTATTATATTTTTTCCATTATTTATTTAAATAGTTTTGGTTTGTAATTATTTTTGTTGATCATTCCTTACAAGAAAGAGTAATATTTATTTTTATAAATGAATGGAAAAAGAAACCTGTCACAGTTTACAGTTTACTGATTATAGACTAAATGTGCCAAGAATAAAGGTAGACTAATTTTTGTTTTTGAAATATTTGTTCTTTTTTTCTCTGCAAAAAAATATTGGAATTGGAACCGAGATTCGATAAGAACCGGATTCGATAAGCAGAATCGGAATCGGAATCTATAAAATTGAAACGATACCTAACCCTATTCTTTAGTTGGTCTGAAATAGTAATTTTGTTATAATTGTATTATAAATACATCCCGCAGGCCCACCACCTACAGGAAGAACCATTGGGGTTGGGTGCGCTGCCAGACAGGTGGCAGTGAAGGTAGAGGGTCTCAACGGACCAGACCCGGGCGGCAGAGGCTGGCTTTGGGGATGTGGAATGTCACCTCTCTGGGGGGGAAGGAGCCGGAGCTTGTGCGGGAGGTGAAGCGTTACCAGTTGGATCTGGTGGGGCTTACCACTACGCACAGCCTTGGCTCTGGAACCTTACTCCTGGATAGGGGTTGGACTCTATTCTTCTCCGGAGTTGCCCAAGGTGTGAGGCGCCGGGCGGGTGTGGGGATACTCACAAGTCCCTGGCTGAGTGCCGATACATTGGAGTTCACCCCGGTGGGCGAGAGGGTCGCCTCTCTACGCCTAAGGGTTATGGGGGGGAAAACTCTGACTGTTGTCTGTGCTTATGCACCGAACAGCAGTTCAGAGTATTCAGCCTTCTTGGAGACCCTGAATGGAGTCCTGCCTGGGGCTCCTGTAGGGGACTCCGTAGTCCTGCTGGGAGACTTCAACGCGCACGTGGGCAATAATGGAGACACTTGGAGGGGCGTGATTGGGAGGAAAGGCCTCCCTGATCTGAACCTGAGCGGTGGTTTGTTATTGGACTTCTGTGCTAGTCATGGATTGGCTATAACAAACACCATGTTCGAACATAAGGTTGCTCATAAGTGTACATGGTACCAGAGCACCCTAGACAGAAGGTTGATGATCGATTTTGTTATCGTATCATCGGACCTGAGGCCGTATGTATTGGACACTCGGATGAAGAGAGGGGCAGAGCTGTCTACTGATCACCATCTGGTGGTGAGTTGGGTTGGGTGGCCAGGGAAGCCTCTGGACAGACCTGGTAAGCCCAAACATGTAGTGCCGGTGAACTGGGAATGTCTGGAGGAGGCCCAGGTCCAGGAGACTTTCAACTCACACCTCCGACAGAGCTTTTCTGGCATCCCTGTGGAGGCTGGGGACATTGAACCAGAGTGGACGATGTTCAAAGCTTCCATTGCTGAAGCTGCGGCTGGGAGCTGTGGTCTCAAGGTCTTAGGTGCCTCAAGGGGCAGTAACCTTCGAACATCCTGGTGGACATCGGTGGTCAGGGAAGCCGTCCGACTGAAGAAGGAGGCCTTGCGGGATATGTTATCCTGGGGGACTCCGCAGGCAGTTGCAAGGTACCGACAGGCTCGAAGGACAGCAGCCTCAGCCAGGGCAGAGGAAAAGCAGCGGGTGTGGGAGGAGTTCGGAGAAGCCATGGAGAAGGACTTTCGGTCGGCACCAAAGCGGTTCTGGAAAACCGTCCGACACCTCAGGAGGGGGAAACGGGGAACCATCCAAGCTGTATATAGTAAGGATGGGACGCTGTTGACCTCAACTGATAAGCTGATAGGGCGGTGGAAGGAACACTTTGAGGAACTCCTGAACCCGACTAACCCACCCTCTATAGTAGAGGCAGAGACGGAGGATGATGGGGGATCATCATTGATCTCCCTGGAGGAAGTCACTGTGGTAATCAAACAACTCCACAGTGGCAAAGCCCCGGGTGTTGATGAGATCCGCCCAGAAATGCTGAAGTTTCTGGGTGTTGAGGGGCTGTCATGGATGACACGTCTCATCAACATTGCGTGGAAGTCGGGGACAGTGGCTATGGAGTGGCATACCGGGGTGGTGGTTCCCCTGTTCAAAAAGGGGGACCAGAGGGTGTGTGCCAACTACAGAGGCATCACATTGCTCAGCCTCCCCAGGAAAGTATACTCTAAGGTACTGGAAAGGAGGGTCCGGCCGATAGTCGAACCTCAGATTGAAGAGGATCAATGCGGATTCCATCCTGGTCGTGGAACAATGGACCAGCTTTTTACTCTCGCAAGGATCCTAGAGGGGGCCTGGGAGTATGCCTATCCAGTCTACATGTGCTTTGTGGATTTGGAGAAGGCTTATGTCTGGGTTCCCCAGGATATATTGTGGGAGGTGCTGCGGGAGTACGGGTGAGGGGGTCACTACTGAGGGCCATCCAATCTCTGTACGCCTAAAGCGAGAGTTGTGTCCAGGTTACCGGCAGTAAGTCGGACTCGTTCCCAGTGGGGGTTGGCCTCCGCCTGGGCTGCGCCTTATCACCTATCCTGTTTGTCATATTCATGGACAGGATTTCAAGGCGTAGTCGTGGAGGACAGGGGTTGCAGTTCGGTGGGCTGAGGATTGCATCGCTGCTTTTTGCAGATGATGTGGTCCTGATGGCACCATCGGTCTGCGACCTTCAGCACTCACTGGATCGGTTCGCAGCCGAGTGAGAAGCGGCTAGGATGAGGATCTGCACCTCTAAATCTGAGGCTATGGTTCTCAGCAGGAAACCGATGGTTTGTCTACTCCGAGTAGGGAATGAGTCTTTACCCCAAGTGAAGGAGTTCAAGTATCTCGGGGTCTTGTTCTCGAGTGAGGTAACGATGGAGCGTGAGATGGGCCGGAGAATCGGAGCAGCGGGAGCGGTATTGCGCTCGCTTTACCGCACCGTTGTAATGAAGAGAGAGCTGAGCCAGAAGGCAAAGCTCTCCATCTACCGGTCAATATTCATTCCTACTCTCACCTATGGTCATGAAGGGTGGGTCATGACCGAAAGAACGAGATCGCGGATACAAGCGGCCGAAATGGGTTTTCTCCGGAGTGTGGCTGGCATCTCCCTTAGGGATAAGGTGAGAAGCTCTGTCATCCGTGAGGAACTCGGAGTAGAGCCGCTGCTCCTTTGCGTAGAAAGGAGCCAGTTGAGGTGGTTCGGGCATCTTGTAAGGATGCCACCTGGTCGCCTCCCTAGAGAGGTGTTCCAGGCACGTCCAGTTGGGAGGAGGCCACGGGGCAGACCAAGGACCAGGTGGAGGGACTATATCTCCACGCTGGCCTAGGAAAACCTTGGGATCCGCCAGTCAGAGCTGGTCAATGTGGCCAGGGAAAGGGAAGTTTGGGGCCCCCTGCTGGAACTGCTACCTCCACGACCCGACTTTGGATAAGCGGTTGAAGATGGATGGATGTATTATAAACATGTTATAAATGATATTATATGTCCTTTATCACAAAGACAAAGTACATTATCATCAGCAATTTTAAGTGGGAAACATTTCATCACAAACGAACAGTGAAAATGGCAAGAAAAATCATTTCTGACCCCACTCACCCAGCACACCATGTTTTCCAGCTGTTGCCCTCTGGGAGGCGCTACTGTTCACTGCCCACCAAAGCAACCCGTTTTAAAAACATGTTCTTTCCAACTGCCATACGAACTCTGAACTCCCTCTGAAAATTCCATTATGTCTATGCTGTGTCTATGATTCATTTATTTATTACTGTGGACATGAAACGTGCAATATATGTTATGTTTACTGTACTGTGATGTGGGTCCTGTATTGTATATCGTACTGATTGTATGTTGTACTGAAGTTTTTTTCATGTTGGAACCTTGCCTAATGCATTGAAAACAAATTCCACCAGCCTGGCTGTGTGGTCATTAAATAATCTAATCTAATCTAATTTCTTTATTGAATAAAAAGATCACACTTTTTGATTACACAGCTAATAAAATTGTCTAATATTTAATAAAAAACATTAAACATTTCCTTCATATTTTATATTATAATACTGTGAGTTTTTGTGTGCCTGATGGAGTTGACAAAATTAAAGTCCTCAGGTGCAATAGCCATTCTTTAATTTGATCTATAAAAATATATTTTCCCAGCATAATTGAAGACTAAAAACCAAAAAAAAACTATTTGTCCCAATTATCAAGAATGGGTGATATACAGTATGTCAATGAATATTGCATGCAACTAAGAACTAAGAATAAAAAATAGTGTGTATGCATCATAAATATTTCAATACTCTTCTACTACTTCTTTCTTTGGAAGATCACAAAACGTATTTGTACTTTATCGAAGAACATTGTTCTTAAGATGGGTGCATTTTATATCAATTTGGCACCCAATGCGGGGCTGAGCATAATCCACTCTCCACCCCAATTTGAAAGGCCAATCGTCTGCAACCACAGCTGCGTACATTGTACAAACCCCCTGCCGATTTGGTTCTCCTCCGAAACAAGTGGAATCGCCAGGTGCTTCTTATCACACTGCCAACTACAAATAAGCTCGCACAGAGTTGGAGGAGGGACCTTTCATATGTGGCTTTGGCTGCAATCCACAAGTGCCCGACTGGCCATCAGCGGTTGCTAGATAGCAATGCACACTAAACTCTATTTGACTGAACCCTCCCATTCCCTGCGCCATTGGCACCAGCAACGTTCAGCTCTGGCACGGTCTGAATTCGATCCGAGGCCATGAGGCTCATCCATCCATGCACTGCAGTGTGGTGTCTTAACCGACTGAGCCATCCAACAGCGCTGATGGGTGCAAGTTAAAGAGAAAAAGTCCCTCAGGACATTGGCTGCTTTTTTTAAATCCTGGACGGTTAAAGAAGAGGGGTTCCCCACCGCCACATTTCTACTGTTTAGGGTCACCTGTATCCTGCTTCTCTGGGTTTTTCAAAGCAGGTGGCCTATTTCTACAGAGCAGGTGACCTTAGGAGAAGCCACTTCAGATTCATAAGGTGCTTTTTTCATGTCAGAGCACCGGGCACACAGGAAGCAGAGGAGGTATTTTAAGGTGCAATAGATGAGAGGTCTCCAATTAAAGGAAGGCCTGAGGATACAGTGATTGTGCCGGTCAGGCAAAGAGATGTTTGATTTATTGCCTTATTACATTTTTTTTTCTTCAGCCCTGATGTGGGAGGACATCAGAGAAGAGTGCAGTTATACCTGTCTGACTGAATGTTTGGGCTATGCTGAAATACTTACAAGCCCATTGCCAATAGCATCACATCCCAGCAGATCTTTGTCTAAAGTAATTGAAGACCCTGGTGCTAGTACTGCTAGTACTTTCCCCTGCAAGTACTGAAGTCACAAAATGTCTATTTTGAGAAAATCTAATCTGAAAATATCATTGATCCATTAAAAGTTTTGCTGTTTTCATGCATTGCTTAGGCACCTTTTCTGTTAACAATATTTATATGGTGGACTTAGCTAAACAAACAAAACATGTTTCTGTGCTCAACTTGAATTGTCTAAAAATGTGACCAGTACTTTTAGCACCAGGGTCTTCAATTTGTTTTGAATTTACAGGAATTTTGGTAATCATAATTTCAATCTAAAAGTAGTATATTTTGGGGAATCAAGATTAAGGTCATTTTGCAGTCAGAGGAGAAGTAATTCCAAATTCAGTTTTTTGTTTAAAACTTTTTGGAAGCGAACATCCTCAGTCTGTATATATGTGAAGTGTACTGTGCACTTTTTGGAATTTTTGTCATTTTTATTGTACCTTCTTGGTATAACTTGCCAATTCCAAAAAGGGTGACCCTTCATTGAGAAAGCCAGATTTTCAACAAATATACATTTAAAAATAAATAATATGTTGATATCAAATCCATAGTAAACTTTATTTTTTCAGGAAAAGCATACATATCCGTAGTAAAACTTTCCTGACATAATAACCGCAAATTTGATTATGAAAATGCAATTTTAAAAAAAAACGGTTTTGAGACAATAAAACTCGAACTACGAAACAGGAACATGGACTGAAGTAAAAAGCACTGTTCCGGGTTTTACTCAGAACAGTTATCAGCTAACTCAGTAAGTCTGCTTTGTAGTATACCCCCGAGTGATGAGAGCAGCACAAGGCTCTTCCTCCTGTCAAAACTCTATTATTTAAAAAGAAATGTGCTCAGTGTTTTTTTTTGTTTTTGCGTATATAGCTATGCAAACGACGACAACAAGGAGGCAGACATTGGAATCTGACCATGCTGCGCACTTATTAGCAGGAGTGGATATATTGCTTTGTGCTAACAAGAGGACACGGTGTGTAATGTGTGACGTTCCGTTCCCTTCCAGTCCGTTTTCCCGGTTTTGTCATGTCCCTCCGTGTCTTGTTGGATTCCCTTGTCCGTGTTTTCCCCTCTGCTTTAGGCTGGGCGTTTCCCCTCTGTGGCTCTTTGTTTCCCAGTTTAGTTTCCGCCTATCACCTTCCCCTCTCGTTTCTTGCATTCCTCACCTGTCCAATTAACAAGCACTCCCGGTTACTTTCCGCACCTGTGCCTTGTTGATTCCAATCTCACTCCCTTATTTAACCCACCTGCTGTCTCCCCTGCTTTGTCGGTTCATTACATGTGTAACCCTTCAGACCCTGTTTACTGTTCGCTAACTATCCTCACTCGGTGTTTATGCTATTCGCTCCTGGTCTGTTAAAGTGCTATTCGCTTGGTTGTGGGATATTATCCCCTTACAGTGTTTAGTTCTGGCGAACTACGGATTGGTAGTTTACCTCCCCTGTCATTTCAGTATTGCATGCAGCTAACCTGTCTTCCTTCAACCTCCAGTTTACCCGGCTTCCAGTCCTCCGTTGCAGTGTTCGTTTTCCCCGTGTTTGTTTGTGTGTGTTGCGGTACCTCCACCTCCAGCTCGTGTAGGATCCGTGGTGGCGTTATAACCTGGCTACCCTCCAGTTGTTCCTGTCCGGCCCAAGCAGCCACCAAGTTCTTCGGCTACGGTTCCGGGAGCTCTGGAGACCAGTCAGCTCCAACCGGACCTACCGCAGCTACGCCACACTACCCAGCTCTGCCGTGCTTCACCAGCTACCTACCTGTCAAACCCTGCACCCCGTCGTCCCGGTCCAGTTCCAGTCCAGCCGTAGTGAGTCGCCCACCTACCTCTTCAAGTCCAGTTCCAGTCCTGTCCAGGTGTGCGTCGTACACCTTCCTGTACAGTCCAGTTCCGGTTTGGAACAATCCGTTCCTGAGCCCAGTTCCAGAGTGGACCTCCCGGTCCAGTTCCAGTCCCGTCCAGGTGTGAGTCGTGCACCTATTCCTTCAAGTCCAGTTCCGGTTTGGAACAATCCGTTCCTGAACCCTATTCCTGAGTGGACCTCCCGGTCCAGTTCAAGTCCAGTCCAGGTGTTGCCTTCTCCTACTATCCAGTCCAGTTCCGGCTTGGAACCTGTTCCGGACCCTCAAGTCCAGCTCCGGCTTGGAGCAGCCCGTTCCGGGCTTCCTGTCCTTACCAAGTGTGATAATTGTGCTTGCTTTCCTGTACAGTTTTGGGACTACCCCAAAACTGAACTTTAATAAATATTCCTTTTCTTTGATTCTGCCTCAGTCGTGCATTTAGGTCCAAACCTTCCCTGGGATCGTAACATAATGGGTTCTATAACAAAACATTGAATAACTGTACATACAGCATGGTGACATTATGTGTTTCGTAAGGGAACCGTGGATGTGTACACTCTCCCAAATCGGCAGTGGGGTGCACAACATGTACATGGCTGTGGTTGCAGATGATTGGCCATTCCAAATTGGGGTGGGAATTGGAGATCATCAGCCCCACATTGGACGCCAAATTATTTTTATTATTATATATATATATTTTTTTATTGCTAATTCATCAAAATGGGAGTGCTATTCAATAAAAAATATATATTTATATTACGTCAACCTGTACCTTGATACTTGGGCATAGGGATTAAAATCCATGAAACGGGTAGCAGATTTTTGCCAGGATTCAAGAAAAAACAACAGTCAAAAAATTTGTCCTTTGAAACAGATGGACTGAATGCCCTAGGCACATTTAAAGTGAGCTGTTTGGATTAACCAACCCATCCGTTATGAATGTGGTCACCCCCTTATAAAATGGAGGTACTTCACAGTAGCCTGCCATTTGGAACAATTTATCTGTGCACCACATTCAAACTACTGGAGCCTCCTGGCATGTGGTGAATTACATGCCCCTTATAGCCATGGAGACCCTTGGGAATCAGATTGTTATGAATGTGCACAGTGCATTTCCTCTTGGTGACTGCCATTTGTTCTACCTGGAGTATTCAGAGCCTGATTATAGTTCATTTGGAGGGCTGCTGACAAATCTGAGGATAAAATCTGGCAATGGTATTGCTAGTTTATGCCAAAGGGCTTAGAGTAAATATTAAACTCCTATAGCAGTTAGTAAAAAAAGGCTTCAAATCAGTTATAACTTCGGTCAAACCATTACTTACAACTGATATCTATTTGGTATTTATGCATTTATTTCTGCTGGGTCTGATTAATTTTACAATCCTTCAAAAATAACCAAACCAACCATTTTCATCTAGTAAACACACACACTATTAAAATCATTATTAAAGTTAACCATTCATTTTGTGTCAGTTTGCGTTCGTTTCCACTATTCCATCATATTGAGGTTTTAATGGGAAGAAAATAACACACAGAATGCCAGTTCAGGAAAGGAACTTTGTGTGTAGCTCTTATGCTATCACCTCCCCATCCACTTAAGATTATTCCTCCTCCAACCTCAAACCAACAAATCCCTTATGAAAGAAATGTCCCCCTGTATGCCTTCATATCCTACGTCGTGCGTAGGCCTGCACATGGAACTCTGCTGTGGCTGTATAAATGCTGTTGAGGGTGAGTTTCATCATCCCTTATTTAGGATGTATATCCATTTAAATATGCCAGCTGTGACAGTGTGTGTGGGATCGGAGGGAACTGAAGGCAGGGAAGAACAGACTGTACTTCAGAAAGTCATGTGAGGAGGAGCTTTCAGGATTGCAGGTTACTTAGGCTTTTGCAAGAAGGGGGGTATTTCAGGGCATTCAGTTTTTATACATAATTAACTTAAACCAGGCACGGAGTACAGCACCCTGGTTGCCATCATTAAAAATCTAATCAAAGATGTCAGACTGATTTGTTTAGGGCCATGTAGCATTCCTTTAGACTAATATGGCCTCGTCCTTCTTATATTTTAAAAGAAGTATTCATTATATGTCACAAATGCAGTCACAAATTTACCAGGGTAATACTTTCCCCTGCAGTGCAAGGCGTCAATTGAGTAACGAGTAAGTCAAAGTAAGGAGAAATGGCAATACAAACACAGATATTCATGCACTATGTGCATTTGTAGTTTTTTTATTAATTTATATCAACTTCCAGGACAGAGAATTGTGGAGCACATCTGAGCAGATGTAATATTGAAGACGTCTATACGTCAAACCCGTGTTATGCTATTTACCCCTGTGTCCTGCAGGATGATACCGTATGGTACTGGCAGTATGAAATACCAGGATGAACAAATGAATAAAAAAACTACTTATACTACTAAAACTACCAATAATTATCCTCACTGCGGTCATTGAAGATCCCATGACACTCATTGCAAAGAAAAGGGGGTTCTCTGGTGTCCTGGCTAAATTCCCAACCAGGCTCACTCAACCTGCCACCTAATTACCCCCTGATTTAATTGGCAAAAAATTTGTTCTCTCCCCTTGACCTCAGCTGATGCGTGGGGAGTGTTCTGGAGCAAATTGGTTGCAGTGCATCACCACGGTGGGTGCTACACATTGTGGTGGTTGAGGAGATTTTCCCCTTCAAGTGCTTTGAGTGTGAGAAAATGCAATGTGAATGCAATGAATTATAACAATAATTATTGTTTTGATTAATATTATTAATGCTTTCAAATTTGGAAATGTACTAGGTATTCATGAGCTATTCCTACTCTGCGGCCATGAAACTGTATTTGCCTGTTTTCCACAATGGCCCCTCAGTGGCATCCATCAGAACTGGATGCCGCCCAAAATTCAGCAGATTGCACCACACCTTGGTTCCTAGACCTCCATACACACCTCCAAGTGAAACTGTTTATTTACGCCCTGCCCTAGTATCCCACCAACATTTTTACATTTTGAGGAAAGTGCTCAACTAAAGGATAATGACTAATTGGCCACTAAAAACATGGCAACCAGCGATGATTATTTCATGTTAAGTTAAAGGGCTCTTCTTCAGTGGCCCACAGCATTAAGAAAAAAACTAAACAAAACATCAGCCGCTCAATACTCAATTCTCTCTGAATTCAGGTCATGTTATTGCTTGTGATTTAAAGCATAGTCCACAGCTTGTTATTATTAAAAATTATATTTTAAGATAAGTATTACTACATTTTGACTGTGAAGTATTTATTATTATTACTACTATTATTATTATTATTATTATTATAATTATTATTATTAATAATAATAATAATAATAATAATAATAATAATAATAATAATAATAATAATAATAATAAATTGCCTTTCAGTCAAAATGTATTAGGCCTAATATTTCTTGCCGGTTCAATAACCGGTCACCTCAGTTCTGAATGAACATAAATAATATTTAGTTTTTCAGTGCAAGTTATATGTACTAATGCTGTTTGTGCCATTGGGTCACTCATGTCCTCATGTCATAAGTTATAACCTTGTTTTCTTGGTCAGAATGTATGAACTGGAGGAAGAAATAACACATTTACAAGAGACACAAAAAAGCACAAATTGCAAATCCCCTCTTTCATGCAGCATTTTCTGAGTGTGAGAGATGCCATCTCAAGCCCTCATAGATGATGCCCTTTAGCAGCTCCATTTCAAAAGTGTGAGAGAAGCAGGTACATTAGAGCCAGGTCAGCAATGGTCATGTGCACACAAAAAAAAAAAAGTCTCATCTCATTAGAAGACAGGTTAAAACTACTATTAGAAACTATTATTTGCAGGCATAATTTCAGATTGCACCCAGATCTGCATCCACCTCATTCAATCAGTGGTATGTAGGTCACTATCTGATTCATATTCAGTTCCCTGGCCATAGAAATTTAAATATTTTCTTTTTTTCTTACTGGAAACTGCCAAAATTCATTTTGAACACAGGAAATATGAAACATTTGAGTATAATCAATAAAATGTATTTTGTAATTCCTAATACAGAGAAAATAAAAGGCTGGTAACATAACAGAAAATATGTTGTCTAATTGTATCTTCCTTCAGATATGAAAAAAATATCGAATTGAAGTGGTCATGAGTGCTTTTTTAGTTTAGGCTACTCAATGTACTGTATTGGTATTTGTATTATTTTTAAAATATGTAAGTTTTGACAATTAAATATTAACTGTCATGTAAATTAAATAGATACACTTCTGTTAACCTGGTGCAATGTTCTTGGAAATTAAATGGATGTCACCCCATGTTAGGGTGCACAAAATTTAAAAAAGCCAATGAAATAATCCTGGAACTGAAACAGTCATTGCTGTGACAATCCCACACTATTTTAATGAATACATTATTCTCTGGAATATTCCTGGAATATTCCCAGAAAAATCCCATTGTAGAAAATTGTATTCCACATTTGCAGTTTGGACCACGTAGCATGTTCCCAGATATTAAGGAAAAAAAGTCAAGGACACCACAAAGGAGAATGGAATTATTGAGTAATGTTTTAGTTTGTAGTGTTCATATATTTACATCTTTTGTGAAGCGAGTGATTTATTTTGCCAAACCATGAGGACAATACATCAAACTAATGTGGTGCCTATAAAGGAAAAAAAATGTCCTTCATGGTTTGACTGGACATTGCCACGCTCGGTTTATTGGCTTTATCTCCGCAACGTGAGAATCTGAATCGCTGGGTCATCCCCTATGTGAACCTCTGGAGGACTAATGGTGGAGTCGCAGGCAGCGGTTTTAAAATAGAATCAACGCTGTGAAGCGAAAGAAATGACAACCCAAATAACCTCTGAGAAGAGACATGAAAAGCTCTCAGGTGTTACTCTCCCCGCAGGTGAAGATGTAACGAATCAGGACCTAAAAGTACCCAGAGGCAGACGACACCCTCCTGGGAGAGAAGCTAGAAAGGGGAGGGAAAAAGGAGCTTCTATCGACATTACCCATAGCATCCCTTGCATTTCCCCAGACTCCATAGAAATATAGATCATCCCTGTTCAAAGTCAGGATCGGTCAGTGAAAGAATGAAAAATTGCCTGCAATGGAAAGCGCATTGAGGATAGCCAATCTGTGTCTGCCATTCATGCAGATACCATACGTTCTATTGTGTGTGTGCGTGTGTGTGTGTGTGTGTGTGTGTAAAATTAAGTTATTTATCCCATCTAGAGGAAAGTAGATTGTCTATTAAAAAAAACCCTTTGTTTTTTTAATAATAAAAAAAACACTTCAAATTATTATTTTTTATTTTTTTTTGATTACCTTATCACGGTAGAAATACCACAGTGGGATATAGTTAGACAGATGAAAAATGTTAGGGAACTTTGAACCCAAGATTAACCCGCTATTTATCTGCCGCTGCTGGTTTTTGCACATCCACATATTTCAAACCTTCAAAAACTTCACGAAGTGTCGATCCATTCCCCGCGCCAGTCCATGTGGATCTAGATGCTGTCTTAGTGTGCGCACAAAAGCAACGACGCGGTAGCACATGCATAGTGTGCATATTTTATCTCCAATCAGCAAATTCAGCTCTTCATTTGCTATGTCTCCAGTGGAGACACAGCAAATTATCCCAATTAACTGTCTGTATACAGTCCATGTCCTGCATGTAGACCCATAAAATACCATTAAACAATATTTCTATTAAATGCTGCAAAGCCAGTGCTGAAGTAAAGGCATAGCTGAAAATATGACATGATATCCCTTGAAAAACCATATGGGCACCATATCAGTTAAAGTGAAGCTTGATCCATATTCCTTGTGCTTTGCTTTGTTAATCAATCAATTACTTTTAAGTAAAATGATTAAATAAAATGTGAATGTGTCATGCGTATACTCTGGGCAGAAATAAATAAAGTATACAGGCTTACATTGGGCTAAAGCACAGAGCGATGTTACTCATGAAGCAGCCTGAAGTGACCGAATCACAGTATGAAGCTGAGCAATGATTATGATGATGCAAGTAAAATATGTATTTTCCTTTTAGCACAGTATAGTACTAAGCACATTAACCAATGATTAGCCAGTTATGGGAGCTTTGTAGACTGAAAACATGTGATAAGTGACTCACTGTTTCCTTTGGATCAATTTGCAGAGTGCTGATATTTATTTGTGCAGGGCATTCTATAAAGATCATCCTTGAAAAGAATATATTTCCCTGTCAAATGTGGTCATCAACATTCTACTCTAAAACCAATCACGTTATTTTTATGGATTTACATACAATGTCTTAGTGTCGTATTAGAAAAAAAGCAAAAAGAGAAAACAAGACAGTTCAATTTGACTTACTAATATTTTCAGTGATAGGCAAGTTTGATCAAACTAAAAAAAAAAAAAACGGGTTTTAGATTTATCGATAAAAGATTTATGTATTTATGTATTCAGTGTGCTGATGCACGTAGTGGAACATATATATTTTTTCCCATTCACTGTTCACACATGGATACTTCATTAACAGTAGATCAGACGGATATAAAAAACAGGAAACGGCAACATGTGCCTGGGTTTTGAAATTGTAGCGTTGTAGTTCCCTATCCATGTATGTCTGCACTCACTGGTTTGGATGTGCAAAAACCAGCAGTGGCAGATAATTAGTGGGTTAATCTTTGGTTCAAATTTCCCTAACATTTTTCATCTGTCTGACTATCCCACTGTGGTATTTCCACCACGATAAGGTAATCAAAAAAATATATAATAATAATGATTTGAAGTGTTTTTTTTATTATTAAAAAAACACACAGGGTTTTTTTTAATAGACAATCTACTTTCCTCTAGATGGGATAAATAAATTAATGGATCTGCAAACTACAGAACAATGTGAATATGGAGCAGGGTTTAAAACTATGGCCACAATAGACTCAGGATACAGTGATAGGACCGTGACATACAGTATATGAAAAAATAGAATCTAATTATCTTCTTTTTAAGGAGGCACAAAGAGATAAATGGAAATCTGTTTGTAGTAGGATTTTAAAAATATTTCTTAATTTATTCACATTCTTTTTTTCAGTCCTACTCTTCCTGCCTTTTGTCACCTCTGAAATAGGTTTTTGATCAATTACTTTAGTCTGAATTCATTCGGGGGGGGGGGGGGGGGGGTAAAATAATGAAACTATAAAAATTTGGCACGCATAAAATGAGTTACGTTTTGGGGATTAGAAGCATTTGCAGGAAATAAATGAATGAATGAATGAATGAATGAATGAATGAATAAATGAATAAATGAATAAATAAATAAATATATTCAGGGTGGACACTGCACATGTAAAGGTGCTTTTTTAAGTTGTTCAGACATGGAACCCACAACATTGCCAGGTTCAATTATTCGGGTTAGACAGTTGTTTTTCCTGTTCACAAATAGATCTCCTATACGGAAAAATTAAGTATTGAGTCGGTTCGCACATGACATGACTATTCCAGATAGTCATGTTAGGCAATGCAAATATGTACCCTCCAAAGCAATGCCGAACAAATGTTAAAGTTACGTTAGTTCGTCTTTAAAGTATTTGACAATCATTGTCATTGGAGTAATGCATTTTACCCTCACATGCAGAAATTGCATTTTGATTTGTTTATCCTATAGGTAATACAATCTGCTTATACAGCTTGCCATGAAAATCTTGAAGACCATTCACAATCTGATACAAACATTTTACTCACCATAGATAATAAAATAATTACTTTATCAGAAACATTTATTTTATAACTTAGTCACAACAGGCTACTTCTCATATTCTAGTTGCCATAGAAACTGTTGATCTGCTGCTTTACTTACCATGCTGTAAATTGGCATTTTTACCCTTCACAAAACAACATTAAAATATGCAGACTAAAGCCTCTTTCACATGTGCATCTTAATCTGTGAATGTTCCAGCATTTTTCCATGTCGGCATCATGTGTGAACAGGAGCAGAACGTGCTCCAAATAAAGAAACGGTGCAAATTTCAAAACGCATACAAAAAGCTAAAGCTAAATCAGCAATGGAAACATGCTTCAAGAGAAGAAGAATCCTGCAAAATTTCGAATTAAATGTAAAAAGAATGCGGTGCAAGAGACAAATTGAAAAACATAAACAAAAACAAATGCAACAGAGGAGAATCGCTGCAAAACCATTTGATGGAAGTGCTCCACGCCACTAGGGGGGACTGTACTCTTGTACAGAGGAACACAACTTGTTTCAACTTGGCAGCGTGAAGTACGTGCCTGGAATTGGGCAATTAAAATAAATGAAAATAGCCTTTTTTATATGATTCTCACAGTTATGTTAGATATTCTGAAAGAGCAACAACGAGGATCTTGTGAAACCCAGTACCCCCCCCAAAATGTGGAACATGGACTGAAGTAAAAAGAAAAATGAAGTTAAACCTATACAGGTTTAAAATGTACCCAATGTAGCAAGCTGGCTAGTGCTACATCTCTGTAGGCCACATATCAATTGCAGATATAGCTAGCTATTTAACTTTTAAAGAATATTTTTTTGTTGCATTTTACTGAAAACAACTGTGCATACAAGTATTGATTTTTAGCTAGTAAACCATGCTTCTATTGTTAAACTAAAGTTAGCTATTTGGGATTATATAACTGAGGTATATTGGCTAAAGTTATTACTGTAAAGTATCTTAAAACTATCAATCTTCAATTGTATTGTTTGTGGTAGGATTTGCATCTGTCAAAACTATTATTCAGCGAAATGTCTGGCCATTTTAATGCAAGCATTGTGCTAGGATAACCATTTACAATAAGTCAAGCTCAGTTCTTGATATAAATTCTTGATGGGATTTCATTTACAGGGTCCGATATCTTCCCACTGCAACAGCATTTCAACTCTAATTTCCCTGTCACTCTGGATTTTTGGTCATCTTCCATCTTCACCAAGACACTCAAAAACAATGAAAACAGTGAAATAAAAATTCTATAACAACAAAGTGGAAATTATATTAAGTGAATGCAAGTCAAATTTGCATTTGGTTTTTCCCATTTCCGGGATTTTTATAGTATAAAGTGGAACCTTCTGAGCATAACACTGATATGAATCCATATAGCTAAGCCTTTTTTTCCCCTGTTATTTTCTTTATAAATTTGGCGCCCAACACGTGGCTGAGCATAACCAATTTGCACCCCAATTTGGAATGGCCAATCATCTGCACCCACAGCCGCATACATTATGCAAACACCACTGCCGATTTGGGAGAGTGTAGACATCCACGGCTCTCCTTCGAAACACGTGGTGTTGCCAGCTGCTTCTTTTCACACTGCAAAGTGCAGCTAAGTTTGCATAGACCGGAGTCGGAGGAGTGACCTTTCATATGCGGCTTTGACTGCAATCTACGGGCCCCCGATCGACCAGCAGGGGTTGATAGATAGCAATGCAAATGGACCTTCTATCTGACTGAACTCTCCCATTCTCTAGGCGGCGGATCACCAATTGTGCGTCACCCTATGAAGCTACCAGCCACAGTCGGCACTGGCACGGTCCGGATTTGATCCGAGGCCATGAGGCTCATTCGTGCACCCCAGTATGGTGCCTTAAACGAATGAGCCATCCAGCAGCCATAGCTAAGCCTTTTAGGTGAATGTAATTTTTCTGTAAGGCGGCAGAGCAATTTTGACTTAATTCAGTCCCTTGTCAAATTCTGATGTTAGAATTTAAGGAGAGATCGTTCTGCCGTATTGTCATTCTCTCTTGTTCTTGATACATCTGTAGACTCATCTCCACGTTTGAGCCCAACAGTAGATTATTGCTTATTTTATAACTTAACTTAAAATAAAAACAGTGAAAATCTGATCCTTTTCCTGGGTTGCCAGATGAATCTTTCAGTAGGAATTTAATTTCAGTGAAAAGGCCTGGGATATGGAGATGTTTCCTGGACACTCCTCATTAGGGAGGAGTACATGGGGAGGGGGGTGAGAACATCTAGAATCTTTGCATTATGCATTAACTGAAAATGGGAGAAACATGCACCTGGAAACATTTTCTGTTGTCCTCAGCCAGATGGTTTTAAATGATTAACAAGTGTGTCATTACTCTGAGTACTCCAATTTGAATGAGAATTTACATCAGCATTATAAAGGTGGTGTGAGATTGCATGAATCTCTTAAACAAAAATTATTTAACCACAATAACCTTGTTACACACTTTGTTACAATCAAAATCATTAAATGAGAAGTGCACACAAGTATTGCTACTGCATTAGATGCAATCAAGTGAAATGGTAAGATGCATATTTAAATTGGGTTCTTTAAATGTGCACACTCATTAATCAAACAGAAACAATCAAAAGGACATCGGTGATTAGCAGCTGAAGGAACATTTTTTACCCACCAACCCCCACTCCAGCTCAGTAGCTGATTGATTGAATTTATTTGATAATTATCAGAAAATAGAAGTTCAAGCAGGAACATTGAGTACCAATTTTAAAAACTATCAAGGATTACACAAGAAAGCAAAAAAGCGTATGGTCCTTAAAGGGTAATTCAATTTTTTTTCTCTACTTTTACAACCTATTTCCACCATGCTGATCGTTAATAATAATTTTGTCACATCTTTCTTTTTCGAGCTTTGATCACCCAAAGAACCACTCCACTCAGCTTTGCAATGGAGTCCAATGGGGCATATTTAGATATAGGTTAAATTTACCTCAAACAAGTCCAGTTTATCAAAACATCTTATTTGGAAGTGAAAACAAGTGTGAAAGTTGAAATTTATTTGCTGAAAATAAAATTTAAATATATTCCGTTGAATGCTTTTTAAACTTGCAGAATACGTTGTGCGTCAATTAAATTATGCATTTTGGGATCTTATCATTTCAGTATGCAAGTATTCTTTCTTTTTTACTTTAACATCTTCATTTTTTCACCTGAGCACAATTTGGGTTGGATGTGCATACTAGCCCCACTGCCTTTAATCTCAAAATACATATCATACATATATTAATTACGTTCTCAATATACATCATAATTAAGTGGACACCAGCCACAACAACAATAAAAGTCAACAGAATACATCTCTGTAATAAACTTAAAGACAATACAAAATTCAGTAATACCATAATATAAAAAAAATCTGCCATTTAATTTACTCAAGCATACCCCTGCTGAGCAATCTTTTTATTATGGACTTGAACCTGCCTGCAACACTGATTTATTTTAGCTTCATTGGATGTGTATTCCACAGAAAGGCAGCAGAGTAGAGAAAGGTCTCCTTGCCCGTACAGGACTTACTGTAAATCTGAAAGGGGCAATATTAGTTAGATATTAGAGCCCTCTCTTGTATCATAAGCATGGGCATGTCAAACAAGCTTAAAATAGTTAGAAAGATAACTGGGCACAGCACCACAGATGCATTTTACACAACACATTTTGTTACCAAGGCCTCAGTGTCCAATAACCTCCACTTTCTATGCCATACACTCTCAGAAAAAATATCTGAAATACAACCAAGGTAGTTTACAGATACCTTCTCAGTAATCAAAGCATCACCAACTAAACCTTTAAAATCAGGCTTTCTTTAGTTTTGTCTTAGATCCAAATAAGATCAACGCTCTCTTCCCAAGATGGAAATTATTGTATTATATTAATCTTGTATTATTGTCAGTTAACCATTGACTGACTTTCAAAATCTCATAAAGGGCCCTATCTTAAAAGCTGAAAAAAATGAAGATTGAATACTGTCACTTTCTGCAGACTATGCAGTTCTCAGGACTGGGTGGATGTGAAAGGTAGTTAATATCCATGCCACGCCCAAGAGCCTCTAGGCAAGTTATGTGCAAACTCAGAAATGCAAACACAATTTAGCAAAACAAACGATAGCTAAATAGCCTAAAAAAGAAAGTGCGTGGTGCAAGTTGCAACCGTACCACATGTTTGAGCCACTGAACTAAAGAAGATCCGTTCACATAGAGGGCCCTATCTTATGCCCGGCGCTAAGCGGCGCTAACCCAAACGCAAGTGTCTTTGCTATCTTACACCCGGTGCATGGTTCATTATAACGCCTTGCGTTCACGTCGTTTAACTACCATGTATTCTTGCGCCCATTAAAAGTGAACTGGGCGTGTTGGTCTTAAGATGAGGAGTGGCCAGGATTATTTTTGGCGTATTGCTATCTTGAGCCAGCAGAAAGCACTTGTGCTAGAACCACAACAAACCTGGTTTAAAGTCATGTCGCAGTTGTTTACATGTTATTTTAACTGCGCATATAAGTACGTCTACATAGGCGTGTGCACAACGCGCGTACCCTCCTGTCTGTTACACACAGGGGCGCGCAAAAGCATGACTAAAATATCAAGATTACAATGTGAAATATTATTATTGTGTAAGCTATATCAAAAAATGCATAATAATAAAAGGGTCCATAGCCTACCTTTCCCTCAGCGAAGGGGAATGCCACATTACATTGCTCTCAGCCCACTCCATCAACATCCAGGCGATGTGCGATGGTACGGGACAATGGCTATCCATTAAAAAGGAGCTGATAACACCTATATCAAGCCTAATGCGCAAATTATAATTTGCACCTAATGCGTGAATTGTCATTCAATGGAAAACTCGCGCACGGCAATAGACGGACATTTGAGTTCTGAAAATGCGCTTCAGATGTCATTACAATACAACTCTGTTTATCTAGAAATACAGCCTGTAAGTAAATAGAATGGTTTGTGACGGAAAAAAGTTCAAAACCTTGTCCAGTGAATATTGCATTTATTGTTTTTCAAATAGCCTAGGCTACAGCGGATTCACTGTGCATAAGGTTTTTTCGAAAGCCTATGGTTAAAAAACACAGATAAATGTCACCATGTTAACTAAATTGTAACCTTAGCTATTCTTCGTCCTTCATATTATTTAAATTACAGTGACCAGGTTCCCATACCATCAGCTTATTAAAACCCAGCTGATCTCACCTGTTATTCCATAACTGAACAAAACGATTTTAAAGAGAACTAAGCGTCTAATTAGAAATGAAAACAAATTTGCAGCGCATTACACAATTAATTCACAATTAATTTTAATGCCATTCTCTGCATGTGCGCTGCATGTTCTCTGTTTCCCCTGCTGTAAGTCACACGTTTCACGGTCTTCCTGGGAAAGTGGATTGTTTTAAAGCATTACGCTACAAGTAAAACAGGTTGTTCACATTTCCTTAAACAGGACATTATTAAACAAGGGGAGATATGCGTGAACATATGGGTTGCCAACCTGACAGCTTTATTGTATTTAGTGTCATCATTAAGGCAAAATAATGGTATTTATGTTATTAATCAATATTACTATGAAGGTAGCCTAATGAACTTCGGCTGAAGCGTGAACTTCGAGAACTCCATGAGAACAGCCTCATGGAATTGATGTTTGACACTTTCATTGCATAATCAAACGAAATTCGCTGAACAAGCAGGCTAATTTGGCGTTTTCTAAGGTGAGACTGAAGCCATTGATAGCTTATTCTCAGCTGTTGCAGGTTCTTTTAACGAAATTGAACCACATATATTTTCTAAAATAACAGCCCTGTCGGGAATTACCTGGAACTCATAGGCTAATGGTTAATCTGAATAATATTGATCATACTCCATTTAGCCTATTCCTTGATCACACTAAACAGGCACAACCAAGTCTGTTTTGCCATCAAGCAATCCGCCAAGGTGGAAAAGCAGGCTTTTAAAGGGAATGGGATATTACATTTTGATTGGTTTATTGCATGTCACACCCAAGACACACCTATAATTAATGAAGCGACTAGGTTCAGCCCATTTGCGCCTTGCGCCGTGCTTAGCACCCAAAAAACACGCCGTTAAAATAGCAAAAGTGGACTTGGACACGCCCAAAATGGACACATGGAGAAATAACTTCTACTTGGTGGGAATCCAGGTCCCTTGCTTTGGATACATCAAGAGTTTCTTTTGGACAGTTGTTTAAACTCATCCACTTGAACCCCTTTCTGAGAATATAACTGCTGAACTATGCTTTTCCCATAAACAGCGTCCACCTGTTTCCAAACCAAAGCCATTCATGGAGTAAAATGCAAGATTTTGCAAACTACAAATTGCGTGCATGGTTTGGCTGGAAGAGTGGGCAACCGCCACTACTAATGGAGGGAAGATGTGTGATGCTTCGAGTGTAGCCATTTCCTGCCATATTGAGTCATTTCTTATTGAAATGTGAGAGAGCTTTTGTATGAAAACACAGGGGATTCAAAGATGACCTCAATATATCATCGCCTCTGTCTAATATACACTACTCTCCACTGGTTCCTTCGCTCCCAGGATGTCCAAATTCAATTATTGATAGGCCACAACCACACCGCAAAGTGGTTTGTGTATTTACACTGAGGAGTTGGAATACACATATTAATTAGAATGGCTTACTGTAAATATAGCTCAACTAGTCTGTCCTTGGATTGTTGTGTGCCAACACTGGTAGATTACTTTGTGTTGTCCATTCTCTTCAGTTCCAGAAATTGATGATTACATTGTAGAATTAATACACCAGCAATCTCCAAAACAATGATTGTGCTGTCATTATTACGAAGATAATTACTTAATTTAATGAATTACTCAGCAACAATTAGTGAAAATACAGTGTGTTCTGAAAAGGATATTTTAGCAAATTTTTCATGTGGGTAGGCATCCTATTGTATGTACTGGAATTATTACTATTACTATTGGTAGGACCAGCCTGCATGGTGCTTGTGCTCAGTGCCTGAACAGGATGAAAAATGTCCATACTTGAATAAAAGGAACTAAAGTCATTATTTTAGTGGTCAGCTTTTGTCCACCTCTGTGTCTTTATGGGGGCAGCTACATTTTTTCACCTCCTGAGAAGAGACATAAACCTGCATTAAACTTTTTTTTTTTTCCTTGAGCGTGCAATGCATGAATGCATACAACTCGCTTTCCACCAGCAACCCTTTTTCACTGCCTAGGAGAAGTGGGGAAAAAATAGAAATTCCATCCAAGCCATGCATCAACAAAGCCCCTGTCTCCCCAATGACTTTCCCTGAGAGCACGGATGGAGTGGCTAATGGGTCACAATACCCTTTGTCAAAGAAAGAGAAGCAAGTGTCTGCATCTTAGTAGTGTAGCTGCAGGAAAGTATTGCGTTTTCAACCTCCCACAAGCCGTCACCTAATTCAGTCATTGCATTTTATAGGGAGAGCATGCTATGCTGTAACATTACCATTTGAAAAACGTGGGTCTCTGAGCTTAACGTTAGTATTATTGGGCTCTATCTTGGCGCTTGGTCTAAGCGCATGGCATAAAGTCATTTCAGGGCATGTCCAAGTCTACTTTTGCTATTTTAACGGCGTGTTTTTTGGGCGCTAAGCACGGCGCAACGTGCAAAGGGGCTGAACCTAGTCTCTTCATTAATTATAGGTGTGTCTTGGGCATGACATGCAATAAACCAATCAAAATATCATATCCCATTCCCTTTAAAAGCCTGCTTTTCCACCTTGGCGGATTGCTTGATGGCGAAACAGACTTGCTTGTGTGTGTTTAGTGTGATCAAGGAATAAGCTAAATGGATCAATAGTATGATCAATATTATTCGGACTAACCATTAGCCTATGAGTTCCCGGTAGTTCCCGACAGGGCTGTTATTTTACGAAATATATGCGGTTACATTTCGTTAAAAGGAGCTTCAACAGCTGAGAATAAGCTACCAATGGCTTCAGTCTCACCTTAGAAAACGCCAAATTAGCCTGCTTGTTCAACGAATTTCGTTTGATTATGCAATGAAAGTGTCAAACATCAATTCCATGAGGCTGTTTTCATGGAGTTCTCAAAGTTCAAGCTTCATCCGAAGTTCATTAGGCTACCTGCATAGTATTATTGATTAATAACATAAATACCATTATTTTGCCTTAAAGATGACACTAAATACAATAAAGCTGTCAGGTTGGCAACCCATATGTTCACGCATATTTCCCCTTGTTTTATAATGTCCTGTTTATGGAAATGTGACCAACCTGTTTTACTGGAAGCCTAATGCTTTAAAACAATCCACTTTCCCAGGAAGACCATGAAAAGTGCAATTTACAGCAGGGGAAACATCTGCTCCTGCTTGAAGTTAAAGCGTACATGCAGAGAATGGCATTAACATTAATTTTGAATTAATTGTGTAACGTCCTGCAAATTTGTTTTCGTTTCTAATTAGATGCTTAATTCTCTTTAAAATCGTTTTGTTCAGTTGGTCACTGTAATTAAAAAAATATGACGAAGAATACTAAGGTTCAAATTCAGTTAACATGGTGACATTTATCTCCGTTGTTTAACCGTAGGCTATGGAAAAAAACGTATGCACAGCGAATCCGCTGTAGCTTAGGCTATTTGAAAAACAATAAATGCAATATTCACTGAACAAGGTTTTTTTGCGGTCAAAACCATTCTATTTACTTACAGGCTGTACGTCTAGTGAGTTGTATTGTAATGACATCTGAACCGCATTTTCAGAACTGAAATGTCCGTCTATTGAAGTGCACGAGTTTTCCATTGAATGACAATTCACGCATTAGGTGTAAATGACAATTCGCGCATTAGGCTTGATATAGGTGTTATCAGCAAATGGAAAGCCATTTTTAACAGATAGCCATTGTCCCGTAACAGAAGATTGTCCCCCCCAGAAGATTACAGGAATTATTGGCAAATATAGGCTAAGACATAGATTGATCCAGGATAATTGCGAATAGTCTATAGCCTACATGTAACCTTACAGGTACCATCGCACATCGCCTGGATGTTGATGGAGTGGGCTGAAAGAAATGTAATTCCCCTTCACTGAGGGACAGGTAGCTATGTGGTCTTTGACCTATGGACCCTTTTATTATTATGCATTTTGCATAATAGCCTACACAATAATAATATTTCACATTGTAATCTTGATATTTTTAGTCATATATGTGCTCGCCCCTGTGTGTAACAGACAGGAAGGTGTACGCGCGTTGTGCACACGCCTATATAGGCGCACTTGTATGCACGTTAAAATAACATGTAAACAACTGCGACATGACTTTAGACCAGGTTTTTGGTGGTTCTAGCGCAAGCGCTTTCTGCTGGCTCAAGATAGCAATACGCCAAAAATAATCCTGGCCACTCCTCATCTTAAGACCAACACACCCAGTTCACTTTTAATGGGCGCAAGAATACATGGTAGTTAAACGACGTGAACGCAAGGCGTTATAATGAACCATACGCCGGGTGTAAGATAGCAAAGACACTTGCGTTTGGGTTAGCGCCGCTTAGCGCCGGGTATAAGATAGGGCCCTCTATGTGAACGGATTCTCTTTAGTTCAGTGGCTCAAACATGTGGTACGGTTGCAACTTGCACCACGCACTTTCTTTTTTAGGCTATTTTTGCTAAATGGTGTTTGCATTTCCGAGTTTGCACATAACTTGCCTAGAGGCTCTTGGGCGTGGCATGGATATTAACTAGCTTTCACATCCACCCAGTCCTGAGAACTGCATAGTCAGCAGAAAGTGACAGTATTCAATCTTAATTTTTTTTTCAGCTGTAGACGTTTTTAGACGTCTTGGTGGATGATTATTTGACATTACTCCTCATTATTAAAATAAAGAAAACCACTTTGTTGGCATCCCTTTAAATATATTTAGGAGTTGGTTACAGTTATTTCACTGCAAAAAAATTATATACTATCACAGCAACAATAAAAACACAAAAGTTCCCAAATATAGGTCAAAGAAACTTATTTTGCCTTCTCACTTCTGGAAGATCCCAAATAAGGGGTGTTATTATGCGGGTGCAGCCAACGTATTTGCACACGTATATTCACAAGTATATTCATTTCACACTTTGTGGGTGATCAACTAAGAGTCATTATATAAATTACTCCAGCCACAAACAGCCATATTTAAATGAGAGATTTTGCATGTTTGGAATGTTTATACTGTAAGAAAACGGTGAAAAGACTGGCAGCAATGTTGCCGTATTTATGGTATTTTATTTATTGGCGGTTTATTACAAACTGTTTCACTTGATGTTACAGATGTTTGTCAGGACTAAAACGATCTATGCTTACTAGCACTAAGGCCACTCGCACCATAAGTGTCACATAAAATCACATTTCCTTTTGATCATGGGTTTTATTTTTATAAAGTTTTGATTTGCTTGTTATTGACTGTTTGTTATAATATACATTGTATTGCTGTTTGAATCAAATACTAGTTACTCTTGTATTCTGTAACACGATTTGCTGTGTGTAACAATTGCTACACGGTTCACCTGATATGGATGTTAAAACCCACAAATTAATTCTGAAAGTCTGCACTTTAACCCCATTTCAAATCCGATGTGCTGGAGTACAAATATAAAAGTGCTTTCATTTCTACATGGTGAAACCAAAATGTGTAAAAAAATACCCTTCAATAAAAGCTGAGTATCTGCACTTTAACCACATCCGAATTGTTTGATTACAAATCTAAAATTGCGAAGTATAGAGCCAAATCAAAAAATATATATTTTTGTCCCAAACATTATGGAGGAAATTCTATAATACATATATTTCTTGACACGTTAAATCACACTAGTTTAATTGTGTTCCTCAATGATATTTTTAAATTCTGAGCTTGCATTTAGTTGAACACAGTTTTTTTATTTTTCCGAAAGTAACATGTTCTCTATTGGGGCTTCAGGGAACATGCCTAATTGCTTTAGGATCAATTCTGGGTTAGCCTACAGATAATAAACTTTCCCAGTTTAACACAGAAAGCCAAATGCTATTTGACAGCTCTTGCAAAATACTGTTGATATTGACAGAAGAGCATTTCGTTTTTGGCAGGTTTTCCCACATTATTGTCAATCCATGACAGAAGAGACAGTAAACTCACTGAGAGTGACTACATTTAACTATGACATTAGGGCGATGGACTTTTCTTTACTTAAACTTGTGACTTTCTCAGCTGTTCCTAATTTACATGTCCCTGCTGTGAACAGCTAATTTTAAATTTTCACCTTGCAATTGTTTAATATGCCTTTTTTAGCAGCATGACCCCACGTAAAGGATTTGAGCCTGCTTCACCATGGTAACAAGCCACATGCCCTACCAAAAAACTGCCAGTGATGTGATCCTTCAGCCAATAAGGTACCCCTTGAACTTCAGCCAGAGTCAGATGCTCTGATGGTCCCTTTTTCTGTCATCCCCGTAGTACTGATGCCATGGCTGGGGTCTTGTGGAGTGGTATATAATTGCCCTGGGATTTCCTAGCTTTTTGCGCAGTATCTTGCTAGCTGCAGAAATTTGGCAGCCCTCAAACACAATCGCTGTGCTCCACAGCTATTGGATGGCAGAGTGACAAGTGGTGGCTGGATGCACGCTTTGTGTGCCTATTAGTCTGCCCCCTTTGGAATTGACTAGAGGACAATTTAATGATTTGACAGGCCTGCAATCACAAATGGGATATTTTGAAATTTAAAATTTAAATAAATAAATGGTTAAAAATGGCGCTCGAGAACTTTAGACCCACACACGTTCTGTTCCACACCAGGGACATTCCTCAACAACGTAAGCGTGTGTTGTGCTGTGAAAACGAAAGGTCTGAGCACAAGAGCCCTGTCTGAAAGCAGAAGATGCCATGCAGTAGAGGACACACACACATATGCAGTTGGCGATTGAGAGTTTGCGTAAACCAATTACAGTCCTGAAAGCCGAGGCAGGGAATAAATGGGGGAATGAATACAGTATTGAAAATGCTCGCACCACTATTAGCTGGGACACTTCCTATCTTCCATGGCCTTTACCTTATATATGCTTGGAGGACCTACAAAAATTAATTGTGTATGTTTTTTTTAAATTATTTTGTATATGTATATTTCGATCTGATTGCTACCATATTTTTCTTTCTACAGTGAACCCAGTTTAAACCCATGGGTATGCCAAACGGTAAATATGAAACAGGTATCCTCGGAAGAGGCGTCTGGGCTCTTTTTATCAGTGTAATGTGTGAGGAACAGTCCCTCCCCCTGCAGTATTATGATGATGGCTGACTGCTCATGCCTGCTGTGAAAGGGGTTGTTGATGAAACGGGCCCCTCTGTCAGCCTGTTTCACTGGGTCAGGGTTTGGAACAGTGACTGCAGCTGTAGGATGCTCCTCTTACCTGAGGGTCATTTCCATTCTGTGGTATTCATTTAAGGGGTGCCCCGGGATTATACGTGACCACCTCCCCTTTCCCCCAGCTTGCTGTTCCTGACCAGGAGCTGCGCATTACTGTTACCACTTCCCAGTCCACATTGCAGTCCCAGTCATTTGCATGGAAGGCACTCACCTACATCTATGCCTCACCTGTGTTAATGTTACACAGGTCAGCTCTCACAACTAATGGCCCAAAGGGCTCACAACCCCCCCCCCACATTCCGGAAGCCTTAATTTCCACCTTTGCGATTTCCCTAATTTTCCAGGTGGTCACGCCGCACACTGGCTGCCTCACGCCTCGATTCATTACCCAAGCCATTTATTGGGCACATGCCCCACTAGCATTGGAAAATGTGCTATGCAGCAGTCCACTGCACCTGAATCTGAATAAAGGCTGCGGTGCTGGTGGAATTTCAACATGCATGGTCCCTAATAGCCCATTGCATTGAGGTGGGAGCTCAGACCCGCCCCATTCAGCTCGAACGGAAAATGGGGTGTAGGATTGGCAGCGTGATAATGAGGAAACATGGGGTTGGGGCTATGCCAATCCCACCAACCAGGGGTTTGGAGAATGTACAAGGCATATGGGAGAAGGCTGACCCAGAGAGGTAATCCTCACTTCCTGAGACACTTTACAAGTCCCATTTGGTGCGACCTTTTCTCACCTGGTTGATTCCGACCTCTAATCGCATGCAGCCCAGGCATGATGTGTGCCAGGGGAGAAGGCTGTGCGCATGACTCGGCTGAGTGAGAACAGGCTGCACTTCTCTGTGACGACTGGGTCTCAGGCTCCTCCCACTGAATCCCCCACCTCAAAAAATATTTGTTTATTTATTTAATTATTCATTCATTTATTTGCTTATTTACAGAGAATCATGTCGCACCATTCAACCATGGAGCGAGAAAGCCTTTTCTGAATTAATTATTTGTCAACATGTATTTTAACTGTCAATCACCACATCACTTATGATTGAATAATTCATGTTGCCACTGAAGAGGACGGCTTACAAATTAATTTCCCCAGGGCTTTTGCTTCACAGCTAGAATCACAAAAGTACAAATAATAAAAAAGACATGACCAGATAAGGCCCAATTATATGGGTGAGTACATTTTCAACCTGGAAAACACACTCATAGGTGTGTGACCTGTAGACCAGGTCAGAATTTACATTTTTGCACTGGTACCAAGGGAATCATTTTCTCTTATCGATGCATGAGTCAAAATCTCTGCAATAAAGGCCTGCTTGTCGGAGTTAAATGTCAGGTTTGATAAGCATACAGAGAAGCCAACACATAAGAAGGCCAAGATGAGCATTTAGAAGCATGGTTGAGGAGCTGGCTGGTAGAAAGGATAATCTAATTTAATAGGAAGCTTGAAAATAAAGTCAAGGCCACCAACACAATCAAAAGGGTCCTTGAAAAAAATGCATAAAAGCAATTTGTAGTCATCGTGGCTGAATGAGCATTTCTACAGAAATCTCTATGATGAAGCTATAGAATTTGAATTATGGATGTTTTCAGCCATTGCTTCAACAAAAATTCTATTTTTTAATTTATTCCAAATAAGTGCTCCTCATGTCTCATTGTGTCTTTGTAATTTTTCAATGCCATAAGCTTACATGAAAAAACTGATCCAAGTGACATAGGTTACGCTGCACATAACGATAAGCAATATGGCGTCAATTATTTAAATCTATGCCATGTGATCTGAGAACCATTTGCTTATAATATTCCTGCACGCTTTCTCACAATGGGTATGATTAATTATGTAGCACACATTAAGGAAAAATGAATACTACGTAAGACCCAATTCATGCAAAGTGTTGTAAGAGGACAGTTGGCTGCTCTTCTTAGCCAACTGTGTATCTTCGCATCATTATTTCATGCACAAGAAAGCAATGTATACAGTTGATTCTAGGTGTGGAATTTTCATTTGGAGTCCGTGTTTGTCACCTCTCAACATAAAGACCAAATAAATAAATGTCAATTCCAGTAAAGCAGGCCACCATAGCCAAAACATCAGGTGTGTCAAAATCAACTGTAACATGTCCAGCCCACTTGATTTTTAGCTGTGTTAGATCCCTCATTAAATTTCTATTACCATCCATTCCACCTTTAGTTTTAACTGGGCTGGCCAGTGAAGGATGGGCCGCCTCTCTCTAGCCAGGTTCCTTCTGAGATTTCTTCCCATTGGGGAGTTTTTTTCTCACATGCACTGTGAGGTATATGGCTTTGGCAAAATATTAGAGCCTTTGTTGGATGACATTCCATCTCTTGAAATGGAAGGGTCAGAGTTCTCTGCTCCATGGTACTATCTGCCTCTTGATCGCTGATAATCTCGCTTGCCATTCACTTGGAGGGTTTTTAGAAAGCCTTTCAGCCAACATATTTTCCCATTTCTATCTAACTGACAAACAAGCTGCCCAGCGTGTGTTTGATGATGATCACCAGGAGTTTCGTAATAAAGTAAACTATAAACAACATGTTGTGCTTAACAATCCAACTTTAATTGGTATGAAAGAGGATTCCTGTTTAAACTCACTCAATTACTTTCATATGACCGAAAACATTTGTGTAGACACTATGCATGACATTTTAGAGGGTGTAGCTCTAGTTGAAGTAAAATTGATGTTAAAGAGATACTGCAGAGCCTTTTCTAAGGCCTTTTTTACCGCTTCAATTTGAACTGGAACTCGTGAGTAGGTGTGCTCATATGACGATAATGCAACGTAGTCATATTATGAATATTCATACGGTCAGGAGTGAAAGGGTGTGTCTTGGTCAACTGACTCAGCCCCACTGAACTCAATACGCTCTCCCCTCACTACTAAACAAACAACAAAATGGTGAGCGACAAGGGTGACAGCAGTACTGCAGGGAGTTGTGAGGTGGAGGAGTTTGAAATGATTCCTTCGTGGTGGAAGACTCTCCTCGCGAAGATGTTGCTCGGGCAATACAGCTATATTCATTCGAGCCACTGGCCACAGCAGCCGCCGCCCCGGCTGTATTGTTTGAGCAACGTCTTTGCGAGGAGAGGACCGGGGATGTAACCGAATGGTAGAGCTAATGTTACCTAGCTAAGTTAGCTTGTTTGTCTGCCTAAAGTAACATTACTATTAAATACATTAAAATACACAGCAAAACCCAGTCACACAGTAACGTTAGTATTTTGAACATGGCTGGTTGTAGCGCCCTCATCCACTTGGTCTGGAGAGAATTGTTATCATTTATTAGCTAACATTCTTCATAAATTAAGATAACTTAAGATAACTAGCTAGCTCTCTGGACCAAACGGGGCTAAACTCACACACAATAGACTGCCTTGCATTACCTAACTTATCGATACATTCCGTCTCTCTGCAGATTATGAAAGCTAACAGCGCCGGTGGCGTTGCACCGAGGAACGATACTTCTCTGACTCCTTGGCATAATGCAGGCAAGTTAGCTAAAGATACCAAAGTAAGATGTTGTAGATGAATAACTCTATGGCTACGTTCACACTGTAGGTAAAAAGTGGCCCAGATCCGATTTTTTCCTCAAATGTGACACAGATCTGATTTTTTATGGAAGTGTGAACAGCGAAAATCACATTGAATCTGACATTTCCAATTCTCATTTGGGCCACTTTTGAATGTGGTATTAGATTCCGATACATAACCGATTGTGTCAAAGCGACCGCAGTCTGAACAGTCAGATCGGAATGAATGTCATTTTTTAACGTCATTTTTATGTAGCTAGCAGGGCATATTTTTATACAGTATGATTAAAACGTAGCGCATGGGCTAGTTAACTCACTATTGTACAGGGTAGGCTATCAACAGATTCATATTATATTATCATATGTTGTCATTTTAGATAAGTGGTAAATGTGCAAAGCAGTGGATTTTTTGGGCACAAACGATTCACCATAATAAGTCGGAAGTAGGCTACGTTTTTATATAATTCGCGGACAGCTGTGTTAACCGTTTTGTGATTTTAAATAATGTTAGAACTGTCCATATTATTGTCTTGGTTTGTTGCACGGTATTCATTATTCACGGTTTTCTCATGCAGCTGCTTACCGAACGTTAATGGTTGTCGGTCCAATAATGTGTCAATAGTTTAATCTAAGGGTGCGCAGTGATGTTAGGCTATAGCCTAGGTAACGTTACACATGAAGTTGAACAGATGTGTCGTGTGATAGTTTTTTTATATTGTGTATTTTAACACGGCTGGAACGTTGTATTGACCAATCTGCATCCCGCAACTATCCGTTTTATAAATGTTATATCGACTGGTCTCACTAGCCAAACGGCCGAGCGCTCCATTTTCTTAACTCGCCCATCCTCAGAATCACTAATTTTGTGCCTTGCTTGAGTTTCACTGAAACTGCCCATGTCACGGTCCCCCCATTCCTGGCTCCGATCGCGCATTCACGAGTACCTCTGCACAGAAGTAGCAGCCATGGCAGCACAAAAAGCTAGTAAAACCTTGGCTTTTTTCCTGTCTCCTCACCCTTATCATTAGCTCCACTGCACATCGACTTTAAAATTAACGCAGAAGCTGTGACTTTGATTACTTCCTTTTTTTTGTTGTTTATTTCTGCAGGCTGTGTAACAGGTGCTATTTCTTTTGTTTTTGTTAATTTGCACAGGTCATTTGAGGAGAGCAATCGGTTCACACTGGAATCAGATATGGGCCACATTAAAAAATTTACGTGAACAGCCAAACAAAAAAAAAATCGGATCTGAGCAATAAATCGGAATTGAGCACTAAGGCCTGCAGTGTGAACATAGCCTTAGTAGCTCGATATAAATCGTAATATTAACGTTAGCAGTAATACAAAGCAATTTGCATTTGAACTTGAACTAGCTAGTTCGCAGCACAAGGGTCTCTCAGTCTCAAAGAGAAAAAAAAAAAAACGTCGGTCTCTGCTTTTATACCACGTGCCCAGCCGAGACCACCCCTAGGACCACCTCAACTCCACCCATTTTTATGTTAAGGATCTTGTGACGTCATGAATCCCCGGAAACCAGCGTACTGGTAAGCCTACACAAAAACTCAGATAAAACTATTTTGACTAAACATGAGATTTTCGGACATAAACAGTTGTGTATGATCATAATCTAACTCAAAACATCGGTTTTCAATGGGAAAAGTCGGTTTTGACTGCAGTATCACTTTAAAACTTTTCATCAATGACAGAATGGTAAGCTTTGATTACGGTTTTGCAAATGAGAAAAACAAACCTAGTGCCATTCTTAACCTGAGAACATCAGAGAATCCCATAAAACAAACAGCCAGTCAGATGTGGTGCCTCTTACTCTTTCTATCCTTCCTAATAGGAGATTTTATGTGTTCTTTTTTTTTTTATTTAAAAAAAAAAAATGTTCAACCTTGGAAATTGTTCCTCCTCCTCAGAGAAATATGTAGCATAGTATTTGTAATAATATAAGGGTTGCGCTCCAGGTATTAAACCACGCCCCATCAATTTTTTTTCACTAGTAGCCAAAAGCTAATTTCTACTCTGAACAGCACTCGCAGTGGCTGCTTTGTTTCTCTCTCTCTCGCTACCTCTCTCACTCATACACACAAAACACGCTTGCTCAAGCTGCTGCCAGCCCCGCTTTGAGCTTACAATGATGCGGCCAGCAAACAGAAAATCACATGCTGTCCAAATAGTTACCCACGCCATGTAGGCTAGTCATTTTACAAAGGCTGTAGGCAATCACATTACCTGCAACATATCAACAATAGCTATTGGTTTCTATTGCACATGTGTTCACTGCACTGAACTCTCCAGAGCTCGTACACACTGGCACTAAAATCAGTTTCGAAAACCGTTTTGGCTCCTTAAAACTGTCAAAAAAATACACAATGTCAGGGGTTTCTAAAATGTTTTAATTTAAAATACAGCTCCCTCCGAGCTGGGATCGACAACCCTTAAAGGGCAACATGCAGGTTAAATTTCTTAATGGATCTTGGAGAGGGTGATTTGAAAAGAAAATTTTTTTTAGAGGCCACAAGTGTAAAAATACAGAGAAAAATTGCCATTATAAGCCACGCCCCCTAAAAACGTTCCTTTTTTTCATATCGCCCAGTGACGTCACAGGAGGTATATAGTCTTTGCCTGACCTTGCCACAGTGCAGTGACTGAGTTAATACAGTTAATTTTTTAACTTATTATATTTCATATTTTTATCAATTCTATTTTATTTTCTATATATTTTATTTTCTTAGTTATTTATTTATGTATTTATTGGATTATAATTATTTATTCTTACTAAAGATCAATAAAGTTTGTTTTAATTAAATAATCTGGCAAATGAACAACATGGGGACGGGCATCACTTGCATGCACAACTAGAATGCCCCGAGTAAAACTAACGTTACTCCTCCCTTGTCCTCCACCCCACCTCGGCCAACAAAGTTCAGCAATGGATATAAAAGAGCAGAAGCTCTGAGCTATCACGTCAGGGTCCATAGTTTGTAACGAGCCACACAATGCAGTAGCCTACTTGGTTAGTAGTTAGTTAGTGAGGTCAGTCGGTCAGTTGCTTAGTCATTTTGTTAGTTTCCGTTTTAGTGGTTTCACAGTGATTTACTGTGAAATACTTTTGTGTTTTTACCCTTCAGGAAAAGTTGCTACTTTCGTGCGTGGGTGCGATTTGTGAAGGTGAGGATCGGGACTTCACTGAGGCATCTGTGTCCTAAAACACATTTTAGGGAGGGGGATTATGTCCCCGGAGATATTGATGGAGTTCAGGATGGGATTTCGAAAACAGCACCGCATGAGACTGATAGGCCTACCTGGTGCTGTCCTATCCATTCACTCTCCTTCAACATTAGCAGCCTCTGCCCCTGGCCCTGGGGGTAACACTTCTCACAGAGCCAGCACAGATTCAACTAGAGACTGAAATGTGAAATATTTATCGTGATTGCTACTAGCTAACTATAAATTAATGAAATAATGTTGCTTGCTGTGAGGTAGCTAGTTAGCTAAACCGACCGATCGATCTGGCATCATACCTACTGTTAGCATCAAGAAATATTTCCCCATACGTTTGGTAATACGTATGTGGCGGCATGACGTGTTGTATACGTCTTATTAGGCAGCTGGGGTAATGGCAGCAATTACACTTCGTTGAGGGTGTAACGTAACGTTAATTTAAATGGTGATCGTGGACCGGGGAGGGGGAGATAAAACTTGTTACTTTATTATTAGCTAGAGCCAACAGATAAAGAAAAAAAAATTAGTTTGTCAGCCCATGGTTTCACACGCATCCTAGGAGCAGGAGAACTTACTTGATTGCAATAGAGTGCAATATTGATTGCTTACTTATTGCCACGTAAGCAATCAATATTGGTGAATTGCATAGTTTATTTTTTCTCCAGGCTCCTATTGGCACACCTGCACTACAATGACAAAGGCAGCCAATGTTGATGTCTACTGCGGTCCACCATATTTTTAGTGGTGGTGTGTGCACTGTGTGCAGTAACAGTATTTACCTATTTTAACAACAGCTACATGATCATGAACTGTGTATTCTGCGCTTTCTGCACATTCCATTGGCTATAATGGTCACAATTGCAGCTCAACATAGGCTACCGATTAATTCAAAGTGTAATTAGCTCGCTATAGCTACCAGCTTTCTTGACTGAAACAATAGATGAACTTTGAAAAATATTAGTGGTGGGACATATACGTCCCAATTTTTTATAGTGTTCATATTTCACGGAAATTTTAAATTAAAACGTTAATAAAACACGGAACTTTCAAGGCAAAATTGTTAAAAACAGTCACAGCCTGCGAACACATTTGTTTATATGCTTATCAGCTCTAAGGTTACACTACGCAGGGTGCTAATAGCCCAACCCACTGTTTACAGCCTTCACCTCGCCGCAGTCACAGGCAATAAAATGCATATCACAAAAACTCTTGGTACAGTTTCTACACGCTAAAAAATCAAGATCCGATTTAGGAACAATTGTATGTTACTGAAAAGTTGTATAAATTAACATTATGTGTTTTTTCCCCGTGCTCTTCCGGTTTTGTTTCAATATATTTTATTTTCTACAAGATCTCTTGATAAACATGTTTAATTAACCAAATTTGATACCTGGTTATGCAGTTATAACTGTTTTCTGAAGATTCTTGAACGTTTTTTCGTAATCCATTATCCATTCTCCAGCAAAATCTCCATTTCCATGGTGCGTATCCATCGCATTTGCGTTTGTACTACGTTACTACCATTGCGTAAAAACATTACTAGACTGCTTCAGGGATGATCTAACGTAAACCACGTACTTCTACGGGGTTTCCTACCCTTTAAAACAAAGTAAAATATGTCATATTCTAGCGAATGGGAACGCCGCTGTATCCATGCGTAATGACAGCCCATCGGCTGTAGACAGGATCAGATTACACCTGCGGCCATTTTTACTGAGCTTATCCTGGAAGGGATGGACTGGATTGCTGTACAAGTACGTTTTTAACCTATCCAGATGATATTTAGCCATGTGTAGCGCTTTTGTTAGCTGTATGTACGTCATAGGCCAGTTTTTCTCTTTACGCATACGTGGTTTGCTGTATGGTGTAATTGCGCTGGTCATATGTCTTCGCTACTTCAACGATTACGATTATTTTATACATTTATACGCGAACGTGGCAAGCAACGGTGGAAAGAAGAGTGCATATTTCATGGTTGCTCAGGTTTTGGAGGTGCTCCACCGCAGTGTCCCGGAGGTGAAGAAGTCTGTCCTCAGGCATAGCAATGACTCTGTGGCAGGGACCCGTGCCTGGACATGTAAGTGTTTTTAAAAATATATAATACAAATTATTATTATTATTATTATTGTTATCATCATCATCATCATCATCAACAGTATGGAGCGCTATTAGTATTTTTAGTTTGGTGATAAATGGATAAATGGTTAGCTTCTATGTTATCACAGGCTGGAAAGGAGCTCCTGCTAAGGGGGTTTGTTTTGTAGCGTTCATTCGCAGTTTTTTTTGTGTAGCAACCAACACAAGGGCTAGTTGTTGAATTCACGCATGAAACTACATCCATTCTCAGTACTTTATTTCACGGTTCAGTATTATAATAATGTAATTTAGTTTGTGCAAGCTGACAAACTAATTCATAAATCCTAGTTAGCTACAATTGCTAATTATGTTGGAGCTAATATCAGACGTACTGTGGATACGTGTGTGTGTGTATATATATATATATATATATATATATATACACACACAGTGTTTCCCCTACCATTATCTTGGCCTCACGTGCCGCCCGGCTTGGACAAGAGGGAAAATAAATCATTTTTATTTAAAAAAAAAAAATTTTTATATTATTCTTTTTTTTTAATATTATCTTTTTTTATATTTTTTATGTAGCTGCAATATTTCCCTTACCGCAGAATGCTGGAATGATCAAAATAGCATCTGGAAAAACCCTTGCCAAAACAGCTTCGGTTTCCCGTTAGGCCTAATTAAAATTTTCAATGGCAGCGCTGATATTATGAGGGTGTAATTATAGTTTCCGCCTCTACGCAAAATGGCGCACTTTCGTCCGTTTCGCTATCTGACCAGAACTCTTACATTTTAGTGTAGAGTAAAAGCTAATACTGCAGAGGCAGGAGTTTGATTCTACCTGTTTTTAAGGACTGATTATGGATCAGCACTATGGAGGAGTCTCAAAAGCATCTCTACAGTGCTGAAAAGATAGCTGATCCAGAAACAGTCCTTAAAAACCTGTAGAAACAAACTCCTTGTCCTATATATGGGATATTTTGCACAACAAATGTTGTGTTTGCAATGCAATTGACAAATATTGAATTATTTGTCTTAGGGTTTAAGTTGTATAGTTCTGAATATCATTTGTGAAGCTAAGGGGGGTTTATTGTATATAAGTTCTGTTTTAAGTTTATTAATATTATAAATAAATAATATTTATTTACCATAAGCCTTTGTGAGCAAATGTTATTTTAGCTCAGAATGGAGAAATGCACCACTTTATTACCAACACCCTCCCCATGTGTGCGACGACTCTCCGTACCCCTGACCTGCGCGATGATACTACCTCGGCCCCGCACGCGCGTTTGATGACACCGTGTACACGCAACAACACTGGTAGTTTCGAGGGGCCTACCACCCGGCCTGAAAAAAAATCTAGGGGAAACACTGATATATATATATATATATATATATATATATATATATATATATATATATATACATATATGTGTGTGTGTGTGTGTATATTATATATATATATATATACACTACTCACAAAAAGTTAGGGATATTCGGCTTTCGGGTGAAATTTCAGGATGAACCTAAAATGCACTATAACCTTTACAGGTGAAATTAATTTGACCTTCTCTAAACTTTTGAATGCACATGTCCAACTATTCAATGTTTCAGTACTTTTTGCAGAACTTGCTGTTCTCTAACAAGGAGCTGAACGGCAAAATTCACAACAGGTGTTTGATCCATGAATCGACCAATAAATTTCCTGGTTCAATTAGAATTGGTATTTAAACAGTCCTCTTCATCATGCTGTTCACATTTTGACATCATGAGACCAAGACGACACCTAACAATTGATCAACAGTACCTCGCCATTGCGAGGCTTCAAACAGGATGTTCTCAGAGGGAAGTGGCCACTGAGCTTAGAGTGTCACAGAGTGTCATCAGCAGGTTGCAACAGAGATACAGAGAGACTGGAAGAGTCACAGAAAGGCATAGAAGTGGACGTCCTTTGGCCACATCCCACACTGATGACCGCTTCATTGTGAACAGTGCCCTGCGGAACCGGATGATGAATGCCACTCAACTCCAGGCACATTTAAGGGAGGTGAGAGGCACCCAAGTGTCACGTCAGACCATTCGAAACCGTTTACATCAGCGTGGTCTGCGTGCTAGACAACCTGCAAGGGTACCTGACCACACCACCAGGCACAGGCGTCATCGTCTTGCATGGGCCAGGGAGCATTTACGCTGGACGAGGGACCAGTGGGCCTCAGTGCTGTTCTCTGATGAAAGTCGATTCACGTTGAGCAGAAATGATGGCCGCCAACGATGTTGGAGACGTCAAGGAGAGCGCTATGCATCAGCCACTGTTGTCACCAGACGACCCTTTGGTGGTGGCGGTGTTACAGTGTGGGCAGGTGTGTCTAGTCAATACAGAACTGCCCTACACTTTGTGAATGGTACAGTGACAAGCCCATACTACCTGAATAACATCATTAATCCAGTCATTGTGCCCCTGCATGAACAACACAGGCCTAATTTCATCTTCATGGACGACAATGCTCCAGCTCATCGAGGTCGCATCATTAGGGAAAGGCTGCTGGAGACTGGGGTACCTCAAAATGGAGTGGCCTGCACTTTCTCCAGACCTGAATCCCATAGAAAACCTATGGGATCAGCTGACTCACCGTGTAGAGGCTCGTAACTCTGTACCCCAGAACCTCAATGACCTGAGGGCCGCCCTTCAAGAAGAGTGGGATGCCATGCCTCAGCAGACAATAAGTCGACTTGTGAACAGCATGAGACGTCGTTGTCAAGCTGTAATTGATGCTCAAGGGCACATGACAAGTTATTGAGACATTGACATTTTTGTTGTGGTATACCCACCACTGTTGTTGGCTTTTGTTTCAATAAATTGTTTGAGATGAGGAAATCACTATTGCATGCTTCTACTTAAATGCCCTACCTTCATGATACGTATAATATCACTGTAGCGTGAACTTACATTTTCCATAAATTTCACCCGAAAGCCAAATATCCCTAACTTTTTGTGAGTAGTGTATATATATATATATATATATATATTTGATTTTTTCACTTAATTGTAATACTTGCCATATGTCTTTTTGAGATAATTAGTGTTCTCATTTTTTAGTGATTCTACTTAGTAATGTACTTGAATCTGTCTTTTTCAGGGAGGACAGTGAAGACACCCCTCCCACACCTGACACCTCTGTCGTGGGAGGTGGTAACAGAAAGGTTTGCCAAATAAATTGATGTATAATTAATTACTTTAGCTGTAAAAAGTCATGTTGAAGGCTTGTTATAGATAAACCTGTTATTCTGCTGGCTTATGTGGCTCTGGTATGTCAAATTTTGAAGTACAGTGACATTTTAAATGTAAAGCAGATTGGTTGGATAACATTAGGGTAAGTAATCCTTTTTGGAGAGGTATTTGGGCACTTTTGGGCACACTTTGTAAGAGAATACCCTCATACACATAAACACAAAACATGTGTAGGTTAATTTTCTTCACATTCTGTATTACAAACACTGTTTTAACCTCTTCCTACCGAGGGCAAAATAGGCCAATTTTCGCCTGTTTTCACTAGTGACAAACAAAGGTGGTTATCTCAAAAACTATAAATGGTACAAATATGGTTCATGGCTTTTATTAACTCTATAGGCTTTGGCCCCCTAGTGGTGAGACGCATGCGTCCCAATTTTTTATAGTGTTCATATTTCTCTTAAATTCTAAATTATAACGTTAATAAAACACGGAACTTTCGACGCAAAATTGTTAAAAACAGTCACAGCCTGCGAACACATTCGTTTATATGCTTATCAGCTCTCAGGTTACACTACAGAGCCATAAAGCAGCAGGGTGCTAATAGCCCAACCCACTTTTTTTATTTGTTTACAGCCTTCACCTCGCCGCAGTCACAGGCAATAAAATGCGTATCACAAAAGCTCTTGGTACCATTTCAACACGCTAAAAAATCAAGATCCGATTCAGGAACAATTGTATATTATTGAAAAGTTGTATAAATAAACATTAGGTGTTTTTTTCCCGTGCTCACTTCAGTATGCATACAACCGATATACTTCCGGTTTTGTATAAATACATTTTATTTTCTACAAATTCTCTTGATAAACATGTTTAAGCAACCAAATACGATACCTGGTTATGCAGTTATAACCCTTTTCTGAAGAATCCTCAACGTTTTTTCGTAACCCATTTATCCATTATCCAGGAAAGTCTCAATTTCCACAGTGCGTACCCTTCGCTTTTGCGTTTGTACTACGTTACTACCGTTGCGTAAAAGCATTACTAGACTGCTACAGGAATGATCTACCGTAAAACACGTAGATTATCTTCTACGGGGGTTCCTGCCCTTTCAAACGAAGTAAAACATGTCATATTCAAGCGACTGTGAACGGCGCTGTATCCACGCGTAAAGACAGCCCATAGGGCAATCGGCTGTGCGCTCCTGACTGTCGACAGCATCACATGACGCCTGTGGCCATTTTGACTGAGTTTATCCTGGAAGGGATGGGCTGGATTGCTGTTACAATTACGTTTTCAGTCTATCCCGATGTATTTAGCAATGTGTAGCTTTTTTTGTGAGCTGAAAAAACGTCACAGACCAGTCTTTCTCTGTACGCAGACACGGGCAGCTGTATGATGCAATTGCGCTGGTGATGTCTTTGCTGCTTCAAAGTTTACGATTATTTTATACATTTATACGCGAACGTGGCAATCAACGGTGGAAAGAACAGCGCTTATTTCACGGTTGCTCAGGTTTTTGGAGGTGAAGAAGTGTCCCAGAGGCGAAGAAGTCTGTGTTCTGGCAGAGCAATGACTCTGGCATGGACCCGTGCCTGGACATGTAAGTGTTTTAAAAAATATATAATACAAATTATTATTATTATTGTTATTATTATCATCATAATTATCAACAGTATGGAGCGCTATTATCTAGAGTATTTTTAGTTTGGTGATAAATGGATTCTCGCAGGAGTTCGCTAGTTAGCTTCTATGGCGTCACAGGCTGGTAAGCAGCGCCTGCTCTTTGTTTTCTAGCGTTCATTCGCAGTTTCTTTGTGCAGCAACCAACACAAGGGCTAGTTGTTGAATTTACGCATGAAACGACATCCATTCTCAGTACTTTATTTCACGGTTCAGTCAAGACATTACAGTATTATAATAATGTAATTTAGTTCGTGCAAGCTGACATACTAATTCATAAATCCTAGTTAGCTACGATTGCTAATTATGTTGGAGCTAATATCAGACGTACTGTGGATGTAAGATTTTTTAATGTATATACGTATATATATATATATATATATATATATATATATAAGTGTGTGTGTGTGTGTGTGTATATATATATACATTTTTTTTCCCACTTAATTGTAATACTTGCCATATGTCTTTTTGAGATAATTTGTGTTCTCATTTTTTAGTGATTCTACTTAGTAATGTACTTGAATCTGTCTTTTTCAGGGAGGACAGTGAAGACACCCCTCCCCCACCTGACACCTCTGTCGTAGGAGGTGGTAACAGACAGGTTTGCCAAATAGTGATGTATAATTCATTACTTTTGCTGTAAAAAGTCAAGTTGAAGGCTTGTTATAGATAAACCTGTTATTCTGCTGGCTTATGGGGCTCTGGTAAATCTAACTTTGAAGTACAGTGCCATTTTAAATGTAAAGCAGATTGGTTGGATAACATTAGGGTAAGTAATCCTTTTCGGAGAGGTATTTGGGCACATTTGGGCACGCTTTGTAAGAGAATACCCTCATACACATAAACACAAAACATGTGTAGGTTAATTTTCTTCACATTCTGTATTACAAAAAATGTTTTAAAAGAAAAATAAAGTTTTCTGATGACTGACATGCCTAGACAGAAAGATATGCACATGTTTTATATTTGGAGACGTTCGGATAAATATTGGGACACTGGGCACAGTTTTGGAAAAATTACCAATGGATAAGGAAAGCCTGTAGATATCTTTACCAAATTCTATACACAAGTGGACAACATATCAGTGCACTAGTGTAAGGAATTCTGGCTTGCTCCAGTACTTTGAAGTTGAAATATTCAGTGCTAAACTGTAAAAACACAAGGCGTTTTGTACTTTTTTTTGTTTTTTTATGTGTATTATGTATAAACTGTATGTGACCATTTTTAAATTTTAAATTTATTCTGATGCAAATTTCTGAATGGTACAAGCCTCTTCTTTCATTGAAACTTTCAACCATGGATGTGCAGTGAATAGTTTTTGAGATATTGGCACTTAATTGACACTAGTAAAAACTAGGCGAAAATTCGGCCAAATGGGCCAAAGTAAATAGGGTTAAAGAAGACACCTGCAGTATTACGACTAAGCAGTGAGAACTCATAGAAATCCAGTTTTTGATACTTAACTACAACAATTTATGTACAGAAAATATAAAAAACTAAAAAACGGGTACCTACATTCAAGTTTAAGAATTTTTACCTGGGGAGCTACAAATGCAATCAAGGAAATGACTCCTCTATCTGATTCATCAATATGCTGCCTACCTCTGGTAACAATCTGGTGTCAATATCTCAAACCATTCAAATTTTACAGGTTTTTTTTCAGGTGAACCTTTTTCGTTATCCAAATGGTGCCAAATGTGCCAAAAATGGCAATGTTCCAGAAAGGTCTCAATATGATTTATTTTTTAGGTTTTTACAAAAAAATGAGATAATTTGTCAATATTGGCAATAAAAGTTCATTTTTAGACGTGTTCTTGTTGCTCTTCATATTACACAACTAACTACCCGAGGTCACAAAAAGCTGTCAAAACCCATGTAGCAGCACAGTGAATCTTGTGTATTTCACCAGAGCCCCATTAGCCAGAAATGAGTCCAGGAATGTGCAAACAGGTTTTCAAATGAATAATGGGAATAGTATGAAACTTCCCTACACATTACTGCTAGCCAGTCCTGTCCTTTATTCTGTTGCCACCTCCTATGACAGGGACGTTGGGGTTGGGTTTTAGGAGGCAAAACTTTATACATGACAAACATATATCAACTATATACAAGTGCACTAAGGTGTACTACTAAAAGTGCAGTGGATAAAAAATCAAAAGTCCACCAGTTTCCTAGATAAAAAATAAAAACACCCCTGCTGTAACAAATAAAAAGATCCTTGCCCTCTAATTGCTGAAGTTACCGTATTTACACAAAGAAAGTACAAAATGGCAGGGTCCAAAAAGCTAAAAAAAATGAACTAAAAACAAAAAAAGGCAAAGGATCAAAACATGGGGGTGGAGGGTGAGGAGAGATTATTTAACCATTCATACAGAAGCCATTTAGACTACACATTCCCTCAGGAGAGCAATCTGCATCATTACAAACCCCACTAACACTGTCCATGGAATTGTCCACCATGTTGATACCCATTAGTCCCCCTTATACAACAACAATCAACAATAATAATAATAATAAACAAGTACTCCCTGATGTTATCATGTTCTCTCCCTCATACCATGCATAAATTGCCATTTTGTTTACCTGCACAGCCTTCTGTACTGCATACAGAACAATTTACTCATGTGGAACAATGACTTTACTAAACACTTCCAGAAGCCATTTCACACTCAAAAAATCGATTTAGTAGCTCATCTCAGACACAAATAGATAGCTAGCTGCTTGTTACCTGTAATTTTGCTTGCTAGCTTGCCACTGTAAAGGTAATACTATCTATATTAATTTAGCTGAGAGGGACCGATTTTTTGCATAAGTATATAAGGTTAGTTAGCTTCACAGAAGAAACACAGGGATTCACGCATTGCAGCTAAATTGCACATTTCCTTCGTTGCTTACACCAAACTTACAACATCTGTGTTGTTGGCAACGCCACGTAACACGTGCGAGTTTGTCAACACAGACAATACACCCTAAGTTTACTTCATAAATTATTTATCATACCGTTGGAATGTGCAATTTGTAATATTAATTGTATGAAAAACAATGAAATACAGTTGACAATGTAATTACGAACCCGCATGGCATTGCGTGAATTCACACTGGTATATCGAAAAATCGGTAATACCACCAGCCCTAACGACGTTACCTGCCATGGCGAAATTCAATGCGTTTATAGCATAACACTGTTAGTATGATAAAACAACTTACATGTCAGCAACATCATCTCGGTCATCAGTGGATTCAGCGTCACTGAGACAGGATGAGTCTCCCTCGGCAAAAACATCTTCTGGCTTATCCAGTTCGTCTAGCACTTGGTGCACGGATAAACGCCTCAAAAATCTCGACATAACTACACAAAACTACATCAAAAATACTCTAAAGTAAAAAAATGTAACTGCGGGCCTTACCTAATTAATTGTGCTTTGCTAAACGGAATGTAGCGAGCTACGCTACAAGGTAAAAACACTGCGCCATCTTGGTTCGATAATTACGCGTGGGTGCTACTTCCTTATACGCACGGCAAAAATTCCTTGATATACGATGGCTACAGTGTTGAATTAGGGCTCGTTTGAAAGATAAGAGTCTTGGCTATTGGCTGGAATATTTGACAGACAGTTTTAAAACCCAATGGAAAGCAAATAATACTCGGAGTGGAGGCAGGTCGAAGACAGTTTTTCCCACTTCAGATAGGCCTATTGTGCTATCAGTCAAAGAAATACACCCAATTGACGACGGTTTTGCATAATTCTCTGCAAACAAGTTCAAAACCACTCTGGCTAACATATACTAAGCCGTTGGATTGGTACTCCAGAAACTGGCTGAGTTTCACAACGCCAAAGTGAACACAGCCGAACGAGTCGTAATCAAGTGCAAAAAAGCACAAGTCGGTTTAAAATTGGAAAAAAATCATGTACAGCCTTATTAAAGTTTTAAAGTATTTTTTCTTGAAGCCTAAAGGTATAATGATTTTTTAAACCAAAGTTTTGTGAAATACAATTAAGCAGAACAGTTTACCAGCACATTGTTTATGGTGTGACATCAAGCTGCAATACATGTTTGAGAATTAGGTCAGAGTTTCCAACGTTATTTACAAAGTTTTATCTCGACGTTTTGGGCTTAAAAACCACTTTCCCAGAAGGAATGGATATATCATAAGGATATTTAATCAAAATATTGAGGTGAGCAGTTTATTATATATTATTAAATTAATGAAATGTATAATTTAATAATTTCCGTCACGCCCGCGTTACCGCTAGGGGGCGTTTGGCATTAAGAGGTTAAAAGAAAGATAAAGTTTTCTGATGATTGACATGCCTAGACAGAAAGATATGCACATGTTTTATATTTGGCGAGGTTTGGAAAGCTTTTGGGACACCTGGGCTCCATTTTGGGAAAAATACCAATACATAAGGAAAGTCTCTTCTTTCATTCAAACTTTCAACCATGGATGTGCAGTGAATAGTTTTTGAGATATTGGCACTTAATTGACAATAGTAAAAACTAGATGAAAATTGGGCCAAACGGGCCAAAGTAAATAGGGTTAAATGTCAAACGATGTCTTCTAACTCAACCCTAAATCATGATTAAAAAGTGATCTTAACAACATACACAGGCGGACCGACACAGCCGATGTCGCCCGACATTATTTCAGATGACGAATGGACAGGATTTTGCTCAGTGGGATTGGACAGTCTCTACTGGGTTAGTTTGCCCGCTGTCACGTTAAATAGTTAACGCAAGCATTGGAAGCGGATTTTCCAGCTCATCTGTCTCAACGATGCCGACATTAGGATCCACTTTGCTGTTAATGTTGCTTACTTTCCGATTCAGTGTAACTCCCGCTCTGTTCTCACTGCCTGATGTGACGTCACCATTCGATTTGCCAGATTTGAGGTGCGCGTGGCCGATTCCATTGCAAAAATAACCATAGATGTAATTCTAAGTGTATTTAAAAATATATATATTTTAAATCCCATTGCTACATAATTTTTCCACATATTAATTCACTGTTGATGTTAATATAAAAGTTGCCCTTTAACTGGTTTTAGCTGTCAGTGTGTAGCTACAGGATCGGTTGTCGAAACCTACCTTTAGAATAATTTTGCTTGCGTCATAAATAACGTAGCCTACAGTTCCATTGGTGGTAGGCTACTCGTGAATTCCGTGGGAATTTCAAACATCTTCAAAAAGTTAATTTGACAGTTGAACATTTGTTTTTATTTTATGATTATTTTATCTCTATATTTTGACTACCGATCGTGGTTGAACTTGGAAGGAGGAGGAGACACATTTACACCACTTGATCGTGGCAAATGATCCATGTTGTTTATTTTGTCGGTATGGAGAACAAGGAACGCAATATATCAAATCGGTTGTCAAGGAAACCTGCATCATGGAAAATTCTAAAACCACAGAATGCCTGCAATTGTCTTGTTTCATCGCAGTTTGTTTTATCTTATAATTTTGAAATTGTAATAAAAAATAAAGTTGACCTCCCAAGAGGGATTTATATATATATATATATATATATATATATATATATATATATATATATATGAATAAATCCAGTTTGGGGATTTTTTTGGTTTGTTTGGTTAGTTTTTGGAGAGAAAATTATTTTTAAATTAAAATAATTTTGCTTTTGACAAGAGTGCACAATGTGTGTGAATATTGTATGATTATATCTGCATGTTCATCTGTCAAATGTTTTACTGATTTTAATAAATGTCACCTGAATTTCATGCAATTGTTTATTTTGTGAGCATTTTAGTAGAATTTTAGCATACAGACAAAAATTGCATTTTAGAATAATTTTTGAAAAAAAAGTATAAACAACACATCTCTGTGTTATTTTTGTGTTATTTTTAACACATCTTTGTGTTGAAATATTTAAAACACAGCATGTGTTAAATGTGCTAACACACTGATTGCGTTGAAAGCAACACAAAATGTGTTGTCCTTAACTAGACATGCTGGTGTGTTAAAAATTAGAGTTTTGAGAGTGCACTGTTGAGTGTTTTTTACCTCATTTTGCTGGTTGGTTTTTGCCCAATTTTCCTTCTATTTCTCTGTACAGCATGCTTGTGACAGTTCTCCCTAAAAAGCGCTATACAAATTAAATTTAATTGAATTGTTTGATATACTGTTAGAAAGAAAGAATGCACTGGTGATCTCAGCAATAGCAAACAACCTGGTAGACCATGGAACACCATTGGCGTAGCACACACCCCTGCAGCCTCCTATCCTACATCATAACAGGGCCCCCCTACCTGTCTATCACGCTACTGTAGAATCACATCCGGTTTAACCCAAGTAGGACCTACCTCTCTGGGGCTGAACAATGTGAATGGGTAGGTGTCACATTCAAAACATAGCCTATAGCAGCAAAGCTTCCACATCGACTGAAGAAATGCAATGGCAAGTAGCTAGTACCTGCAGCAGCTTGCAGCCTCCCGACAGAGTCAGGCTGTCCTCAGAGTTTCCTATACAGTTCATGGATGAATCCAACAGATTGCTACAGTGCAGGCCTGGCAGAGCATCACCAGGGAAGATCCATCATCCGATGATGTCTATGGGTCGCAGACTTCAGGAAGCCATTAAATGCAGTGGATTTGCAACCAAGTATACTAAGTACAATGACTTTATTTCAGATTATGTTAATTTGTCACATTACTCTTGCCCCACTGAAATGGGGTGACTATACATAAAACTTCTACATGGATCACTTGATATGGATGTAAATACCCTTAAATAAAATCTGATAGTCTGTACTTCAAACTCATATTCATTTTTTAAATTTCAAATCCAATGAGCTGGAGTACAGAGCCAGAACAACAAAAAGTTGTCACTGTTCCAATACTTTTGCACTTAGCGGTTCCCTAACCTGGAATTTGAAAAAGAAATAAATGCTTACTGTCAGTTTTATTCTCTAAATATGGGAATTTATTTTTGTGCAGACCAGCCCTTGCAAACTGGATGAAATTTAAGCTGATATTCATGAACTTGCCCCTTTGACATCCTTTTGAATATTTTATTTTAAAAACGCTAGAAACTAAGCAATGAGATAGAAAAAATAAAAATAAATGACGATCACAGGGCTGCAAAGTTGCTCCCTTGTGCAGTGACGGGTTCTATGGCTCAAATCTGTGCTCGTTTGGATGAATTACTGGTCCTTCTTCTCATGAATCAGCAGAGGATAATGAAGCAATGGATATAAGGATACAGTTGCCATTGGTCAAATTGAGAAAAATGAGGTGGTGGTTGAATGTGTAGCAAATGGATCCACCTACCGGCATCATGTCTGCATTTTATATCGGATAATTTTCTGTACACGTTTTTGCCAATCCAGATATTTAAGTACATTTTCTGTATGTAAGTGTGATACTGGTTAATCCGAAAGCATTCCACCGCAAGTCATTTATTTTTTTTGTTTGTTTTTTTATGCATTGTAGTACTAGTATCTACCATTTCTAAGACATCATTATAATAAATCTGTTTATTCTGTTGGAGTTCTCTTTCAAAGTAATCTACTCTGCAGTAAAGCAGGCCATCTTTAAAATGGCCTACTGAGCCCACTTCTCATGAAGAGTTGAATATGTAATTTTAAAAAGGCACTTAAAATTGTGTACACTTTTTGTTCACATTTTCTGATGGAATACTTTTGCAATCAGCTATATTTCAAGGACTGAATAGTTATTAATTAGATTTTGCAATGAAAGGTATTTCAAAGTAATGGGGGCAGAGAGGTTTCAGCGGCCATCTCTACATTCAATTTTTCAAGCTTAAAAAGTGATCGGAGTCAATTTCATTTAATTGTTCCTTGATTATTTAAGTTTTAATGCTGCAGAAGGTGCCGTATGTCAAATATTTTTTTGTTGCACTGTCCATGAACTGAACGGTGTAAGTGTAATACAGTACTGCAAGTGGGCTCTCAGTAGAAGAAAAAGAAAAAGCATGCTAGAGATTTAACTGGTCCAGAAATAATTAAATTTTCTTTTTGGAGAACAGCAATGCTGTTTTTATATATTGCCATGATGGAGAAAATATCCCTGTTAACATTCATACATATTTAAATCCCAAGGATGTTTAACTCCTGGCATGGACTTCAAAACTGAAAACGTCACCAGGATGTTCCTAGCTCTTGCATTATTTTCAGTCCCTGTGCTTACATATTGCCAAACCTGAGTTTGTGGTTAGAACAATGACATACCAGAATGATTGACTCTGGAAAATATGAACAAAAAAAGGCAAGAATAAAAAATGTCTGTCATTTATCAGCATGACTTTACATGCAAAATATGAGAAACATCTAGGCTAGTCACAACTATTGGCAACGCTAGAAATTGTTACAAACAAAACCTAATTGGAGTATATTCACATTCATATTTTAATAAATAATTCACACTCATTCATCAATACCTTTTTTTAACATACCTGTTTCACTGGAGTATAAATGTTAGGTGTCACACAGGCCAAAACCCCTTAGTCATCCATCAACATGGGGCAGATCAGAGAACACACAAATTAAATCAGACAAAACTACATATTTCCACCATTAGGGCAATAATGAAAAAGTTTAAAGCAAACTGAGTTGTGATTAACCTGTCTGGAAGAGGATGCGTAGTTTGAAGTTTAGTTTTCCCCCACGCACAGTGAGGGGGAAAACATTTCGCCAAGGATCGCAGTTTGAGAATTGCAGTTATTTGCATCCTGGGGTCACCAAGTCTCCAAAAGTACAATTAGACACCACCTATATGCCAACAAGCTATGTACAAGGCTTGCCAGAAGAAAGCAAGCCTTGTACATGTTATCATACCACAAACGTAAGCGCCTGGAGTTTTATAAATGTTACCCGGAATTTATATTGGAACTGGGTGCTATGGTCAAATGAGACGGAAATGAGCTTTTTCGCAATAAATACCAAAGGTGCATAAAAGAGCCTTATCCCCACTTTGAAGTACGGTGGTGGATCTGTGATGCCGTGTGGCTGTTTATCCTCCAAAGGCCATGGGAACCCTGTTAGGATGCATGGCATCATGGACTCCATCAAATAACAGGGGATTATGGACCAAAATCTGGCTGCCTCTGCCAAAAGGCGAAAGAGGGTCATGGTCAAGGCCGGGTTTACCCAATGGGCCACCAGGAGGCCTCAGCGAGCATGCTTATCAATGATGATTTTTACAGCAGTGAATAAGAGCTTTTGTCCTTTCAGTTGTGCCGTAGTTCGTATGCTATTTACTTTTAATAAGTAAAGAATTTCCATAGTTTTATGCTATTTTCGTTACAGTTCCACTTACTTTCCTCTTTTCTCATCGAGTTTTCCCATTTTTCACGAGGGAAAACCCTAGGCCATAGCATTAGCTAAAAATGTCAAACCGAAAACACGACAGTGGGTCTCGGAAAAGAAAGCAGCAGCAAAAGCTAGCTAAAACTGAAGAGTTGTTAAAAAAGACACCAAAATTAACTACATATTTTAAGAGTCACCAAGCAGCCAAGGAGAGGAAGACGGTAACATTAATGCAATGTTAGACGTCAACAATAATAAGGAATCCTGCGATGTGCATCCATTAACAGGAGAGACTGAGAGCACCGACACACAGGGAGCAACAGGCTCAGAGGCAGGCAATCCGTTAGATGGCAGAAGAGAAGACTGCAAGAACGCTGAGGCGGAAGGCGAAAGCTCAGTCAACTTACCAGCGGTAGACGCCACCATTCCCGACACCATACAAAGGGCAGAAGCTGAAGCTAGAGTCGATGATGGCTTACCCAGACCCCCAGTCCCGACTGCCGAAAATGATGTAGCATGTTGGGAGCCCATTATGGACCAGTTGCGTGCACATTGGACGAACAAGGGAGTTAAGGCCAGCCTGCTGTGTCAAAATAAAGACGTAATGTTCATCCGAGAGAATATATCCGAATTTACGCAGGTATCTAAGTAAAACACTGTTCTCACACTCTCTCCGAAATGGGAATAGTATTCCAAGAGAGTGACTCGTATATTCACCTTTGTGGAAGTTCAGTAATTATAAAAATTAAATTGATATAACTGTATAACCTGAGGGCTTTTTGACCTCACTCTGGGCCTAGTTTGCGTGCTGCCAAGAGCTGAGAACTGTGAGCTGGACAATTGGCTGAAAGAATGCTTTGAGTGTGTGAACTGAGAGAACTGCTGGGAAACTGAAACCATAATAAAACTCTTCTCCTACCTGTGTCTGTATGTGTGTCTGGAACCAGGGCCGTAAGGGCTTGGGTCAGGGCAGGAGGAAGGGGGGCTGAGGATGATAACGAGACAATAACATTTCCGACAATAAAACAGGAAGCATATAAAGAAATACGGAAATAAGGGCAGTGGAACGACTTACTTATATACTTATCCTCCACTATCTGCGAGGAATTTGTTACTATGATGGGGGAAACGAGTGCAAGCCGAAATAATACTTCAAGTGCAGAAGGCAAAATACTTTTCTATTATAGTCGACTCTACGTCTGATTTAACTCACATTGACCAGCTATCATTTGTCATTCGGTTCGCTATATTCCACATGAACGGCAAGTTTCCGAGCGTTTTTTTGAAATTCCTTCCTATATATAGCCATACTGGCGAGTCTCTTTTTAAATCTGTAACAGAGGTGCTGCAAAACATGAATATTAATATTAATAACTGCAGAGGCCAATGTTCTGACAATGCCAGCAATATGGCCGTAACATATAAGGGATTACGAGCTCGCATACAAGAAGTGAATCCTCTTGCTGATTGGATTCCATGCGCTGCTCATTCACTTCATCTCTTCGGTGTGTGTAGTGTTGACTGCTGTACAGAGGGCTACTCAATTTTTTAGGTTGGTCCAGTCACTTTTCAACTTTTGCTCAGCTTCACCTCACTGCTGGAAAGTGGTAATGGATGGACTTTAAAGTGATACTGCAGTCAAAAAACCGACCTTTTCCGTTGAAAACCGATGTTTTGGGTTAGATTATAATCATACACAACTGTCCATGTCCGAAAATCTCATGTTTAGTCAAAATAGTTTTATATGAGTTTTTTGTGTAGGCTTACCAATACGCTGGTTTCCGGGGATTCGTGACGTCACGAGATCCTTAACATAAAAATGGGTGGAGTTGAGGTGGTCCTAGGGGTAGTCTCGGCTGGGCACGTGGTATAAAATCAGAGACCAACGGGTTTTTTTTTCCTCTTTGAGACTGAGACCCTTGTACTGCTAACTAGTTAGTTCAAGTTCAAATGCGAATTGCTTTGTATTACTGCTAACGTTAATATTACGACATATATCGAGCTATAAGGCTACGTTCACACTGCAGGCATTAGTACTCAATTCCGATTTATTGCTCAGATCCGATTTTTTTTTTGTTTGGCTGTTCACATTAATTTTTTAATGTGGCCCATATCTGATTCCAGTGTGAACCGATTGCTCTCCTCAAATGACCCGTGCAAATTAACAAAAACAAAGACATAGCGCCTGTTACACAGCCTGCAGAAATAAACAACAACAAAAAGGAAGTAATCAAAGTCACAGCTTCTGCGTTAATTTTAAAGTTGATGTGCAGTGGAGCTAATGATAAGGGTGAGGAGACGGGAAAAAAGCCAAGGTTTTTACTAGCTTTTTGTGCTGCCATGGCTGCTAGCTACTTCTGTGCAGAGTGACTCGTGGAATGCGAGATCGGAGCCAGGAATGAGGGGACCATGACATGTGCGCTTTCAGTGAAACTCAAGCAAGGCATGAAATTACCTCGCTCACTCGCCTGGGCGAGTGATTATGAGGACGGGCGAGTTAAGAAAATGGAGCGCTCGGCCGTTTGGCTAGTGAGACCAGTCGATATAACATTTATAAAATGGATAGTTCCGGGATGAAGATTGGTCAATACAGCATTCCAGCCGTGTTAAAATACACAATATAAAAAAAGCTATCACATGACACATCTGTTCAACTTCATGTGTAACGTATAGCCTAACATCACTGTGTACCTTTAGATTAAACTATTGACACACTATTGGACCGACAACCATAACGTTCGGTAAGCAGCTACATGAGAAAACTGTGAATAATGAATAGGCTACCGTGCAACAAACCAAGACAATAATATGGACAGTTCTAACATTTTTTTAAATCACAAAACGGTAACGCAGCTGTCCGCGAATGATATAAAAACGTTGCTTACTTCCGACTTATTATCATGGTGTATCATTTATGCCAAAAAAAATCCACTGCTTTGCACATTTACCACTTATCTAAAATGACAACACATGATAATATAATGTGAATCTGTTGATAACCTACCCTGTACAATAGTGAGTTAACTAGCCCGTGCGTACACGTTCTAATGCCCTGCTAGCTGCTTCAAAAATGACGTAAAAAGTCACATTAATTCCGATCTGACAGACTGCGGTCGCTTTGACACAATCGGTTATGTATCGGCATCTAATCCCACGTTCAAAAGTGCCCAAATGAGAATTTGAAATGTCAGATTCAATGTGATTTTCGCTGTTCACACTTCCATAAAAAAAATCAGATCTGTGTCACATTTGAGGAAAAAATCGGATCTGTGCCACTTTTTACCTGCATTGTGAATGGAGCCATAGAGAGTTATTCATCTACAACGTCTTACTTTGGTATCTTTAGCTAACTTGCCTGCATTATGCCAAGGAGTCAATGATATATCGTTCCTCGGTGTAACGCCACTGGCTCTGTTAGCTTTCATAATCTGTCGAGAGACGGAATGTATCGATAAATTAGGTAATGCAAAGCAGTCTATTGTGTGAGTTTAGCCCCGTTTGGTCCAGAGAACTGGTAACTTAGCTAGATAGCTAGTTATCGCTATCATTTATGAATAATGTTAGCTAATAAATGATAACAATTCTCTCCGGACCAAGTGGAGCTGGGCGCTACAACCAGCTATGTTCAAAATACTAACGTTACTGTGTGACTGGGTTTTGCTGTGTATTTGAATGTATTTAATAATAACGTTACTTTAGGCAGACAAACAAGCTAACTTAGCTCTACCATTCGGTTAAATCCCCGGTCCTCTCCTCGATCGCGAAGACGTAGTTGTGAGGAGAGAGCAGGAAGGGGGCTGAGTTCAGTGGCCCTGAGTCAGTTCACCAAGACACACCCTTTCACTCCTTGACCATATGAATATTCATAATATGACTACGTGGCACCGTCGTCATATGACCACACCCACTCACGAGTTCCAGTTCAAATTGAAGCGGTAAAAAAGGCCTTAGAAAGGCCTCTGCAGTATCTCTTTAAACAAATGAGAACAAACATTTAGAGACATTGAAAGGCCTATCGGATACGCGATGGTCAGCTCATGCACTGGCAACTAAAGCTCTACATAAAAATTATGCAAACATCCAGAATGCTCTCAATAAGATAGCAGTGGACAAAACTCAAAATGCCACCACACGCGATGAAGTGCACTCCCTTATCAATAAAATGAATAAACTAGAATCAGCATTCCTATGTATATTTTGGAACACAGTACTTAAACGTTTTCAGTCAACCAGTACAGCTCTTCAGATAGTGAGTGTAGACTTGGTGACTGCAGTGGGATTGATTCAGTTACTTTTAGCTTTTGTTTTGAATGTGCGCACTCAGTTTGATGAATTTGAAAATAAAGCTAAAGAAATGTCAGTGGCCCAGGAATACAGGTCTTCTACAGCCCGTCAGAGTAAACGAAAACCAAGATCTGACGACGCAAATGTACCAGACCACATTGATAACGGACGAGAGATTTTGTGTGGAGGTATTTTTGGTAATGATCGATAAACCAGTGCTTTGCAGCAGCGACATGGAGCCTACAAGGAGACATGTGGATACTTTGGTTTTCTGACCCAGCTCGGATCATTGTCAAATGACGAAATATGAGAGGGCTGTCAAAAATTGCATAATAAGTACAACAATGATCTTGCAGAAGATTTTCCAGATTAACTAAATTTCTTGCAAGCATTGGCAGTGATCTCACATCACCACAAAATCTACTTAAGAGAAAAGGTGCTCCAGATGGTGTTCCCTAATGTGGACATAGTGCTCAGAACATATCTCACTTTACCAATCACAAATGCTAGTGGGGAGAGATCTTTCTCCAAGTTGGGACTAATTAAACACAGACTGAGGACCTCAATGGCTGAACAGCGATTGAGCAATCTGACTATGATGTCCATTGAACGCGATATTCTCCGTCAGTTGGATTTAACGGATCTAATTGATGAATTTGCTTCAAAGAAAAGCAGACGAAAACCCTTATGGTCACATCATTGGTGAGTCAGATACTTGTTTTATTCTTTGCATGGGTCTCAGCTGTAAAGTAGGCTATGTATCAACTTTAAAAAAAAAAATCTTGAACTGCGTTGTGCTGCTATCATTGGTTACAATAGGCTCATATTTAGTGTTGGTGCGACTACCTATGCTACGTGATGCCCAAGTTGTTGTGACCCCTGTGTGGATGGCTTTGCTCCTGATTGATTGGCATACTGGTTGACTGAGTATTCTTTATATTGTCTACTAGTGCTCAGGGTTTACCTCAATGCATCCCTACCATTCCTACTTTTTCTTTTGTCGTGCGAGAGGGGTGCATGCAAGTGTCCGTCCATCCGTGTGTGCATGCATGCCTGTGTGTGTGTGTGTGTGTGTGTGTGTGTGTGTGTGTGTGTGTGTGTGTGTGTGTGTGTGTGTGTGTATGTGGCTGGGGGCCTCAGAATATGAATGGCCCTGGGCCACAAGAATGGTAAACCCAGCCTTGGTCATGGTTCAATCTTTCAGCAGGACAATAATCCAAAGTATACGATCTATTAGATCAGGAAGCTGTACAACTGAATTCATGCACTCTGTCCACAGTGTCCTGGGTGAGCTCTATTCAGTGTTAACTCCACTGTAAACACAGTCTGCCACATTTCGTCCCTGAATGTGGCAGACTGTTTACAGTTTAGGGCCCTTGGATGAGCCATTTGCTCCACTAAGGCCCCCCTCAAGAAGCACTCATCTTGGTGTAGGTTCCCTCAGTGAGGGTTGTTCACTGTATTAGGCCCCTGGGTGAGCCTTTACCATTGTTTTTGGTACCTGGGTGTGTTCTGTTTGCAGTGATGAGCCCAAGTCGAACTCTGGTCATGGGGCTTTGGCCCCTGGGTTAACTTTATTAATGGGTTTTGGGCCCCTGTGGCACAAATGGTAAAAGCCACCTCCCAATAGGTAGTTCAGAGAAGAAAGCCCTGCATTGCCTGTGACTGATGGGGTAGAAAAAAAGAAAAGAAAAAAGTTTTCATTCTCCCAACATCAAAGTGAGTTAAGGAAGGAAGTTGTATCAGGATTTTGGCTCACAGAAAGGGAAGCTTTGCCTTACCCTTTGACAAAGCAAGGAGGCATTCATACTGGCTCTCTGATCGGGTGCTGGCATTATTGTACCCAGGAGCCAGAGGCAAAATACCTGTTCATATTGGCCATATTGGTGATCTGCAGATCCCTACTTTATTGGAAAGTACACTGGAGAGAAAGGGTCATATGAGCTCAACTTCAACTCTCAGGAGTTCCCTGTACCTCTCCTCTCCTGAGCAGTGACACTGTACCACCAACGCAGATTGCTTCCAGCACCACCTCCCCAAATGCTGTATCCAGAAAGATATACCCTAGGTGTCAGATGACGAACAGTGGCCCCATATCTACCCAATGTATAAGGTCAGCATTTTTTTTTTTTCCACACGGCACAACAGTACATAAAGGACTTAAATCGTCTATGAAATATTTATGCCGTTTGATCACTGACTCATTGATTAAACCTTTTTTATATGCCTATTGTTTTAAACATATGATTAATAATAATGCAGCAGTGCTCACTTTAGATTAAACTCAAGTGAAATTAAGGTAAAGGTAAATGTAATAGAATGTTTATAGTTGGGTTGGTCTGAATGAACATCACATATACTATGTTATAATACAGTATATTATAGTAATGAAGCTATTAATGTATCTCAGTGGAGCAGAGTCATTGGTTGTCATTACGGAATAATTACTGTTTTCATGGTTTAAGGTAATAAAACCGTATAATATGGCTTGGTAAGTTACTCCCATGTCAAAGCAACCTCCTGCCTACAGTATATTAACCGGATCTGAAAGTTGTATAAAAAGTGAAAAATAAAAAAATAAAAAGCAACACGTCTCATGCCAAGAAAGCTTGATTTTTGGAAGTGCTGCATGGCAAATAAAGAATTGTGGCAGGCTAATTACCTAACTAATTATGAGCTTGTGACTTAGCAAAGTTGTGACAAAGGGACACCCATATACTGTACAAATAGAGTTGTGTATCACAACTATAGATGGAGAAACAAGTTACAGTACATCTCATTGGCTGCTGGGATACACGTTACAACACAGGAAGATACCACTCTCTACCTGAACATTAACAGCTCCTTATATTTGCTTATGCAGTGCAGGAATATATTAAAAAACTAATTGTAACCGGTGAAAGAGAATCATATCACAAGGACTGGTTTTAATGTATCGCTTTTTCCATGGTGAAACAGTGTTAGGAATAAGGACATGCAAACAGGGATGATGGTTTTAGAATGGTGTAGTGATTAAACTGCCATGGTTATAACCTGAAGGTTGTATGTTTTACTTCCCAGGAAGTTCTTAATTATATCCCTACTACCGTTATTAATTTTGTATAAATAGGGTTATGTGCTAAAGATGCAAACTAAGCACATATACATAATGTATTGCTCTGCATAAAAAATGTAAACGGACTTAGATACATAAAGAATAAAATTATAAACAACGCAACAGCTCTTTTAGAGCATTTAATGTCAGACAAAAAAAAAATGTCATGGCAGCCGCAGCTTATTCATACTCCCTGTTCAAAGCTAAGGTGCACTCTGGACTCCTCCTTTGCTCTTCTGTGTGACTTTCTAGTGGTGTAGATATCAAAATATCATATTTAGATTATTTTACACATCAGCAAATGTACAGTACCTTTTTTCAACAATTTACGTTATCCACAACAGCACTCATCCCTGAGTGGAATGGCAGACACAAGTAGACAGCTAGAAGCTTTTGTTTTCCATGCGCATGTAATGAAAGCCTAATCTGTGCATTGATGCTCAGTCGCTGTTACAGGGTACCTAATTGCTCATTCAAGATGTCAAAACTAAGGACACGCTTCTGCGTGTATTTGGGAGTAGAAATAAAAGTATTAAAAAAGAAGCCATTGGAGAATTGTTTAAAGCAGGGGTTCTCAACCCTGATCCTGGAGGGCCACAGGGTCTGCTGGTTTTTGTTTTCACCAAAAAAATCAGCAATCAATTCAGACTCAAGAAACCAGGTGAGTTAACTGTAATGAACTGCTTTAAATGATAAGTACCATGTCGTGTAACAACCAAAATCAGCAGGCCTCCAAGGCCAGGGTTGAGAATGCCTGGTTTAAAGAATAGGAGTCACCCTTTAATAGTAATTTTAAAGATGGACATGATCCCAACTGACAATACAGTGTGCTCACATTTTTTGAATAAAAAAGATAAATCCCAGACAAATAAGTTGTAAGGGGGGAGTGTAAGGTTCAGAGAACCAGGCACGACAACCAAGGAATCTAAAAGTGTATATAGAAATATACACCACTAAAGTGGACCGAGATCCGCACCAGGGAAGGAATAAATAAAAGAAAATGGGAATAAAAACCTCCCGGCATAAGCCAAATCAAAACAGCCCCAAAAGAGGGCGAACTCGAAAATAGCGAGTAATAAACAACAAAAGAAACTCACACTCTCAAATAAAGAGCATCAAGAGGAGGTCAGAGAAAAACAAAAGAAAGCCTGTGTAAATGGGTGAGAGAACGAAAATGAAAATAGAACCTGTTACCTTAAGCTCTAGGTGTGAATGAGCTGAACAAAAAGGTAACAGGTGGAGAGTATAAAGGATACAGAGCAAGACAGGAAAGAAAAGACTAAACCAATCTATATCCTAACTCTAACCGCACTTGCTATGTTTCTTATTTGAAACAACCAGAAATGTAGTGACCGAATTCCTATACCTTCCCAAGGTATACCTTCCCCTGTCAAATAGCAAAGACAATATTGAAGTACCGGAAGGCGGAAGCCCTGGGCTATTTATAACCAGCAGGAAACCCAAAACAGGTGAGAGGGATAATAGCCGGGCGAGATCAAAACACCGGAACGGGGGATGGAAAATCTGATAGAGCGCCCCGACGACGCCAAAAAACAGAACGACCGTAGAAACAACGGAGGCTGCCAAAAACCATGATATAAATTTAAAAAAATCCTGTATCCCTTCCAACTGTAACTGCAGCTTCTGAAATTGTAATTATGCATGCCATGAAAACTAAAATGTTCCATATTCACAAACCAGGCCTTTTTTTAGTCAGATCAACTAATGCTTTTTATTCTTCATGAGGTCACCTTTTTAATGGATAATATTACCGATCGGTGAATCAGTGGGGTCCTAACTGATGAAAATGTTGACACCTGATTACTCACAAAGTTTGGAAAGTGAAAGTGAAAAGCAAAGAGCCAAACACATATACACATTTTAACAAAACTTCAAGAGACTGACTGAATCAAAAACTGCATTGATGGGGCCGCCGTGGTGGTACAACGGTAACGCTGCGTTCTCACATCGAGCAACTTCGGTCGCCCAGTTGCCGGAAGTCCATTCATTCTCTATGAAGCTGAGCGACGGTCAGCGACCTGAGCAACTAGGCAACCAAAATCGGTTGATAAATGTTGCCCGCAGTTTAACTTTTTCGCCGACATCGGCCGTAACAGCCAATCAGAGTTCCGCGCTTCATATTTCTCCAACAGACAAAAAACCATTTTGTGAATAATTGTTCCGTAACCTACGTAATATTGCCTATCAAACTAAGCTAGGCGAAATAGGGTTAGCAGCGGCAACAACAGTGAATAATTTATATATTATCATTGTATAATTATCAGTGTTGTAACATAACCAGGATATATGTGGCGTGTTCTACCAATATCACATTGAGCCCAAACTACATGCTGAGTTTTATACATAAATCTATCTAGATAGATAGATAGATTTATGTATAAAATTGCCGGTACTTGCAATTACGTTTGAGAAATAAAAGGGTCTTGAATCGGTTTTGATGATGAAAGACGGTAATTATAGCTTCTTTATTTGTAGATACAGTTCAGCATGATGTTGGTCAGCTGGCGAGATAGATATAGCCTATCTCTAGCTAGGGAGAACACATAATTATCAGTGTCATGACATAACTATAAAGAATAGGCTGCATCGCAAATATGTCTTTCTTATATGCAGGCTACTGCCGTAGTTTCTCTTCATCAAAAGATTGTAGCTGCACGAGCTGACTTGGGTGACACAATGGGAAGCTTGTGCCCCACCCCCAGCCTAGTTGACTTGACCGACCCAGCAACCAAGTTGCTCGCTGTGAGAACGTGGCGTAAGAGCACCGACTTTCAGTCGGTGCAGTTGTACTCCGAGGATCGGGGTTCGCGCCCCGGTCCTGCCAGATCCAAGCATGGCCGGTGCCCCATGGAAAATGGTGCCCCCGTTTGAAATGCAAATAAAAATTTATTTTTGCTTTAATTTATTTATATTACATTTGAGTTTTGTTTTGTGGAATTAGCATAATAGCATAAAGACAAGTCAGTGAATCCCCCATTTGTGAAATTTCATACTCAGAGTAAATATATTCACGCTTGGGAATGTGTTACCACTCATAATGGACTGAACACAAAGCAATACAATTTTGTAAGCTTTTGTGTTAACCTGTGTTTCTGGAGGTGCAATTCCCCCAGTGGCTTAGTGTAAATTTGGCTGGTACAAAGTGAATCCACTGTGATAGACTGTGCTTCAGCAAGGCGCGCGCACACACACACACACACACAGTCAAGTAACTTGATGTCTGACTGATTTTACAATCTCAAGCCAAAGTGACAATCATTCGGTCAAATGAGCTAAAAACCATGACTAAACTAATAAAATAAATACATTTTTAATTTTGGCACAACTACAATTAATACATTTTATATAGTATTGAAGGCATCTCTAAATCAAGATGCAATTATATCTAGTTATTTGCAGTTAAAGAGATGACATGAAAGCCAATGTGCAACAACATCAATAAAAATAAAACAGTTGGGATTTGTCATGGTACTCCCGATAACATTGACTGTCACATTAATTTTGCTATCCATTTTCTATTTTCTATGCTACAAAGGATAGCCTACAACTCCTACACAGACTCCTAGTTACTAGATTGGGAACCCCTATTCAAGCCAGAATAAATTGAAATAAAATTAATTCAGAGCCAGACCAGTGTATAAAGACCAGAGCAAGGCAGCAGAGACTATAGAAACCTTTCTTTCAATGAGCTGCAGGTAGCACCTTTATAAGCAGGCCTGATGGTAGCAACATGTTACAGCTGGGCTGATTGCCAATCAGCCTCAGCTGTGCCTCAGCAGGTGCGGCCTCTGCTGTCCTTAGTTCTGAAGGGATCCCACGGTTTTGGGAGATGACAACAGTGCCATACACACCAGATGAATGTTTCATGAAGCATGTTAAAGCTAAAATAGTGCTAAATAAATAAAAAAATTCAAAATACTCTTGAAGAGTGTGTACATGCCTTCACTGTGTGAAAAAATTTTTATTAACAGATATGTATTGTAAAATTTATGTATTTTATATTATAAAAATAACATATTATAAATTCTATGATCATCTAATCATCCTAAACTGGTGATGAGGGTTCAGCAGCAGCCATCACCAAGATGGAAGAATATAGATATACTGTTGATGGGACAAACAGCTTTGCCATGGTAAAATACATACAACATGAAAGCACCCTACCTCTAAAGTGTGTTTAAGCGTGCGCTTCCCATTCAAGAGCAAAATGCTCATAGCATCCCAAAGCGCTGTGGCTACTGAGTGAACCCCAGGAAGTCCTAGCAGCAGCCAAGGAGGAGGGAACAGGAGCACTCAAACTTTCACAGTTGGCTACTGCATGGTGGCTTACTCTTGGTTGAATAAATAATTACAAAGTCAAATCTGTTATGTGTTCTTTGTCTCCTGTTAGGTGAGGACTAGATGACGGTTAGTTATGCATTAATGTATAAAACCAAAAACCAATTAGAACTGAAAGTGGGTGTACTGTCTTTTCCACATCATTGTATAATTTCTATGGCCTTTAATTTCCCATACTAGCTCTATTTACCTACCATAGAACAACTGCTCCTCATTGATGTCATTCAGCAGCCATATTCCCATTTTACTTTTGAATGACTGTACCCAACTTTAGTTGTTGTAAAGTTGATGCAAAGGCTTCTACAGTGTACAGCCTCATTTGTCTGTGTGAGAGCTGAGTACCACAGATGGCAATCAGAGCCCGTTCAAGGCTTTCAGAAATCTCTCTAGCTATCCAGGTGAGCTCAGGTGAATATAACCATACTTGGCCAGGAGAGGCTTATGGTTTCTCTCTCACATTGCTCATTTATGTGGCCCTATATCAATACATAACATTCTTAAAATTATGTTATTTATTACGCGTTTATACTGTGTTTCGACCTTTATAAAAGTAATTCAGAAGTAGTTTTTTCAGGGGAACATAGCAGCTCTACCTCTGCAGGGTCAAATTTGAGATACCCATCCAAGGAATGTAGTACTGCTACCTAAATCCGGCAGCGAAGCTTAGATTATTACCCCACTCACATTCATAATTTGAGTAGGGAAGGTCCGTCATTAGGCAAGAGACAGGCGTGGGTGTGAAGGAAAAAGTAATTAGCTCATGTCTCTGACTGTTCCTCCCCTCTTGTGGTCTAGTGCTATTGGCCGTTCAACAGCCAGGATGGGGCTTGTGTCAGGCGCAAAGCAGTGCTTCCTTTGTTGGTTGCATCAGCATTCCTTTACTTCCTCATTCCAAATAAACACCACAACCACCCCTCACCCTGACGCCATCGTTAGCTCAGTGTTGGCTGCACCTTAAATTTCAGCGGACATACATTCTGTTGCTAAGGCACACAGCCAGCCGACTGTCTCTTTACCCTCTGCAATCCTCCAGATTAGCAGCTGCTGCAACAGGGGGAGATTTCCCAAATACTGCAAATGTATGAAATAACTGTAGTTTATACAGATTTCTAATTTAGTACAGGTGTATAAAGTATACAAAAAAAGCAAGCAACCCTTACAATATATAGAATACATATATGCAAACTCCGGACCATCACTGAGGACTGCTTAGCTGGTGCAGGCAGACTATAGGACACAATCACTGGTGAGCAATGTCCCAGGGCTTACCCTGCTGGCTGAGTCACTCCTTCCCTGGGTGAAGCTAGGGGTGCATCCTAATATTCTTCACTCCTCTCCTCCTTTCCTCCACTCCCCCACTACCTACCACTCCTCTCCTACCCGGAAGTATGTGGAGGAATGGAAGAAAGGAGGGGAGTGGAGGAAAGGAGAGAATGAGGAGCAGTGAAGAAAATTGGGACATCAAAATCGCCGTTGACTATTGATTATGTTGTCCTATCATAACTTTGACTGACGCCGAGCCCACAAATATTCCCATCGCCAATCACAGATCTCATACGTCATCAGCCCATTTAAAGTTGCAAAATATCTCGTAAGTTTCATGTAGCCTACAAGTAGTTTCATGTACAGTTTAAACATTTACCCTACCTGACATTGCAGTTCGCATCGAGACTCGTTAATCAGCAGCATTAGATCAAAATAAACATCTTGTAGTATACACAAGGAACATTTGCAACAGGAAAATTTACTGTAATTCCAGAATCCCGATGTGCCCGATGTCTGAACATGGAGCACAAAGTCACCTCATATAGGCTAGCTACTGTAGCTACACTCCGCTATACTGTGGCAGACATTATATTTCCAGTTAATTGCATCTCACGTAGGCTAATTCAGAAACATTTCCGTAGATTAGTGTAACGAATGGTCGCGTCATATTATCAGAGATATTATTCCCAATGTTCATAGTATCGTAGTGTTCACACCAAAAAACAATAATTTCCCACTGTAACATCTGAAATAAAATTTAAATAGGCCTACGCCCTTTGAAATTGATTGGTTGAATAAATTAATCAACGCATAATCACATACTTGTCGCTGTCATGCTTATTTATGTTTAGTCATGTTTGTTTAAGCAACATTAATGCACAAGTAAATAAATAAAGCTGCTCCCCCGTCTTAAATTGTCAAGTTTGTACGTAGATAGGATATGAACCACAAAAATGAACTGGTGTTTTGTAATCCATTTTAGGTAATCGTAGGATGCTATGTCCTATGTGTGATAATAACCTACTGAAGCACACATAATTTAGGCTAAATATCTTGCATTGGGGCATTATTATCTTGGAGAAATCCATATAAGGCATAGCTACGCGTCATCACTGTTGCCATCTTTCAATCTCGGTGGGCGTGAGCACAATGATGTCATCCAAAAATGTGAAAAAACTTCCACATTGATGTATCCGAGTACGGAGAAGCCGAGTTTGAAGCCGCTTCGCTCGTCTCCTCCAATATTGGGACAGTGGAGGGAGGGAGGACACAAAGATTGGTTTCCGGGGCACGGAGGAAAGGAGGATGCATTTTTCAAGAATTGAGACGCACCCCTGGTGTGCCTGTTTCCAAGACTTTTTTTTTTGCTCATTGTATGCAGCTAAATACTTTTTCATAAGTAATAAAAGTAGCATTTTGTAGTAGTATGTTGTAATGCAATTTATTACGCTTAATAAACGGCAGGGACGTGATGTGATCAAACTCGCCCCCCTAGTTCATCCCACGCATGCTCAATGGGTGACAAGTTGGGTGAATATGCAGGCCAATCCATGTGCTGAACCCATTGAGCATGCGTGGGATGAACTAGGGCGGCGAGTTCGATCACATCACGTCCCTGCCGTCAACCTCCAGCAACTGGCTCAGCGATTAGTCGCAGAATGGCTAGCGATCCCTCAACGTTATTTCCAACGCCTGATCAAAAGCATACGCCAACGTTGTCAAGAATGTCTGAATGCTAACGGTGGCTACACCAGTTACTGAAGCTTCTGCGACTTGTGTGAACATCATTTTGGGGGGTGCATTACTTTTTTCATCAGGGTAATAAACTAGTGTTTAATCAAAAGTTTTTTGTTTTGTGTTTTCTGTTCTTGAGCCATCAAAGAATTATTTTGTCATTAGTCGTCACCATTTTAGCTCGTTAGCCTATATTTATATGCACAAATATGTTTGACCCTTAACTTCTTTTGAGTAGTATATATGGGCCATTCTACAAAAATCATGCAAATTGCTGTCCCTCTCAGATAAAAGTAAGAAATTTACCAATAAAATCTTTCAATGCTATATAATTAATTAGATCATGTTATGTTTTAATATAATCCAATATATAAATTGCAGTAATAATAGTTACATTTATCCAAAATCAACACTTATACTCTTGGGAGTATAAATTCCTATTGGGAGATGGCTGTCTCCACTATCAACCCTTAAACTGGTGCATTAAAAAATAATACCCAAAATATTTTTGCCAATTATTTGACTTGTCTCATTCAATAAAGCATGTGAATTTCTATCAAATATAAGTTAAAATAATGCAATCTATTTTGTAATAGGTTTTTTGAATTATAAAATTTATCAAAAAATGCTGTCCCCAATTTTTACGTCACAACCGAAACGTACACTGTTTGAGTCTGTGCAGTGAACCTGCTTGTAGCCACACACCCCTTTTTTTAACCAGGAAATTAGACAGCCTTCATATGAATAAAGGCCACATGGTGAGTAGATAGGTTTTAGCATTTTGATATAATTGTCCTTCAAAGTATGAAAATTAGTCTGTGGTTTTAAGAGACGTCGCACCCAAACACCCAAGTTTTCATATTAGAGAAAAAAAGTTGATTTCATAACTGTAGATTTGATTAAAAGGAAGGTGCATCTGCACAGAGAAGTGGTTGCTAACCACGTGCTTGCTAAATCTTTTGTTTTGTGGCCGAAATGAGCCAAAATTGTCACAACCGAAACAGTCACTACCGGAACAAATGGTATTGTTTTGACAGGCCTGTTTCGGTTGTCCGTAAATTCTTATTAAAGACAATAAATAGTGAGACAATCAATGCACATGTACAAACCTCAATTCCAAAAAAGTTGGGACAGTGTATAAAAGTATAAAAACAGAAAGCAATTATTTGCAAGTCCTTTTTGTATTCACTTGAAAACACTACAAAGACAAGATATTTCATGTTTTAACTAATCAACTTTATTCTACATTTCATTCTCTATTCAGCTCATTCTACATTTGATGCCTGCAACACCTCCCAAAAAATTTGGGACAGGGGTATGTTTACCTTTGTGTTACATCACCTGTCCTTTTAACAACACGCAGTAATCTTTTGGGAACTACAACACTAATTGTTGTAGTTTTGAAAGCAGAATTGTTTCCCAGTCTTGCTTAATATGAGACTTCAGCTGCTCACCAGTCCGGGGTCTCCATTTGTCATACGTTGGGCTTCATAATGCGCCACACGTTTTCAATGGGAGACAGGTCTGGACTGCAGGCAGGCCAGTCTAGCACCCGCACTCTCTGACGACGAAGCCATGCTGTTGTAACACGTGCAGAATGTGGCTTGGCATTGTCTTGCTGAAATAAGCAGGAATGTCTCTGAAAAAGTGATTGTCTAGATCGCAGCAAATGTTGCTCCAAAATGCATATACAGATCCTTTCCAAAAAATTAGAATATCATGGAAAAGTAGTTTTTTTTCCATAATTCCATTCAAAAAGTGAAACTTTCATAGATTATAGATTAATTACACACAAAGTGAAATATTTCTAGTCTTTATTTGTTTCATTTTTCATAATTTTGGTTTACAGCTGCAGAAAACCCCCAAAACAGTATTTCAAGAAATTAGAATAGTGTGTCGAAAATCAGCATTTACTTCAGTTATTTCAGAGAATGAGTGGAGTGGCTTGACTCGAGGAATCCGACAGTTGTAGCCCATGTCCCGGATATGTCTGTACATGGTGGTTTTTGAAGCACTGACTCCAGCCTCAGTCCACTCCCTCTGCATCTCCGCCAAACTTTGGAATCGTCTTTGCTTGACAATCCGCTGAAGCCTACGGTCATCTCTTTTGCTTGTGCACCTTCTCCTGCCACATTTTTCCCTTCCACTAAACTTTCTATTGATATGCTTGGACACTGCACTCTGTGAACAGACAGCCTCCTTAGCAATTACCTTTTGTGGCTTACCCATCTTCTGGAGGGGGTCAATGATGGTCTTCTGGCCAATTGTCAAGTCTGTAGTCTTCCCCATACTGAACCAAACTGAGATAAACTTTGCAGGTGTTTTGAGTAAATTAGATGATAGTGTGACACTCAGTCTAAAACATTCATTCTCTGAAATAACTGAAGTAAATGCTGATTTTCGACACACTATTCTAATTTCTTGAAATACTGTTTTTGTTACGTATCTGTTACGGGACGAACCCAAGTGCAACGACCAGGAGACAGATTTCACAAAAGGGTATTTTTAATCAATTAAGTGTTGGGGTAGTCCCAACACTGTACAGGAAAGGCAACACAAGTATTACACAGGTTTTTCGCCTGGAAGCCCGGGGCGGGCTGCTCCAAGCCGGAGCTGGACTGGAGGATATGGAACTGTTCGTTCCAACCCGGAACTGGACTGGACAGGAACTGGACCGGGTGGTCCACACGGGAATCAGGTTCTGGAACGGAATGTTCCAAACCGGAACTGGACTGGACTGGAACTGGACCGGGTGGTCCACACGGGAATCAGGTTCTGGAACGGAATGTTCCAAACCGGAACTGGACTGGACTGGAACTGGACCGGGAGGTCCACACGGGAATCAGGTTCGGGAACGGAATGTTCCAAACCGGAACTGGACTGGACTGGAACTGGACCGGGAGGTCCACACAGGGATCCGTGTCAGGAACGGAATGTTCCAAACCGGAACTGGACTTTGGACAGGTAGTTCGTACGACTCACGCCTGGACTGGACTGGAACTGGCAGGGGAGCGACTCACTACGGCAGGGCAGGAACTGGACCGGACTGACTGCACCGGTACAGAACAACAAAACAGAGGGGGGTTAGTGCAAGGGAAGGCACGGGAAAGACCGGGAGGTTCTCACGGAGGTGCAGGGCTTGGTAGACAGGTGACTGATGTAGCACAGCAGGACAGGGTGGTGTGGCGTAGCTGCGGTAGGTCCGGAAGGAGCTGACTGGTCTCCAGAGCTCCAGGAGCCGGCGCCGAAGAACTAGTTGGCTTCTTCGGTCGGACAGGAACAACTGGAGGGTAGCCAGGTAACAAGCCAACCCGGAGCCTACACGAGCTGGAGGTGGAGGTACCGCAACACACACAACGAAAACGGGGGGATACGAACACTGCCACGGGAAAATGGGTGCTGGGTTAGATGGAGGAGAAGGGAAACAGGTTAGCTACATCAAACGACAGGAAATTGTGCGGGAGGTAAACTACCAATCCGTAGTTTCGCGTAGAACCAATGCTGTACGGGAATAACATCCCACAACCAAGCGAATCGTTCACACTAGAAGACCAGATAACAAGACGAGCACTAACACCAAGTGACGATAGTTAACGAACTGGCGCCGACTGGCAGCCAGCCGAAAGACTATATAGTGAGGTTAATGACAGGACTAAATAAGGCACAGGTGTGAAAATAAACCGGGAGTGATTGCGAAACACCAGGTGAGGAAATGCATGCAACGAGGGGGAGGGAGTGAAAGGCGGAAGTAAGACAACACAACCAGACGAACAAGACAGGGAAGGACACGCCTAGTCCGCAGCAGCGGGGAAAACACGGACAAAGGGATCCAACATGACACGGAGGGAAAACAGGAAAACACGGAAAACGGACAGGAAGGGAGCGGAACATTACAGTTTTGGGGGTTTTCTGGAGCTGTAAACCAAAATTATGAAAAATGAAACAAATAAAGGCTAGAAATATTTCACTTTGTGTGTAATGAATCTATAATCTATGAAAGTTTCACTTTTTGAATGGAATTATGGAAAAAAAAATATATATATTCCATGATATTCAAATTTTTTGGAAAGGATCTGTATACCCTTCAGCGTTAATGGTGCTTTCACAGATGTGCAAGTTACCCATGCCATGGGCACTAACATACCCCCATACCATGACAGACGCTGGCTTTTGAACCTTGTGTTGGTAACAATCGAGATGGTCCTTTTCCTCTTTGGCCAGGAGAACACAACGTCCATTATTTCCAAAAACAATTTGAAAGGTGGACTCGTCAGACCACAGCACACGTTTCCACTTTGCATCAATCCATCTCAGATGAGCCCAGAGAAGTCGGCAGTGTTTCTGGATGTTGTTGATATAGGGCTTACGCTTTGGGTAGTAGAGTCTTAACTTGCATTTGTAGATGCAGCGACAAATTGTGTTTACTGACAATGGTTTTCTGAAGTATTCCCGAGCCCATGTGGTTATATTCATTACAGAAGCATGCCGTTTTTAATGTAGTGCTGTCTGAAGGATCGAAGGTCACGGGCATTCAATATTGACCTTGCCCGTTTTCTCCGTTTCTTTTACTAATATTATGGACTGTAGATGGTCCATCCATCCATCCATCCATCCATTATCTAACCCGCTTATTCCTGGTCAGGGTCACGGGGGGTGCTGGAGCCTATCCCAGCATGCATTGGGCGAGACACCCTGGACAGGCCGCCAATCCATCGCAGGGCACACACACCATTCACTCACACACTGACGAAATGCCTGCTGTTTTGTTAAAACTTTGAATAACATGAATAATCAATCAAATATCCAAGATATTGTGCTGGTGAGGGTATATATAATCTCATAAATAAGAATCTATCAAATTCATGTGATCAAATCTGTCCATTTTATAGAGAACATTTGTACGGAGTTTTCACTAAATTTAATTAATCCAATGTTTTATTTGATTTAAAAATTCAGGGTAATTGATTCCAATTCAACAGCAGTCAAGCTTTTTTTTTTTTAAATGTCATTTTCAAAGGGGTGAATTAAACATCAATTGGGTATGTAATTTTATTTCAAAAGCAGGGTTTACACCATGTTTCAGTTGTGACATATTTAGGAGCAGTCTGTAAATTCATCCTTATTCTGAAAAAATGACATGTGATTGCACATCTAGTATATTTATGTATCTCAGATAAAGTGTAACACATATATTATAAAATAATTTTGCAAAAAGAATACAAATTTACACTTTTCTCCAACCCTCAATTTGCACGACTTCTGTAGAATGGCCCATATATGAGTGAAGAAAGTGCTCCCCAATCCTTAAGTTTGAAGCATGGCATCAGCTGGGACATCTCATGGCTCGTCAAATTATAAATTTGTATGGTTGTCCTTTGGGCTGCAGTCTATACGCCTATCTGTTAGCCCAGATAGGTGTATATACTGGCATACACTATACATGTGTAAGGGGAAAACGTATTTTAAAATCTTGCCAAGCCTTGGTTTGACAAGCAGGTAATAAGCATATCTATCTTTCTTGAAACTCGCAACCTCATATTTCTTTTGCCTGCTATTTTGTCTTCACCACCAGGTGGTGTGTGTTAGGACATGAGTGAGAAATAGTGTAATATAGTGTGTAATATACTACAGCTGTCATTTGGAAGCACTCTTAAATCAGCTGGAAAAAAAACAGCTCCAAAGCAATTAAACTTTACAATAAATAATAATGAATTCTCATCCTAAATGCAGTTTCTTCTTTCTCCCACACATTAAATGCAGGGTCTGTGTTGGAAATTAAAATGAAAAATCAATGGACTGAATCTGCTGATTTTTTTTTATCAATAGTTTGCTTTCATTTCTGTAATAACAATGTGCTGCTTTGGGATGTTAGAAATTGCATAAATATTTCACAAATTAATTACACAAGTTTATTTCTCTTTTGACAATTTGGGGGTGCAGACAACAACATTAAGCCATCATTATCAAATACTAATAATATCTCAAAAATAAAAGCAGCACAAACAATTATTTTATGGTACAAACCAACACAAATAAAACATTAAAAAACAGTACCTGGTGGCAATAAAGAATCCCTGCTGTTGTTTTATTGGAGATTTTTTCAGGAATAAGCCTACTTAGTTCTGAAACAGTCTGCAGTAATTCAGAAAAGCCCGCCCCTTAGTTTACCATCTTATTAAATGGGTGGCTCATCCCGTTAAAGCACTGTTCTTGTGTATGGATGGGCCTGGCAGTTTGGTATCAAATCTAAACTAAGAAAGTGTCAACTGTGGCAGAGGCAACCAGATTTTGGTGTAACATATCCTGGTACTTTATGGAGTGCATGATGCCTAGCCCCACCAGTTTATCTCAACTTGAGATATCATGAACTTCAGTCCTCCACCAGCAAGAGGGCGATAGCACTTTTTTGTCAAGCCACATGTAAAACAACTATCCCGATTTCTATGGAACACTGAGAGTGCCACAATGATAAATAACTAAATAAAATAATAAATAAATAAATGTTGAAATATAAAAATTAATAAATAAAATTATTTGGAAATAAATAAATCTGGGAATGAATACAGAAATGTAAATGTAAATGTTAATTAATTAAATTTATGAAATTTATTTTAAAATGTAAATGCAAATATTTTTTCTAATCATTTATTTATTTCCATATATATTCACCGATTTCCCAACGAGCATAATCTGTCAATCAACTTGCTTTGCTCCACCCACTAAGTTTGCCTCGTTCCCACTGTCGACTGTAGAAAAGTGGTTCAGAGCTGCAGACAGCGTTTCTCAATGTGAGCAAATGCATTAATTGAGAAGTCAATTCCTCACATATTGGGAGAAACAACAGATAGAGAAAGCTAGCTAGCTATCTGTTTTAGATTTAGATTTGCATCGAATGCCAGCGAACATTGTAAGCTATTGAACATGGTCATGTAGCTAGCTTTCTCGGATACAAGATCACTATATTGATTAAAAAAAAAAGATTCAGAGCTGCAGCATTTCTCAGTGTGAGCAAATACATTAATGGATAAGTCAGTTCCTCAGATATTGAGAGAAACGACAGATAGAGGAAGCTACCTGTCAACTTGCTTTGGTCCACCCACTAATTTTGCCTAGTTCCAAGTAAATCAGGTTCCAACTTCCAACCCTTCATGTAGGCTATTCAGATTTACTGACAGCATTTCTTATGAGCAAGTTGCGAAGTCAATTTCTCAAATATTGAAAGAAACGGCGGGTGGATCGATTGTATATTGCTGTGAGCAATATAGCGATCTTGTCTCCAAGAAAGTGAGCTACATGACCATGTTCAATGTAGCCTACAATGTTCGCTGGCAGCCAATGCAAATCTAAATCTAAAACAGCTAGCTATCTGTCGTTTCTCTCAATATGTCAGGGATTGACTTCCCAATTAATGCCTTTGCTCACACTGAGAAACGCTGTCTGCAGCTCTGAACCCCTTTTCAATTTATTTATTTCCAAATAATTTTATTTATTCATTTTTATATTTCCACATTTATTTATTATTTTATTTATTTATCATTGTGGCACTCTGTGTTCCATACATTTAATCACACCAATCATCTAATTAAGATGATTAAGCACAGATGATGATTGACAGTGATGTTTACAAGGCACACTCACATGTTAAAATCAGTCCTGTAGACATGCAACAGTATTTAGGAATTTTTGAGGAATAGTCACAATAAGAAGTACTGCACTTATATAACACTTCACTTGCACGAAAATAGTTAAACAAACAAACAAATAGTATTAATAATGAATTAATTGTTTTGCAGCAGAGGTATATACATGTATAAAAAATAAATTACATAAAAGTGGTAAATGTCATGTACAAAGTTCAACTGAAAATTCAAGGTTCTAAACTCTGGGATTAAATTTGTACATGGCGAGTTGTTTCTTCTGTCATTGATTGATGATGCTTTGTGAAGAAGCAATAAGAGACATATGAAGAGATGCATCGTTCTGCATCGACAGAGTTGGTTACAAGAGAAAAGTATTGTTTTGCTTTTCATGCGAGGTTTGGAAATATTTCCACAGCTGCATCCCAGAATTTTCCCAGTGACATTGCAGTGCCATGCTAATAATTGGTATGTATCCAGCTCCTGGACCTGGAATTGAGTCTAATGCAAGGGTTGTCATGTCGAGTCTGCACACTTGCTTGGGATCAAAAATCCTGACAGCTTTAAGAAATTGGTGAGCTGGTAGACAGAAACGTGGCTTATTTTTGAGTTTAACAGGGTTGTAATATGTTGTGAGTTCCTCTGCAACAGTGGATGTTGCAATCATGCTCTTAATATGCTCTGTGAAGCGCAATTGCGCTTCTAATAAGCTTTGTGAAGCGCATTTTCCAGCTTGGACAATGTTTAAAAACCTTCTTGACAATGGCCATGAGTCTGTCAACTTAAAATTCAACTTGGAAATTACTTGACCAAATAGTACTTGCTAGGGCCACAATTTGGGCATTGCAAGTTAAATGCAGTGAATTTGGCAACAAGTTTTAAGGACATCTTTATTTGCTTTTAATATATAAGTCGGGCACAAATGCAGTCACAAAATCAACCTTATAATCCTTACAGCATTTCTTCATGCCGCAACTGAGGAGTAATTCAGTTAAATACAATATAACCTATCAGCAAGAAGGTGGAACTCAGCCTTGTGCCCCAAAATGACTGAACTCACCCCTGATTACAACAACTAGTTATTCTATAAATGCAACAAACATGGAAACATTATACATCAGCATAAATATATCAATCATTCAATGCCATAAATAACTTCATACTTGATGCATTGTATATTAGGGGTGTGCAGCGATGCCACTATCTGTATCTGTTTGACCATCAACAATGTCTGTATCTGTATTCGGATAAGAAACCGGAAGTGGGCGTGGCTTCAATAAATATATATAAGAAATGTGATCTTCTTGAGTCTAAAATTGTTATTGCAATTTATGAGTATTCACCCCCCTCACTGTATTTTTTTTTTTTCAAAACATTTTATAAGAACTATATTCTGTACTTTATACTTATTTATATATTGTTGTTTAAGGTTGTTTTTGTTAACCTATTTGAACCCACACTCCCTAACTGGGGGACACTGAACAATCATTTTGGATAATAACTGGAAAAAATCTGAGGTACAATATATAATAAACTCAGAATGAAAAGGCAGTTTTATGAAAACATCAAACCATTTCATTATACATTTGAATGGAAACTATTTCCACAATAACAGCCATTTCGGCCTGTTGTGATTTCATATTGTACTTTTTACTATATGAACTTGGATACATAAATGATTATGTATAGTAATATTATTATCATTACTATTATTATGCTTTATAAAATTCAAGGAGAAGACTTAAGGATTATAGCCTAATGATTTATTGAGAAAACCACTATAAATGAAAAAAGTAATTAAATGAACAGTCCAACAAGATGCATTTCTGAGCCAGCAGTAACAACAAAGTTCGAGAACACCTGAAAAGCTTTTACTTCAAGAAAATGAAAAAAAGTGTGGATATGGCTGCATTTTAACAGCTTTTAATATGCTTTTAGTATTCCATTGGTTAAACCGATCACCGCAACAAGCCAAGTTAAAACATTTTTTTCTGCAGTGCAAAACGTCACATTTTCATTTTACTAATTGCATTGCAAGTTTGGGCTCATGGAATGGCGAGATTGACAGAATTGATTACGCAGCAATACGGAGGCAGAACAGACGGTCTGTACAGTTTAAAAATACAAACAACAACTAGCATAAATACAATAATGACTTTGATAGCCAGTAAGTGACATTTCAAAATGGGACATAGGCGACTGATTATAGCTGTTCCTTTGCTTTCTTTTAAAAGGTGTTTTTACGTTCTGAAAAAGTGGCGAGATTAAGCGCAGCTAAATTAAAGCGAGCAGCTTTTTTTTTGACGTAGGCCTATATAAACAAGATTGACGTAGGCCTATATAAACACGATTGACGTAGGCCTATATAAACACGATTGACGTAGGCCTATATAAACAAGATTGACGTAGGCCTATATAAACACGATTGACGTAGGCCTATATAAACAAGATTGACGTAGACCTATATAAACAAGGCACACTGTTCGATTATAACGAGAACGTTGAAGGCCCCACAAAACGGAAGTCAGATCATCTTTTTCCTAATGCTTTTCAGAAGCCTTCCTCGTGAAACTGGACGTTGGGGCGGGACTTTTTAAAAAAATTTTAATGGGCGGGCTGTTGTGGTGGCTAGCTAGTTAGCTTTCTTTTGAGCACTGCTATCCAGAGGCTATCGTGTTAGCCACAATGGATGACATTGTGTCTCAAATTGAGGATCACTCTCCTCCTCCATCCCCCTGGAGGGAGGAAGATCACTACGAGTACAGGGGCGGTTTCGCTCCATTGTGGCTGCTGCCGGAGCTGCAGAAAATGCGGTCCACCCCGAGAGAATCTCGATGTTTCTGAATGGTATGATAAGTCGTATGTAACATCAACATCTGTAATAAATATTTGCCTAGAATCTGGAATCCTGTTTTGTTTTTCAATTAACATTACGTTACCATTACCGCAATAACAGGATAGCTGTGTGCAAATTGCTGGACAGCAACAACTACTGCCACTAATAGCAGTCGTAATATCTGTAACTTAATTATGAATATCTCGCTCATTTGAATCTGGAATCCCCAAAATTCTTCGTCTTTCTTACAAGGGAGAAACTGCAGTTTGTGAAGTGTAGATAATATATACATTAATCAACAACAAAACAAGCAATGTAAGCGACAGCTAACATTACACCTAACTTAGAGGCAGCAGCTTCCAGCTAGCCTAGCGTAGCGGTGACGTTAGTATAAGAAAGCAAATGTGTCCAAACTGCAGATGTGCCTAAGTTACCTCAAACGACAGAAATTAATGAAAAACAGCCGTTATAAATAAGAATTTCAGCTCAGCTAACATTATTAGCTTACCTTTACTTCTCTAGGCACCTGCCTCAGTTTCAGACCAGTTTCAGACCAGTTTCGACGGCGATGTAACCCACTCTGTCTCACACTGACATGCAACCTCTCTCGTTTCTGGCTGCATAGCAAGATGATATATAAGTTAGAGCTAACTTTGATATTTCCGATAGTGAATTCAATATAACAGAAATACAGAAATGCTAATTAGTTACTTACTTTCAAAGTGATTGAGGGACCATTGTAGTGGATGGTGGGGATGGTCCACTCAGTGAAGGAGTAGACGCTCCCAAATCCCTTCTGGACAGCAATTGCAATCGTGAATAAATAATTCTGGAAATGCAAATTACAGATCCTTGAGCTTGAGTAGATTGCAGCCTCCTTCATGTGGCCAAATTCTAACAATTTTTTCCTTAGCCATGCATTTGTGGGGAAACTAAATAGCGTGAGGTCCCATTTTGTTCGCAGTTCGCACTCACGCACTGACAGTTGCTAACTTGCTACTGTGAGCAACCTAGGTTACTCTAAGCTAGCTGTCACTCACATTGATGTTGAGGACAAGTGGAAAATCGAGCAATGTAATTGGAGGAAAAACTTTTTTCCACTGCCTGCTAGTACAGGTATGTGTCACCAAAACGTCACACAGCCATTTACAGGAAGAAGTGAGGGAAATATTTAGCCACGCAAATATCATCTTTAAATAAAAAAAAAATATTTGGTCTGCATCATGCCCTTGAATAAGTAAACTACAGCTAACCATTTCATCACTTAAGAGGTTAATTGTCATTGTGTGGGGCCTTTAAAGATATAGGTTGAGTATCCGTAATTTCAGGGACTGCCGAATATCAGTGGCCCATATCGAACGGCTCCATCCCTAATTATATATTTAAATGTTTTAATAAACAAATAAACAATCCAATGCTTAATTCTGTAAAGTTCAGAAGAGGCCTACAGACAGGTGGGCACTGAATGAAAGATTTCCCTGCTGGACTTGAATTATTTCCCAAATAATATTAATTGGCACACCCCTATTGTATACACTATGCCTCAAGTCATTATCAGATGAGTGTATTGAGTGATTAAAGGACACGGACTGTTGATTAAGGAAGTTATGAACGATGAGTTTATAAAATCAATTTCTCCCTGTAGTGGCTGTCCTGTTACTCAAGCCACAATGTTGTGCTTTCTTTTGCTTTGAGTTCTTCTTCCTCTTTTTTCCCCCTTGTAAGGGGGAGTGTAAGGTTCGGAGAACCAAACGCGACCGATAAGGATTTCTAAAAGCGTATCTAAAGAGATACGCCACAAGATGAGGAAGTAGCCGCACCGGGACTGATACAACACAGCATCGGGAGCAAAACTTCCCTAGCACAAAACAAAGCAACCTCCAAAAACAGAGGCGATAAACAGCGAGAATAACTGACAAAAGAACCTCGCGCACTAAATAATTAGGCGTAACAAGAGGTTGTAAAACAAAACAAAACTCGATAAAACGAGTGAAGGAAAATAATAGAAAAGACCTGTTAGCCAAAGCTCTTGTGGCAAAAGAGCTGAACACAACTGGCAACAGGTGAAAAGAATGAAGGATAAAGAAAGATTGGAAAGGAAAGAGAAAACCAATCTAATCAAAATCTTTTAACCGGACTTGCTGCGTTTCCTATTCGTACGAACCAGAAATGCAGCGACCAAAATTCCTTTACCTTACAGACTTCGTTTGTCAACATAGCAAAGACAATATCGAAGTGTCGGAAATGCGGAAGTCCTGGGCTATTTATAGCCGGCAGGAAACGCAAAAGAGGTGTAGGGAATAATTGTCGGGTAAGCTACAAACACCGGAACGGTGGTGGAAAAAATCCAATAGCGCGTCCTGACGACGCCAAAAGGAAAACCGAACACAGAAACAGCAGAGGCTGCTAGACACCCCTCTGTTCTTTGGTCATTTCACGGTATGAACAAGATTCCTACCTGCATTTTTATTGCAGAGACTTGGAGTAGAGGTAGAGGAATGCAAAAACCCTCATGGAGGAATATTTTCTAGTTGAAAATTACCGTTAAAGTCTACGGGTCTGTAATTAGTCTCTCCCTGAGAGTTCCAAGGGGTCACACATTCCCACTAGACTTTTCCCCATGAAGCAATCATCTGTCAAAAGATGATCAATCCCAAAAAAGACATTGACTGCTGCCAACCTTCTCACTCCTCCCCTTATGTTATGGGCAGTCCCATCTTTATGGATCCACCCAGACAGACTGCCACTTGCCGCTTGGTGACGTGCACAGTGCCACATGCCAGATAGATAAATAAATAAATAGAACTTGAGTGTTCATAACCATAACACTTACCACTCAAAAACAACATATGAGACTAATGAGAGAGCAAGCGCTTCTGCACTGCTTGTGATGAAGTGCTTTCATCAGTCTATGTTTTTATTTATAGAAAACTGATCATAATTACATTGACTCACTGAAACAATCAAGTGGAAATGTCTGGTCTCATCAAAGCAATTCTTGATTGGTCAGCAGCAGCTGTGGTATTGTCTGAAGCTGGTGAGAGGTGTATAAGCAGCTGCTCAGCCCGAGGAGCTAATCCGCTTTATAGGGGCTTCAGGTGCTCCAGTGGGATTTTACTGTATTTACTGGTATACAAATTAATGTTTCCCCTTCGTTTCTGAATTTCCTTCTATGGGTGTTTGTGCGTACAGTTGGTGTGTTTTATATGGCATTTCTCTGAATGAATGTAAATCATTGATTCAATTCTCGTTGTCATTCTCCGACATTAGTGCCAGTTAAGGGAAAAGCAGAGCATGGCGGGAGTCTATGACCCACAAGGCCACACAAATCTCTGTTGCTCCACCGCTCTTGGCATGTGACGCTGGCACGCTGCGCGATTGTTGTCAGTCTTGCAGCACTGCTGGTGGTGGTGGATGCCCTTACTTTTTTTCTAAAATGGAACTTGGAATGACTGCACTAGCGGCATCTCAGGAACATTCCCATATAATTAAGTTTACACGTGAATGTCAAGTTCCTATAATGTCAAGGCACAAGGCTCACCCCCCAACAAGGTGTGATCATAGGGTTCAAGCCCATGCTTCCCATATGACTGCTGCAGAGACACAAGCAAATATTCGTACATTGTGGATTTACCTAATACGTCAATGTTATCCTCTCTATTGGAATACTAGTAGTTTTTAGCACCATAGAAAAGTGAAGATCCGCATGGCACAACTGGCTTTGTTATTTAATAGCATTACTTGGAAATTCCTAATCATTATTATAAATGGTTCTGTCAGGTTGCACTTGAAAGGTTATCTACAATATGTTATGTAAATGCTTTATCTAACCTTCTTTAATTTTGTACGAGCCGTCCGGTAGGAGCTTACGGGCTTGTAATTAATAGCGGAGGCCAGAATCTACCTTTAAACGTATCCATATTTTTAACCTGTTTCTGTTTATTTTACTTAAATGACAAGCATTCAATTAACTGACAAATCCATACTAATCAGAAGCTAAACACAAGCCTGTCTCCACAAGTGTTTTAGTCTTGTAATGAGACTCGCTCGAGTAGAAAAGATTAGCTTTTTGTCTCAATAGCAATCTTTTTGGTCTTATTTAGAAAAAGAAATAGAAAATAATAAATAAGATATTAAGTCAAAATCGTTTTGGTTTTTGCAGTGAATCTCTTTCTCAAGTGTACCTTGCCTTAGCATTCTTTATTACTTACATGAAAAAGTCCAGGCTTTACCTATGTCCTCAATTTATTTTTAAATGTTTGAATAAAGTTTAAACCTTCATCTTGCAGATCTGGCAGGCTGGTGGCGTACAGTTAAGCTGCACAGATCCTGCCGTTTGCTTGTGAAAAAGGCTAATGTGCTGGCCTCATTTTGCGCCATGCCCAAAGCTGGTGTGACACGCAGTTAAATTTTAAAAGGCTAGCAGGTTTCCCAGGGGCTGCACTTGCTTCTGTACATGCAAGCGGTCTGGCAGTGTAGGAAAATGCGCGGTCTGGTGTCAGCTCTCTGGCCGAGAACATCCATCATTCCAAAGTGACGTGTTGCTGGTTAATTGCTGTGGTACAGACGAGGGGGTAGACAGTGAATGATGCCTCTGTTGTGAGCACGGTGCTCTCTTCCTCCTAACGACTATAGCAAGGTGTTGACACGCATCCTCGTGGGCTTGCTGCTCCCTGAGGGTCGGTCGTTGTGACACGGAGATCAGGGAATTGGGGTTGCAGGGTCAAGCCCCCAGGTATGTCGGCATGGGAGCGCAAATAGACTGCACTCTCAAGAGCATTTTAGCCTGAAATTTGCTGCCACAAAAACTTATTTTAAACAAATATGTATAAAAACATACGCCGTATTTAAGTAAAGAAAAATAGCTATATTATAATGTTTCTAAGGTATACCAGTTCCACTTGCAGCAAATAGCCCTTAAACATGTGGAAGCGTGGAACAGACAACAGGTGGTCATCACCGTGTAAGGTGTGAGGAAGGGCTCCCAGAATTCATTAACTTCTCTGGATTTTTTCCGGACGACCCTCTGGATTCACCTCATTAGGAGCCTCTGCCTTTCTGCAAATGGTGGCTTGAAGCCAATCAAATTATATAACTCCTGAGAACATGCTTGTGGTGCGCTTCTCAATTAACTGAATTCAAAGTTTTCACTCAGATGCTACAGAACCAACTTGCTGGGGCCGCAGATCCCGGTTCTCATAACACTAACTCTTGCTTACTATCATCGCTGCAGGCTCCTCCTGTACCACACGAGTTCTTACTTTCCTGCCCAGTGTCATCTACTGTACCACAAAGCTTACTTTCATATCTGCTATTTCTTTCCACACAAAGTCTTCATTTTAGCAGCACAATCTTGCCCTTATTCCAAATAACAGCTCCGATGTCCCATGTGACAGGAAATCCGTGAGGCAGAAGAGACTGGAGTGTATGTGATTTATTTTTTTAGTGTGTGTGTGTGTGTGTGTGTGTGTGTGTGGGGGGGGGGGGGGTCATCAGTACACTGCGCTTTATCCTGGTATCAATCTGTTACATGGGCCCCCTCTGACCCTTGTCAGAGTCATTCTACAATCATTCTTCTAAACCGATGGTCATCCCAGCACTAAACCCGGCCGGTTAAGATCATTTAAAAATAAAACCCTTATTGCTAAAAATTCTGCTTTTCGTCAGCCCGAGCGAGAGCGAAATGGCCAGGCCATTACGCCAGCTGCAGCAGCAGACTGTGGCCTGTGAATCGCAGGCAATGGGGTTGTTTGCTGATGGTAATGAGTCCTGATGAGCTGTGCAGAAAAGTGCTCAAAGCAGGCTGGGTAATTGGCACGCACATTGTTTCGCCTATCCGTTTCCTACCTTTGAATCAATTTCAAGCTGGGAAAATAAATATGGAAATCAGGCTGAAGCATCCAGTAAATAGCAGTGGCACTACGACAGCGTGGCTTGTTCACTTGATTCTAATGCAGAGGGAAAAGGCTTCTTGGCTCTCTCAGGTGCCGGCTGTAGAATTTCAGATGTAGGCGGGGGCGGGCATTAGTATTGTCTCAGAGATCATGTTAACAGCGTGATTGGCCTTTTCCAACTGTCTGTAGTTGCGGGGCCGGGATGTAGACAACGGGTATGAAGCTGTACAAGAAAAGGACCAATGTCACACAGCATTTACATTTTTACAAAGCTGTTATTGTCTTTAATATATCAGTGCAACAAACGCTGATTTAAGAATTCGGACCAGAGAGACTAATGGGAATAAAGTCTGAGCAAACAGAGAAAGTGCATCGGCCCAACGCATGACTGATGGGTGATTATTTTCTGATTATTTCGGCTCAGAAAGAATTGAACAAAAAATGAACAACACACAGTCATGAGAGAGGAATGTACGACGACAGAAAAGTAGCCAAGGAGAGAAAGGCCCAGCTCAGGGGTAGCATGTCTGCTGAGCAGAGAGAGAATTGAGCGCTCTGGCACATGTTGACTCTCTCTGTTTGCGTGTGTGAGTAGGATGCGGGGAATCACTAGCATTGGCGACCTGAGGTAAATATGCAGTCGTTAGCCAGGGGGTTGGGGGCTGGACAGTCAAGGTCTTTTGAGCAGGTGAGTGAGCAAACCATTGAGCAGCTTACAGCTGCCTGGAGCCCCCATCCGCTGACTCGCTCGATTGGAAGTATTGTCATTACAGTCAATTCTCCTCCTCTGCCCAATGACAGGAAGTCCAGTGATTTAACCTGGGGAGCAGCAGCTCTTGTGAAACAGAGTGACAGCAAATTGCACAGGGGGCTGTTCCACTGGCCAGGAGAGGGGAAGGCTCAGGGCACTGTTGTTTGTTGTATTAGGCTGACCAGACTGAGAATATCTGTCCAGGGCATTGTTAAGCATATGGTACCAGGCTCGGTTTCAATTATCTTCCATATTTCCACAGTAAATAATACAATTAGTCCTATTGACATTTCAGCTGATTTATAATTTTGTACCTTTGCTATTTTACAGACTTCAGCCCTATTCGGATGGCATAAGTTTCACGGGGGGAGGTGGGGTAATGTAACTATTACTGGAGCATCTCTGTTACTTAAGTCCCGTCCGATTCTGCCATGTCAGTAACTTTTACGGACTGCGCACTAGCACATCAGTAAAGATTCCGCTGTCTTTTACCTACTGTTAAATACCCTGTAAAAATAACCCCAGGTTATAGAAATCCCATGCAAATTGACATGTTGGAAAATGTCTAATTTCCTGTGAGAAAGGAGTTTTCTCAGTCTTTTCTCCTGGTTTTTCAAGTATGAGGCACTTGTGGAAGCCTTTGGTTGTGCTCTCTTCAGCCCATGTCCAGGCCAGAACTAGCCTATTTGCCGATATTAAATGTACATTAATTAAGAAGACAGTAGAAAGTAAAAAAAAAAGGCCCAAAGTACTTGTCAGTGGGACAATGCTTGTGGCAGCTTTTGGTCAGCTATTGTCTGCAGTAGCCTATCTATAGCCTTAAATATGTTATGGACTAGCCAAACAGTGCATTATTTTTCTCAAGGTAAAGGGTTCCCCACAATTTTTGTAGATAGTTAACCCTATTAACTTTGGCCCTCCAGAGACAATTTCCACCTAGTTTCTACTAGTCTTATTTAAGTGTCAATATCTCAAAAGATATTCACTGCACATCCAAGGTTTAAAGTATGAATTGAAGAAGAGGCTGTATCATTCAGAAATTTGCAAGAGAATACATTGAGAGGATTGGTCGTAAGTGCTTTGGGCTATTAATAGCATCCTCCTATTTTATTGCCCTGCAGTATAACTGGAGAAGCTGAGGTTTTTGCAGTGAAGATATAGACTACATAACATTGTATGACCCATGGAACATTTTACATTTTATTTTTGTATTACTTTACAAACATTGTCCTGAAAACTTCTCATCCGAATAGGGCTTTTGACCGTAAATTCATATTCAGATATTGTCCATATTTGTTTTATGGCAAGATATTGAAGAGCTTAGTTGATCTGCCAAGTGGCTTAGTAATTGGTTATAAAACGGCGGAGATATTGACTGCCGGAATTTGGGTTTTAACATGTAAGTTGCTACCAAAACCAAATGCATTTCCTCAGTCAGCGGCATAAAAGCACAGTATGAATGACCGGGGTGAGGAAACATGCAGTTTAATTCCTCTCTCTGACGGGAGAGACTCTAACTTAAAATTGCTTAAAAATTTAAGAATATTTTTATATTTATGTTTTCTCCACCATATTCAGTCAATAGGGCTAAACACTCTTGGGGACAGGATCTGTACAGTTTGCCAGATTATGGATTCTGCATTCAGTATACTGGGTATATACAGTATACAGTGCCCTCCATAGTGTTTGGGAAAAATACAGAATTAAAAAAGAAATTGTTCCACAATTTTAGATTTATAATCAAGTAACTCACAAGTGCAGATTCTCAGTTTTTTGAAAGGGTATGTTTATTACATTTTGTTTTCACCATGTAGAAATGACTGCATTTTTATACAAACCCCAATTGCAGTATGTAAAATGCACATAAAAGCAGAAATGTCTATTTTACATATATTTTATTGAAAACAGTACAAAGAAAAAATATTTAATATTTTACCTTATTAACTTTATTGATTTTTGTAAATATACGTTAATTCCGAATTTGATGCCTGCAACACGTTCCAAAAAAGTTGGGACAGGGGCAAAAAAATGACTGGGAAGTGCCATCATGACTGGTTATAAAATGATATCAAAAGACTCTTGATATCTTTTTTTTCAGATACTATAACCTTTGTGCATTTGAATGGATCTCTATGGGAATTTGGGGGTGTGACTATTAAGCTGTAAATTACATGGGAATAGTATTTAACCCATGGTTGGCTAAATGGACTCTGGACGAAAAGGCTCGTTTCCGTCCAGTTTATCTCCGTACACGTACGGAAACGCATTCCAAAGGGGCAAGTAGGCCTTTAAATCTCCTTTTTGGAAAAGAAAAACAGGAAATAACCTGAAATAACCACTAAACCAAATGACATTGTTAAGTATACTTTTTAGAGTTAGAAATATCCATATGAAATCCAGATTTCAACATTACCTTGGACAATCAAGCCGGGGGTACTCGGTAGCATCACCGTCCTCTGAACATCAGCAGCTGTCGCAGACGGCTGTAAAATAAGACTTAACTGTAACATCTACGGTAGTAGCGCAGATTAAACATGGTGCATGAGACAGTCCCTCACATTCATTTTCTGGACCTCACGTAAATTAGGAGTTTCAAAGCTTGATAAAAAAAAAACAACATAGTCATAATGGGCAAGCCAGTGTTAGGTAACATAATTAACGTTCATACTTACTGTCCATATCTGGCCGAGTGTAACCTTAGCGCCAACAAAGTGGGTGGGTGATGCATTGAATGAAACCTTACTTGTTTCCATATCCCACAATGCCGTGCGGTCAAGCAGACACCAGAAGAACGGGAATAACCGGACCCGAAAATTGCCAGATACCAATGATTGAAATTATTGTAAATATCCGGTACAAGAAATTCCCGGGTAGCTGAAGTGAACGGTAACTGTGCAGGGATGTCCAGCTGTTGACACACTGAAATAGAACATGTCCGGTTACTAAAAAAATAACTTGAACGAAAATAACTCAAACCTGAAAGAATTACAAAATCTTTTAATCTGGTAACAGGTATGTCAGATCATAATCTGACCCTAATTGTAAGAAAACTGACAAAACAACAATTTTTATACAGACAAGAGGGCAAAAGCTTTTTTAATGTCATACCCAAAATATTAGTCAATCCATTTGAGGATAAATTAAAGCAGTTGGACTGGAATGATGTTCTGCAGTCTGATGACATAGAAAAGGCATCTAATATTATGATGGCCAGAGTCAGTGAGACGAAAAATGAATTTTGCAAAAAGGTCTCACACTCACGTAAAGAATATAATTTACCATGGTTAAATGAGCATGTTTGGAGGTTAATGAAGCAGAGAGACTTAGAATTGAAGTTAAATCTGTATTACCACATGATAAGAGAAACTTTCAGGAATTGCAAAACAAAGTAGTAAAAGAACTGAGACAGGCAAAAGCTGATTATTTTATTAAACTAATCAATGAGTCTAAGGTAAATTGCAAATTAATTTGGGAAACTATTAACAAAATTAAAAATAAATCAGTTCAAAATTGGGTAATAAAGGAACAATCAAAAGTGATAGAAGATAAAGAACAAATAGACACAATCTTTAATTCATTCTTTGTGGATTCAGTACAGTGTCTGCCCAATAATTTTGGTGTGAGATCAAGAGTTCTTGAACCTGCAAATAATGAATTCCCTGTTTTCGCAATTGGAAATGTCTCAGAATCTACAGTAATGCAAACACTTGATTGCTTAAAAGGGTCTAAGTCTAAGGATGTCTGATATTGATGCAAGATTTAAAAAAAATTAGAAATCGATACTATGTAAGCCTTTAACTCATCTGATGAATCTATCAATAACAAACTCATACTTTCCTTCTTCCTGGAAGGCTTCAGTAGTGACCCCTGTCTTTAAATCAGGTGAAAGAATTATTCCATCAAATTATAGACCCATTAGTATCCTTCCAATAGCTTCTAAAATTGCAGAAAAGGTAGTTTGTGATCATCTAGTCTCTCATTTATATGAAGGTGAATTTACTCTTTGGTGTCCGAAAGAATCATTCGACAGAAACGGCAAATTGCTATTTTGTTGAACAAATCAAAAGTAATCTTGATAAATGTGGTGTTGTCGCAGCCGTGTTTTTAAATTTTAAGAAGGCATTTGACACATTTAATCATTATGTTTTACTTTCAAAACTCTAAATTTAATTTATCTGTCAATGCCCTGACCTGGATGGAATCCTACTTAACTAAGAGGAAACAATGTATAAGAGTGGGTGATAAGTGTTCCTCATCTGCTAGTTGTACAGTAGGGGTCCCTCAAGGGTCTATTTTAGGACCTATTTTATTTATATTTAACATGTAATATTATTTTTTATTGTATATATATTAATGATCTCCCTCAAGTATGTCCAGATGTTAGCATCCAAATGTATGCTGATGATACTGTGATTTTTACCCATGCAAGATCTAAAGAATATTCTGCAGCCAAACTGAGAGCTGCAAGGTATCAGCTAGCTAATTCATGCTTGACCCTTAATGTAAGCAAAACAGTTTTAATTTATTTCACAGCGAGGATCAATTATTTAGTTAATCCTAACATTTTAATTAATGGTGAAGTCATCACATCTGTGACACATGTTAAATATTTAGGCATTATAATTGAAACAAACCTGCCTTTCAAAAAACAAGTTAGTAGGGTCATCAGCAATGTTAAATTTAATCAGAATAATTTTAAGAGCATCAGGCGCCAGTTGTCTCTGTCTGCTGCAAAGCTTTTTGTACATACTATGATTTTTCCCCATCTGTCTTACTGCATAACAACCTGTGTGACTACAATCAAGCCTGTGTACTTACTCTATAAACAAATACACATAAAGATAAACGTACTAGATAAAAAGCCAAGGCATTATCATCACTGTAACATCCTGAAAGAATATAATTTCCTCAATTTTCATAACTTCTTATTTTACTCTGATGCATGCCTGATGTTTAAAATAATTCATAATCTCGCACCCCCTCCTCTTAGAGGATGCCTGGCCTATCCCAGCAGTGGTAGTGCCGGTAGGACTAGAGCATCAACTAGGGGTGACTGGGTACCGCAGTTCAGAAAGACAGCCTTTGGTCAATCTGCTTTCTCTGTTAAAGTAGTGGGGAAGTGGAATTCAATACCCACAAACATTAGAAACTCAGGAAGCTTTGCAGTGTTTAAAACCAGCCTTGAGCTTTGGCTAAAGTCAGCACACATGTGTCACCACCAATTATTATCTTGTATTTATTGTATATATCATACTGATTTTAACTATCTCACATTGATGCACTTTTATGTATTGTGCTGTTTTATGTAGTGTATTTTCTGTTCTGTGGTTGTTATTTGTCTACCTGCCCAGGGACAACAGATGTAAGTTAGCTGCTAGCTAACTCTGGTGCAATTACTTTTTAATTGTGCGCTGTCCCTGCAAAAATAAACAATAAAATTAAAATTAAAATTTAATAATTAAAAATATATATATAATAATAATCTATCCATATCTACTGCATATCTGACAGCAAAGTGATGGTTTGAGGCTTGTTTGATGCCTCAGACCCTTGATGACTTTCAGCCATTTAGCCAACCATGTATTCCATACTTTCCCAGCATAATTTACAGCTAAATCTAGTCCCACCCCCCAATTCTCATAGAGATCCATTCAAAGGCAGAGAGGTTAAAGTATCGCTATAGAGTACCTGAAAATAAGATATCAAGAGTCGTTTGATATACTTTTATACCCAGTCATGATAGCATCACCTGATTACCTGTGGAATGTTCCAAACAGGTGTTTTTTGAACTTCCCAGTCTTTTTTTTTCCCCTGTCCCAACTTTTTTGGAACATGTTGCAGGCATAAAATTCGGAATTAGTGTATATTTACAAAAATCAATGAAGTTGATCAGGTAAAACATTAAATATCTTTTCTCTGTACTGTTTTCAATTAAATATACAGTGTGTCATAGTCTCATAGTCTTTAAGCGCTTCACTACGTCTTTTTTCTGTTTCATTGTCCGTGTCGGGTTTTACTTTCATCTCGCTACTCAGCGATTGCACCTGTTCGGCTCTTCCGCTGCCTATTTAAACTCCGCGTCTTCCTGTTCCGGCGATTCCATGTTATCTTGTATTTCTGGCAGCCGGTAAGGTTATAGGACTGGGAGACTGTTTTGGCTTATTGTTTCTAATAAGCGAAAGCAGGAAGATCCCGTAGAAGTTAGTATTTAGGGTAGATCTTTAGATCTCTTTTCCCTGCTACTCTAACTCTCTTTCCTATTTTCTCCTTATTTCTTATTTCTCTGCTCAAGTCAGTTCCTCTCGTCAGTCTAGCTCGTCACCATGGAGCTAGAGAGGTTCTGCTTTTCCAGCTACCTGTCTGTATCTTTTTCTTTTTCCTAAACTCAAGAGTGTTGCTCAGCCTAAGTTTTAGGGTTATTCTCTGTTATTTCGTTTCCTTTTATTTCTCCTCCGTTTTTGGAGTTCTACAAGCCTATTGCTTGTTATTTTTGTTATTTACTCGAATTTAGGAGTTCCTCGTTAGGAGTTCCTTGTCGAGGAGAGTTTTACGTTTTCCTATCTCTTCCCTTATATCTCTGTCTGAGAGGGAGGGACTGTATTCTGTTCTCGTCTTTTGTGTTTTCTCTGTTCCCTTTCCCCTACGGAATATACATTCCGTTTTGTGGTGTCACGTGTTGACACTTTGAGAGCCCGTCTATCGCCCCTGGTCCTCCATAATATTCTCTGTGTCTCAGGACACAGGAAAACCTTTATACAGTCAAACCATCACTCTGCTGCCAGATTTTCAGTAGATATGGATGGATAGATATGGTTTCTCCTGACAAATTTTCCTATTGAACTCTTTGGAAAAATAAGTCAAGAGAAGACACCCTTCAAGTTATCAATCCATAGCTACTGCATATCTGGCAGCAGAGTGATGGTTTAAGGCTTGTTTGATATGTCATACCCTTAATGACTTAGAGCCATTTAGCCAACCATGTGTTCCATACTGTTCCAGTGTAATTTACAGCTAAATCTAGTCCCACGCCCCAATTCCCATAGAGATCCATTCAAATGCAGAGGTTATAGTACCGCTTGTAGGAGTGCCAGAGAATAGGATATCAAGAGTCTTTTGATGTTGTTGGGTCACAGTCATGCATGCAAGGGATATGCAAACAAATATTTAAAATGATTACTTTATTCTGCATTATCTTAAACTCTCAAATTTTTTTTTGATGCCCGAAAATGGGGGGGGGGGGGGGGGGGGGGAGACCAAAATCACAAACAAATGTATGTAAAAGAGAATTTACAAATCACTGTTTTCTGCTTTTATGTGCATTTAACATACTGTCCCAACTGTTTTGGAATTGGGGTTTGTACATAGCCAGAATGCACACAATGCAGTGGTTGCAATGGCAATGTCAGCTCTCATCCAACCTTAATTTATGGCTATTTTTACGTGTCTAATTTATTTCTTTAGACCCCCCCCCCATCCCATCCCTCTGCATTCTTATGCAGAACTCTGCATTTCTTGTGATCAGTGCAAGTGATACCTTATTCCTCAAAGTATAGCCAAGGCAGTGAATGCACAAAAAAAGAAAGACAAAAAAGAAAGTATGAATCTGATCAACCTGACATTGACGGACATAGTCCATAAGTGATGCGAACATACTGTCCTGCATAGAGTTGGGGCTTGCGGTCCAGGCTTAGAGGGAGGCACACACAGGCTGGAGGAGAAATTATATTGCCTTATGACTCCGCCCAGCACCAGGAGACCTGAAACCCAGACACCAGAGATCTGTCACTTCCTTCAACTATGCTGTCAATCACCATTGTTTACTTGGTAACATGATCACAGACTGACCTTAAAATGAAAGGATAATCACTGCATGACATTTTTCAAAGTTCCAAAGGGAGTAGATCAGGGAAAAAGCTAACACTTTACAATAGTTTGTGAAATAAAATGATTTACTGTTCTGAACACAGAAAGACTGAAGAGCAGATATTCATGTTATCTATAGATTTGTTTATATATGATATGATATGATATGATAATGCTTTATTGTCAGATTTCTCTGAAATTATTTTTGCATCATAGCAAAAATGACATGTATTTTTGTTAATGACATGTATCATTACTTATATAGTAACTATAACAATAATACCATTGTAGAAAAACTGACTTTAAAGTAGAATAGCAAAGTAGGTCAATTACTGTGTAATACCATGAACACTGAAGAAACATACTTGGCACCAGGCACCATGGCTCAATATACTGTACATTATTAAGCAATTTCTAAAGTGTGAATTGTTTTTACATTCTGTATGCATATTCTGCTATCTATCTGCTTTTTGATTGTTTTTATATAATTACAATAAATATGAGTTTCCCTTAAAATAACAAGGCAGGCCGTCGCGTGGTACAACGGTAAGAGCGCCGACTTTCAGTCGGTGCAGTTGTGCTCCGAGGATCGGGGTTCGCGCCCCGGTCCTGCCAGATCCGAGCATGGCCGGCGCCCTGTGGGAGCAGCAATTGGCGGCTGCTTCCGGGTGGGGGGAGGGGCTCGGAGAGAATCGCTGCACGCATAGCGGCCCTGGGCGAGCTGGATTCACGGTCAGGAGCTCGAGGAGTCGCGCCCTGTAGAGGACGTGGCGACCTCCTTCCTACTACCGGCTTACAGGGTTGTGTAGCGGTGATTCTCTAGCGGTTGCTACACGGGGGGAAATTGAATTAGAACAGGCGTTCAATTGGCTACTAAATTGGGAGAAAAATGGGGAAAAATCAGAAACAAAATTTAAAAAATAAATAAATAACAAGGCAGTTTTGGTTATGTCCAATGGTGGGTCTGGGCTGGCTTTGCAATATTGGAGTTGCTCCTGTTACTTGTGCACTGTAAACAATGCAATTTCTTGAATATTGTGGCATGCATTATGCTTGTGATCACTGTGATCACAGAATTAGCTCCGTCTGTTTCATTAAAGGGTAGTAGATTTCTGGCATGTTTGCATGAATTAATCTTCAGATGCCCATTTGTCTTGTCTACTACCCTCAGCCAGTTTCCAACATAAAAGTTTAGTTGGCTGTTAATTTTATGCTTGACATTGCTGCTAACCATGAAACTGACAAAACCTAACCTATGGTATTTCCTCTCTAAACAGTTGTGAAAAATGGAAGAGCCCATTTAACAGACTAAACAATGGCTAATACGTTTATGAATATTTCTGATCAACTGGCAAGATCATGTTCCACTTTCCTTCTAACATCAATATGATCTGCAGCTATATATACATATATACAGTATATATATATATATATATATATCAGATCAAAAACGTCTACGATGTTAAAAAAAAAGCCAAGTTACTCACGCATAGCCTACATAGCGCTGTCTAGTCCTTAATTCCAACTTGCAAAAACTAGGCCTGCCTTTAAAAGTCTTGATATCAAAATGTGGCCAAGTTACAACTAACAATATTGCCTATCGTAGCTCACACTAAATAAACTAGCTCTATTCCAAAGCAATGCTATCCAAACTTTCCTAAATGATTTAATGCAACTTGGCCCTGTGTTTCTTCATCTTTGCATGTGAAGAGATTGTGCCTCATGGAACAACATATGATTTCAATGAATGTTTTTAACAGTTGATGAATAATTCCAGAAAGGATATGGTTGTACTTTGTTGGCAAGTTTACTTTAGAAAATGTACAGGTTTTAAAATGTTAACTGCTGCTACAGAATTCTTTACAATTCACAAACACATTTATATCAAGAAACATCATGTACAATAGAGAAAGGGGTGATGAATAAATAAATGCAGATACAAATTTGTAGTATTTTTACCTAGAAAATAGCGTACATATAACATTTTTATAAATGTATCCAGACATGTTTGTGGGTCAGATGATGGCAAATAAGTAATAGTACCAATTTTCTTTACATAATAGTATTTATGATATTTGCAAACATAATTTTGTGAACACAAGGATATCTATGCTCTGTTCGACCACACAGGTTTTGATAGAAATCCAAATAAATAAATCAATAAATAATAATAATAATAATAATAATAATAATAATAATAATACATTTTATTCATTCTGTGCTTTTCATAGACCCAAAGCAGTGGATGCAGACAATTGTTCAAACATGCCCTATATTGTAGTAATTTTTCTAAGTGCAACACATCTGAATCAGAGTATTCCCACTATAAATTATTTTCATTTTGCAGTTTGATGTGGCACATACAGTTTTGACCACATTCTCTTGAGATGGTAAGATGAAGAAACACAGGGCCAAGTTGCATTACATAATTTAGGAAAGTTTGGATAGCATTGCTTTGGAATAGAGCTAGTTTATTTAGTGTCAGCTACAATAGGCCATATTGTTAGTTGTAACTTGGCCACATTTTGATATCAAGACTTAAAGGCAGGCCTAGTTTTTGCAAGTTGGAATTAAGGACTTAAGGACTAAGCGCTATGTAGGCTATGCGTGAGTAACTTGGCTTTTTTTTATGTCGTAGACGTTTTTTATCTGATATCACTTATTTTTTATAGCTAACTAATGATGCATGAAGATAAACACGGAGAGAGACATGCATTCCAAAGAAATGCATGCAGACATTCGCGTAACCATAACGCCCTCTATTGACAAGAATGAGAACAGTTATCCTATTACAGACAGCACACAATTACATTAAGAGAGTTTGTAGATGAGCAGTATTTAATGTGTAATGAAATACAATGAACAGCACCACCTGAGCTATGGATCACAAAGAAGCATGTAAATTAATGAACCAAGTCTACATGGAGACATGCATGCACAATGGGCTAGATGCAAATACATTCTAGCTGATAGACATACAGCCTAAATAGCTAGTACAGCCTAAATAGTTTGCATCAGTAAAATATAGAAATACAGTTTTAAAATAGGGCTATTAGTATTCTATAGAAAATGAAATACATTTAACGTTAGGCTATTCAACACTGGATTGCCGGATGCGTAACTCCAACCTTCCATGTGTGGGCTACGAGCTAGCAAGCGAGGGAGCAAGTTAATTCGCAGAAATTCCTTCGCAGTTTTTTTCCCGGTAGTGTAGAACGTTACCTGCCGGAAATGTTTTGGTACCGGACAGCTAGGTTTAGATTAGTAAGTTAGTTTTTAATTAGTTAGTTTTCTGTAGTGCAATGAATGTAGGCTATAAGGCATGTTGATTCCCTTCGTAGTAGCCTAGTTTGTATCTGCTTCCTGACTAGAAGCAGACTGATGTTTCTGTGGCACCAGTATCGTTGGCTAACAAGCTTAATTGGACAACGCATATTTCCCAGGAATCTTAGCCAGAAAGAAAACAATAGATACTACTAAGAAAGTACATACCAGAGATTATTCTTCTTTTAATTATAATATAATAATAATAAGTGTTTTCAGTAAGCTACATTATCTGCAGAGTAGCGTAGACTAGAGGCACATTCGGAGGCTATTGTTGTTAATGAATGAGATATGTTTGGGGAATTGGCGGTTTATAAATCCGATCTCTTGAAGGATTGCAGCTTAAATGAGGCTATCACCAATTCTTAACGTAGACTATTATCACAAATTCTTAAATTTCCTAGTAGTTAATTTTATGGTGACATTGTGTTATGTGTGAAAAGGATAAAGTGAACAGAGCTGATGTGAAGAAATGAATGAATAAAGAAATGTTGGCCGAGGCAAGGGGACATTGAGGTTCGGTTTCCACAGTCAGTCATGACCGCAAGAGCAGAGCTTAACACCCTCCCCAAACCAGACGAGCGAGCGTCAAGTGAAACATTTTACAGTTAATATTGGAAACCTCTTTTGCCTTTGCAATAAAAATACATTAATGTGTTAATGTGAAAATAATAACAGTCTAATAAATGAAAAGTACTTAACGGTTGCACATTGTTTTTGTGGAAAATAAACATGTACCCTGCTGGGCTCGAACCCACAATCATCTGTGTGAGAGACAACACCTCTATCCATTAGGCCACAGTAACTTCTTGGAAAGCATGAAGCCATTAGCTGTATTAACATTAGTATTAAGTGTTTTTATTGGGCGATAAGCTTGATGAGCAGGTATACAGACCATACCCTCAAATAATAATTCTCCCCATTGGATAACATCGTGACGGAGGCAGGCAGTTTGGCAGGAAAAATGAGAAGAAGAAGAAGAGGAAGGAAAAAAAACAGCAAAATAACCCAAGTTTGGGGCTTTATTGTGTGGATGTGTGAAGTTGTATCTGAATGCTGTGTGGTTACATGAGGTCAGAACATACAGAAGTTAATGTTTTTAAGGGCTGAGAGTCTATGGTCATTGTGGTTACTTCTGAAGGAAACCCTGAAAAGTGCCAAATTCTCGGTGCTGTATAGGTATGGGGCATGCCCCACCAAGCCGTAACTTAGCGGATGGCATACCTGCCATCCCTATATATATATATATATATATATATATATATATATATATATATATATATATATGTAGTGTCGTTAGGTACATTAATAATTTGGCAGTGAAGACAGACAGTTAAAACGTCTTAAGTCGTCACATGGAAGCACCAATGAATGTGCAGAATATATATATTTATATATGGCTTCACACTAGGTGCAAAAGTATAATTATAAAATTAATTATTAAATCATGATTATAAATTTAAATGTTAAATATTTAAAATAATAATCAATAACTTAATCTGAAGGCGTAAGTTCTTTTTGGAGGATAGGCTCAAATGTTTATCCAAACAACAATCAGACCGGCGACCAGGTTTGATAAAATACAATTTATTAAATAACAAACACATCTAAAACTAACACCCTAAAAACAGTGAATGATATGGAAAGGAAAGCGAAGTTTAGGCAAAGAATGAGGCAAATAGAATTCACAGTTCTATTTCTGTACGTGCGCCAGACACGTGGTGTTCAGAGATCACAAGACAATCTCGAGGGGGAAATATGAATATAGCTTTAGCATGAAGCTAACGTAGCCTAAGCTATAGAAATGTAGCTACGTCTAGCTAAATCCCAGGCCTCTATCCGTTTCTAATGGGTTAGGTATTAGTAGAAAGATTGCATGCACCGATCTCGATTTAAAGGGAGGCGGATTGTAAATTAGTTTAGAGTAAGTTAGAGTAGGCTCTGTAACTTTAGCTTACGCGAGGCTAAGTGGCTGTTGATAGCCTGCAAGCCATGTGTTGAGCTACAAATTAACGTTACTCTAAATACACACAATGGATACAATCAAATATGCAATTACATTGACAATAAACATTATTGAGAGGGTTCTCTCCGCGTGTTCCTTCCCAGCCGAGAAGATGGGTAGGAGAGGATTCTTCCAACAAGTGGAAATGGTAAGAAGAAGCGAACAGAACTTCTTCTTCTTCTTCTTTGTGTTTTTTGGCGGATTGCAATACCAACTTTAGGTGCATACCGCCACCTACCGTTAGGGCGAACAGAACAGGAAGAAGCTCAGGCCGTGTCCGAATCAGAGCTCTATCTACTGCGCCCTGTCTCCTGCGAAGAGTGCACTGGCAGAAGTGTGCAGTTTAATGTGCACTGATTAGCAGGACGCAAAAAATATCCGCTATACTATTTCCAAACCGTACTGTGGAAGTGTCGTAAGCAAATCATAAGACGTCCCACCAGTGTTGCCATGTCCGCGGTTTTACAGCTAAATTGGGACACTTTCAAAGTGCAGTCACGGGTAAAAATGAAAAGTCCCAAAGCACGCACTTATTTTCAAATGTAAAAACATGATGATTTCTATTTAAAATACGTTGGTTTCGATTAAAAATAGCCTATAAATTGGCTAGTTTTGAGTCGCCATTTGGCTGGAAAGTCTTACAAAATCTGGCAACCCTGCACCCCACTCTTGCGCTGCCATGTCACGTGTTGTTTTTGTTGTATTTGAAGGATAACGTCAGCGAAGCTGCGCCTCATTTTTAAAAAACGAAACTTCACGTCATATTCATGTGACCAAAATGTTCGTGTACTTCTTGAAAAGTGTGCTCCCGGATGTACTCAGCGAAACCCCGGAAGTAAGTGTGTCATCCGGGTGTTTGAAGTATACTGCAATTGCGTACTCTACGATGGAAATTGCGTACTCTACGACTTTCTCGCCCTATCTACTCACCAAGGCTACTCAACAGTGTGGAAGAGTGCTGATTCGGACACAGCCTCAGAGTTTTATAGAACTGGGGACTCAGTCCTGATTGGTCAAGGATCACATGACTGCCTGGGATCACATGACTGTCACATGCTGGTATATGTAGTCTTTTGGAAAGGCAGTCCAGACTCACATAAATGCGAGTTAATTTCCAAGGGACATGCGCTACATACTGTATATATAGTTATGTTATGTGGGAAAGTTCTTGGTGCTCAGGTTCGGTCTTGCCCAATTTTGTTGTTCTACATTGTTATTAATTTAAGTTAATCAGACAGTAACATGTCTGTGCTAATGCCTTTTTAATTTGAAATTCCATGGTAATTATTTCCAAAATGACAGGTTTCCCCACAAACTGTAACATTGAGTAATTCCCAATGCTCCTGCTTTGCCTTCCGAAACATGACGTCTTACATCCGCCTTCCTTCTATTCATAGATGGATTGTGGGATGAATATGATGAATGAAAAACCACAATCATACATAATTCATGATCTTTCTTTCTTCACCGATCTGTCTCTGATAGTCAGGTTCTGTTTTTGATCAAGTGAAATGGAACGTGTTTCATCCTACCGGTGGATGCACACCAGTTAAAATAAATGCCTGGTGAAAGAAACAGGCAGGAATTGGTGAGGTTTTTTTATCTGAGAGGCAGGTTGGATATATGGGTGCTGTTATTGCTGGTGATTAATCTCTGAGACAGGACATGTCCCTTTAGCGCATTTGTGCTCACAAAATACAGTACAACACAGCATCAACTATCTCACTTGCTTTCTACAATGAATTCCTTTGTAATAAACTGCCATTTTAATGAAAAATAATATGCCTTACCACTTAAAATCTCATTAAAATATGTCTTGCCAAGACTTATCAGTTGGTGCTATGTGTGTGTGTTATAAAAACATACATACAGTGAGCACCATAATTCATTGGACAGTGACACATTTTTTGTACATTTGGTTCTGTACTCTAGCACTTTGAGTTTGATAGTATGATACAATGACAATGAGGTTGAAGTGTAGACTGTCAGCTTTCACTTGAGGGTATTTTCATCCATTTTCCCATTTTCGGGCATCAAAGAATATTGGACAGTTTTACATAATGTAGAATTAAGTAATCATTTTTTATATTTGGTCACATATCCTTTGTATGCCATGACTTCCTGGTGTTTGTGACCCAACAATATCAAAAGACTCTTGATATCTTATTTTCTGGTACTGTTACAAGCGATACTATAACTTCTCTGCATTTGAATGGATCTCTTTCAAAATCAAAGTGCTAGAGTACAGAACCAAAATAACAAAAAATGTCTTATGTGTGCAGTTTGGAAAGAGGGGTCAAATATTTTGTCCAGCAAATGCTGTCCGTTGGCCTGAAAGGCATGCACATTCACAAAAAATGTGATTGAATTATCAAATTTAAAATTTCAGTAAAAGCACTTAATTAGCATACTAGAGAATCTCAAGCTAACTAAAATGCTTTAGTGCATGTTGGCCTCATTGGTGCAAATTCAGCACTCAAACATGGTACCTGCATATTTTTTTCTTCACTTAAAGATGTACACTTCAATGAAGGTGCAAAATTATGTGTAGCTGCTCCTTATGAACAGCAATAACAGCGTTATGGTTAACTAAGCACCAACCAATTAGATTTTCTTTCTGAGGTAAAATTGCTTGTAGATGCAGTATTGCATTGCTAATTGCTTTGTTGTTGGAACACTTGACAATGGGCATTTTACTTATCATCAGCATACTAAAGTGTAACATTACCCATAATGATGCGGTGTTGTTTTGATTCATGGACTGAATTTGCATTGTAATTTTCCGGCTGGGTGAATTATCTCTGCACGCTTCTCCAGTCTATCTCTCGGCTGTTGATGTAGCACACAGGTTTATGTGACACACCACAGTGAACCTTGATAGGAGTGTACAAAGCCATGACAACTTCATGACATGTAGTCCACAGGGTCACATGGCACCCTGCCCTAAAAAGGCACACACGATTAATAGAGCGAGGTGGGCAAAAATGGTGGGTGGGCGGGACTGCATCTTTCAATTTCATCCATCAGAAGGTACAGTTAATTGGAATGTGGACAGCTTACCCACTGCAGGAGGTGTGCTGGAGCAAAGCACCAGGCTCGGTCTCTGTAGTGCCCTTCCCAGGTTAAATATTATAAAGTATCAGCATACTTTTCGTGAGGAGTGGATATCAATATCATGACTGTAATCATCCAGGATACATACACATCCAATAAAGTAGCACTGAGAAATTAACTTGCATACATTGTTTGTGAAGGGATAAAATTATTCAGTGTGTGTTGTACTTGATGTGCACTTGAAAATGCACGCTGTGATATATGTGTACAATCATACATTGTGAGGGTGTTTTCTACGCAAAACACGCTTGGAGGACATTATTCCAGTCCCTCTTATGAACTATGGGACTTCATTAATAAAACTATATGACTTTTGTATCTTGCTTTTCAGTCAGAATCACAATAAATGCACAGCATTCAATTATAATGAGAAGTGAGGAGCTGAATTATAAGTAATTTCATATATATTTATCGCGCTGGTCGGCCACCTCTTGTTTTATTCAGTCCAATCATTGCTTTTCACCTCGTTTGTTCCTGTTGGCGCAAATAAAGCAAAAATAAAATATGAGAGAAAGATGGACTGCATTATAAAGCTACATAAATTACATTTTAATGTGTTTTGCATTCAATTTGTTTGGAGAGCATGTAATCCTGGAAGACTTCTACTAATATATCTACAAAGTGTTACAAATGAGTAAAAACTGTTTGTGTGCATGCACTCAATATTAATGATTTTTAGGGTATGCATGCACAGCAAATGGATTGTATATCAAGAAGCTGTTTGCTGTTTCAGGATCCCGCAAGAGGAAAACCTTACAGGAACACACCATCTAATACTATACACATGTATAGCCACATATTAGCTACCATACCTGGCTTGTGTCATCGCTAATACTGAAGTACTTTGTTATTTTGTTTACATCAGTTAAATTGCATGGTAGTTACTAATTACTGTAATTAACTGTTTTAGCAGCCTTGTCAGATTATGAGCACACGCAATATACAAAATAATGGAAGTATATTAACAGTAAAATGGCTACCAGTCAGCACCTTAGGGAAGATTTTGCTTACTAGAAATAAAATCAGATTAAAGGACAACCTCCAATATGTCCTGTATAAACTCTTCACCAAAATGTCCCATTACACAGTAAGTGGTTTTATAGCAGCTTTACTCCCTTAAGTCAGCTGTTTCCAGGATACCTCCCTTGCCCATCTCTTCCATAATTCAGTTTTAATTCGTCTTCTCTCCCTCTGTCACTTATGTCTAAATGGGGGCCAGTAGCCTCCTCCTCAGTCTCAAGTGAGATCCTGTCCCCGGACCCAACCCCAAGATCAAATTAATGTTCACAATATTATATTATTATTATTATTATTATTATTATTATTATTATTATTATTATTATTATTATTAATACATTTATTTCAGAATAGTCACATACAGTATATATATAATAACCATAACATATGTTGCCGAATGTATTTAAATACGTTTAAAAAAAACGTACAAAAGCACGTGTGTATTTACACAAGAACAGCAACATATTTCAGCCCTAAGTGCGACGGGTGGTCGCTGTGGAAATGTTTACTGTACAGGACTTTGGCGAAATGTAACAAGATAAACTCTTTAGGGTTAATCAGAAAACAGCTGTAGCTGAATACACTGGTAAGTACTTGGTTTTCTAAACATATTTATACGAGAGATTTTGGAGAAAAAAAGTAGGTGTCAGCTAAACCGAAAGTGCATCAGGTACTGTATATAGTACAGTAAGCAAGGGAAAATGGCAAATGCTCATTTGTACAACGTTTTAAATTTTTTTTATTGTTTCTATACGTGAACATGATTTTCTTAGTGTGTATAAACGGTGCATTTTATGCATTTTACAGTCTGTGGCTGTGGCAAGAGGAGCGTCGTAAGTGCTTTGGGCTATTAATAGCATCCTCCTATTTTATGGCACTGCAGTGTAACTGGAGAACCTGAGCTTTTCGCAAGCGGCTACCCTTTTAAAAAACACTGCGTCAAAATTTACGGGTTTTCTTAAAGCTGTAGTTTATCATTTCAGACATGAATACTGTACGGATACGTCTCAACCACTTGGAGCGAGGTTTCTTGGGCTACAAGGCGTTTGGGTCTCACGTTCGCAAAGCTGGGAACAATCCTAGCAGAAACAATGGATACGTTCACATGCACCCCAATGTCCAAATATTGGGAGTTATCAGTTTATGCCAGTATTTAACTTATTGCATATACAGTGCACTCCAAATGTGTTCGGACAGTGACACATTTTTGTTGTTTTGGCTCTGTACTCGAGCACATTGGAATTTAAATGGAACAGTGAATATGGGCCTTACACTCGACGTTAAGCGACGGTAACCCAAACGCAAGTGTCTTTGCTAGTTTCAGACCGACGCAGTTGTTATTTTACCATCCAGTGCTCAGATTTTTTAAATAGCAAGCAAACTTTCTTCCAGGATAATTTTTGGCGTACTGCTATCTTGAGGCAGCAAAAAGCGTTTGTGCTAAGACCACCACAATGTCATGTCACAGTTGTTTCAATGTTATTTTAACGGCACAATATAAGTGCGCCCACATAGGCGTGTGCACAATGCATGTACACCCTCCTGTCTGTTTCACACAGGCGTGCACAAGCATGCATAAAAATATCAAGATTACAATGTGAAATATTATTATTGTGGAGGCTATATCAAAACATTCATAATAATACAAGGGTCCATCGGTCAAAGACCACATACCTGTTCCTCAGTAAAGGGGAATTCTGTGACGTTCCGTTCCCTTCCAGTCCGTTTTCCCGGTTTTGTCATGTCCCTCCGTGTCTTGTTGGATTCCCTTGTCCGTGTTTTCCCCTCTGCTTCAGGCTGGGCGTTTCCCCTCTGTTTGGCTCTCTTTGTTTCCCAGTTTGGTTTCCGCCTATCACCTTCCCCTCTCGTTTCTTGCATTCCTCACCTGTCTAATTAACAAGCACTCCCGGTTACTTTCCGCACCTGTGCCTTGTTGATTCCCATCTCACTCCCTTATTTAACCCACCTGCTGTCTCCCCTGCTTTGTCGGTTCATTACATGTGTAACCCTTCAGACCCTGTTTACTGTTCGCTAACTATCCTCACTCGGTGTTTATGCTATTCGCTCCTGGTCTGTTAAAGTGCTATTCGCTTGGTTGTGGGATGCTATCCCCTTACAGTGTTTAGTTCTCGCGAACTACGGATTGGTAGTTTACCTCCCCTGTCATTTCAGTATTGCATGCAGCTAACCTGTCTTCCTTCAACCTCCAGTTTACCCGGCTTCCAGTCCTCCGTTGCAGTATTCGTTTTCCCCGTGTTTGTTTGTGTGTGTTGCGGTACCTCCACCTCCAGCTCGTGTAGGATCCGTGGTGGCGTTATAACCTGGCTACCCTCCAGTTGTTCCTGTCCGGCCGAAGCAGCCACCAAGTTCTTCGGCTACGGTTCCGGGAGCTCTGGAGACCAGTCAGCTCCAACCGGACCTACCGCAGCTACGCCACACTACCCAGCTCTGCCGTGCTTCACCAGCTACCTACCTGTCAAACCCTGCACCCCGTCGTCCCGGTCCAGTTCCAGTCCAGCCGTAGTGAGTCGCCCACCTACCTCTTCAAGTCCAGTTCCAGTCCTGTCCAGGTGTGAGTCGTACACCTTCCTGTACAGTCCAGTTCCGGTTTGGAACAATCCGTTCCTGAGCCCAGTTCCAGAGTGGACCTCCCGGTCCAGTTCCAGTCCCGTCCAGGTGTGAGTCGTGCACCTATTCCTTCAAGTCCAGTTCCGGTTTGGAACAATCCGTTCCTGAACCCTATTCCTGAGTGGACCTCCCGGTCCAGTTCCAGTCCAGTCCAGGTGTTGCCTTCTCCTACTATCCAGTCCAGTTCCGGCTTGGAACCCGTTCCGGACCCTCAAGTCCAGCTCCGGCTTGGAGCAGCCCGTTCCGGGCTTCCTGTCATTACCAAGTGTGATAATTGTGCTTGCTTTCCTGTACAGTTTTGGGACTACCCCAAAACTGAACTTTAATAAATATTCCTTTTCTTTGATTCTGCCTCAGTCGTGCATTTAGGTCCAAACCTTCCCTGGGATCGTAACAGAATGAACCGACCAGATAAGGGCCTAGCCGACTTCTTGTCCCTGATCCACCCCGCCTTCGGCGATGCAGTAAGGCAGTACGAGCACGAACTTGCCCGCCAGGATGCTCTGGACGAGCACCTGAGCCATTGCCGGGGTGGGAACCAAGGCCCGGGCGATGCAATCATCGCCGGCCTTCAGGGCGAGGCATTTTCTGTCAACACAGGCCAGTCTCCTAGGCGACGCCGTCGTCGTCCCCCCCGGCCGGCTTCCAGGGCGACGCAGCCGCCGCCGCCGGCCCCAACTGTTTACTGCTGCAAAGTGTGAAAAAATTAATCTGGTGTGATCTTTGACTCAAAAGTTTTTAATTACCTTCAGGGTCAATGTGTCAGTTGTGTTGGTGAGACAATGGGGGTGAGGGTATGGGTGTTCACAGGGGTACTTGCACGCTTGTCTTCACACTCGCGTGGTCAATGAAAGTCTAACACCACAGGACACGCTGGACCATGGGGAGCTGATGTCTTTGGTGTGTGCGGTCAACCACATCGAAGGGAGTTGGCAGCCACGACAGTGAGAGTCAGAGCCACCGGGTAAAATTAACAACGGCTTTGATGTTTGGCTTTCATTTATATTCACCCTTAAAGTATTCTACTCCTCTGCGAAAAAATAAAAATGAAAATTCAACAGCAAGCAATGAGCATGGCCTTGCATAATCATTACAATCCAGTTAAAATTTCCATACATACAAATCCCATATTATACATTATTTGTACAAATGTTTGCATGCAACCAAGTCGTTTTGGGTGTGAGAAAGCATTTAAAGATTTAAATATTCAAATAGAAAAATTTAAGATATTGGTGTTGAAAACAAGAATAAGAAATCAAGAAAACAGTGTTGTACATGAAAACATCAGTAGAATTATGATAAGATCACTGTTTCAGCAGTACGTAATTTCCAGTAACCCGGCAATTCAATTTGTCCACTGTAGGGGACACGAGTCTCTGGTCTTAATCTTAAGAACCACATATTTTAACTTTGCTGAAACCTACACTGCAAGCACATTCAGTACAAATAATATAAATAATATTTTTTAAACTATTTTCACTGCAACATGTTCTTGTCGTCCAAGACACTTGTATTATCTCCAAAAAATTTTAATTTAAAATTTTTTTTCCTACCGGATCTCAGGAGGTTCATTCAATCAGATCAAAATAAAATAATGCCTAAAAGTGGTGATGCAGGAGTCATATTTCTATTGCTCACAGGGATGAAAGGACTTCTGTCTGATTATGAAACCCCATATATCACTCGGGATCAAATTTTACTGTTACACAGGCCAATATAATTCTGGGAATGTATCCCTAAAGTTTCACAGCATGTAGTAAAGTGTCTTTGCATTAGCACAAATTACAGAATTAAATGCAGAAACTAATTGTTTTAGTAGAAAGATCAAGGCACAGGTCTGCATTAATATTGCCGCTCTGAGTTCTCCAAGCAGACAGAACTACTGCTGGGATACAGTCTGGCATGGAGGTAGCCTTTCGAGCATTTAGCTGTACACCTAAAGGGCTGTGCAGATATTTGATTATATTAACATGGACGTTTCAACCAACGATGTTTCGGGCATTTTTATTCAAAGAAAAGCTTCAGCATGGACCGCAGGCCCAACACGTAAACAATTGCACACAAAAAAAACATTTTATGTTGATCAACAGAATATGAATAGCATCTATGGCCAGACACTGTTTATCGACAAACCATCAGTATACTAGTAGTAAAATGAACAAAAGCTGAGTACATCGTAGATCAACCGGTGAGAAGATAGGACAAAAGTAATTAAATTAGACCGTGGGAAGTGACGGATTAAAGAGCAGTACGGCTGGTGTAAGCAGTTTGAGTGGGTGAAAATTCATTTATGGATGCTATAAAAGGCAGGTATAGACAGTATACTTGTGCAGTATATAAATTGAGATGTACCATAATTCTGTAAAAAGGACTTGCAATATTCTAGCCACTTTAATGAAATATGAATGCATGTAATATTGTGACAAACATGCACCTTGTCCTTAATCAACTTTTTTCTCAACATTTTCACAAAAGTGTGAAGACAGAAAGTAGCCAAGTAACACCATTTACTGGATGCATTTACAAAGTCAAACATACATACAAGACCTACTTATGCTTGTCAAAATCCAAAAGAATAACTACTAGACTAAATTGGCAATGGAGCACACAAATATAATTTTAAAGGGTTTATTACAAGGAGCGATGTTGATTGAATATTGAATGAATGATTGATTGATATACATTGAAGTTTGAGATATAAACCATTCAATCCAAAATCGATCTTCACATATAGCTGAGAATGCACTCTTGGTTCCCTATCTAAATGTACACATTTCCTCTCTGGGCTCTATTTTCAAACCAGCGCAAGGGGACGGTATAGTCAAACGCAAGCTTGTTGACAGCATCAACGTCTTAAAACTGGCGCTATGGCGTTTCTCAGCAATACCGCTAGGATCAACAAATTCTGAACATAACATCCTTTCGCTTGCGCTGCAGTGGGATGGGTGGCGCTGTCGTCGCTGGGGCGTGTTCTAAAATACTTTCGGCTCAGTGACAATTTGAACCAACGAAAACCCATTGCGTTATGATCCGCTGGAACCACCTCTTAGCGGCAACGCAATAGACTCTGGCAATTTGGCAACTTGTTAGTCATGTAGTTCTATGTAGTGTCTATAGGTGATGCCAACATTACACTTCCATTTAATGAACAAATAGCCTATAATTATTATTAATGAATTAATTTTAATTTAAACTACTAGAATAAAACAGGACAGCTTACAAGAAACTTGCGATCATGTAGGCCAATAGCCTATAATATATAAATTACACATTGACACAGTTGAATCATAAGCCTACCATTTGAATCATAATTATGCCTACATCACCTCATGTAGGCTAATTAATGCATTCGCCACCTCCTCCCGTGCCTTCCGAACTTCTGGGAGACGAGGTGGTGTGGATTGTGATCCATAAATTACTAGTCCTAGCCTGTACTTCTGTTGCAAGTATGTCTGATTCCTGTGCGGAAAATCGCTCTTGTCGTTGACGGTCCAGTGCGTTTGGGTTGCTCATTATGAAATTGCATGGAGCGATTGCGTTCCAACTGGCTTTTTTTTAAAGCATGAGAACAACTATTTGATTGGCTACCATAGAGACACAACTTGGACATTTAAACCCAGCCTTTTAGCAATACCGCCATCAGATGCGCCAAGATTGCCGTCATGAAATTACCAAATTTCTCGCCGACACGCCCTCAGAGCGATACCGCCAAGCGATTACTCTTGCGTTCACCATTGCGTTTGGTTTATTAAAATAGAGCCCTCTATCTTTAAGATAAAGAAAACTATAATGCTTATCATCTTCTTTTGTATCCTTCACACTTTCATTATCGGACATTTACTAGCATAGCTTAATCGGTAGATTCCATTGTGGTGCACTCACAGTCACTCGCTAATAGGATGCGCATTTATGAAAATACCAAGTCAAGGCAAAACTATTAGCCACACATTAGTATAATTGATGTTATGAAATATGGATGCTGGTCTTTTAGGTCCAGCCCAGTTAACACTCTGGGCTCACCTTAAGCCTCATATCAATCCGCTGCAGCTGTGGTGTAGCCCCAAGACACCTTTTCTTAATCCAATTCGATTGGTCGTCACCGTGGGCGATTCAGCATGGAACATTATATGAGGAGATAAAGCTTTTTACTCAACATTAAAGAGGAGGTTTATCATTCCGTTTCTCACCCCCCCCCCCCCCCCCCCCAAAAAAAAAAAAAGATTTAAATATGCGGCACATTATTTCCCCCTCTGACCACAGGGAGCTTCCTCATTGATCCAATTAATATCTGTGTGCTGTGTCCACTGCATACAGAGGAAGAAAGAAAAATGAGGCAAATGAGAGCAGAAGAGCAGGGATGGTGGTGAAAATGGCCCACACCTGATTAAATTATTGATTCTTTTCTTGAAATTTTGTGTTATGAGATTACGTCCACCCACTTCCCAGAGCGCGTCTTATGTTAGATAAACACATGAATATGAATGCAGAGCTACTACTGCAGAGAGAGTGCACACACTTGTGTGTCTAGGGAGACCAAATCATTGACAAGTGTGGTTTTATTACACCCCCGATGAGGTTGTTAAATTAAGAATGTGGTCTGAGTGACTGGCGGTGTGTAGTGCAGTGTGTCCCGGGTTTGTGTATAACGTGTGGGCGTGGTTCTCAAGGACAAACATATGGGTGGGCCGCCCCCCTTTCCCTCCTGCTAGACCCACAGCGGAGCACTTCTGGTTCAGGGACTGCCATGCCGGCAGAGGAACCATGACTCCTCAGCCAGACCATGTGCCCAATCTTCCTTCAGTTAATCCATGCCAGACAGATCGGACATCTGTCGCTCAGAGCCCAGCCTGGCAGCGTCTTTGGAACATCAGTTGTTGATCATTTTCAGCCATTTTATGAGCTAAATTAGTCTCATCCCTGTGATGAATTAAGGTAAAGGGAAAGGCTGAAAATAAAATGGGACTCGACTGTGGTGGCTTGCGGTGATTTCAATGTCACCGTGATGCTCCTTCGCGCAATTAAGTTGGCAGTTGGCGCAGCCAGAGCAGGGCCCAGTTGACGCAAATGTAATCAAGAGGAAGTCCGGTACGCTGACCTGAATGCCGGCTTACCGCATTCACAGAGGCCATCAGGATCATCTTCCCATATCCTTTGGAACCTGCCCTGCAAATACAGACATGTTGGGTACTATGACTTCAATGATAATGTATAGTGAATTCATACCCTACTTTGTGATCTTTCCCCAAAGAAATTGGAATGTAGTTCAATAGCTTACATTGTATTGTATCATAACTGTGGATCTAGAACAACAATGTTGTCAGGTTAGGTATGCAGTTAAAGCTCTTATCCTTGTACAGATCTGCCCCATGGTAATCCTGACCACACAAGCACGAAACGTGGCCATCCTGACTATGCAAGCATGGTGTCCAGCAGGAGAGAGGTAATGGTCAGTAGACTTGCCTGTTGTGCAAAGGCTGAAATCAGCAAGGTATTCCTCACATCATTCTGCAAAAGAGACTTAGGCCCAATCTCAATGTTCGCCCTTACACCCTCACAGGCTTTGAGGCGCGTTCCCGATAAGTCCGCAAGGGCTCAGGGGTGTCCCACTGTAAAATTGGCAAGTTTGTGAGGTCTCATGGACTTTTCAAGCCCTTTATGCGGACTTTCCACAAGTCTGCAATCTTGCAGACTTTGCTGAGGGAATTACCCACAGTTCATAGCATTTGTGGCGATAAAAACGGAAACGCAGACGGAAGCGTCTCAAAAATTGTAAACAAATGACACACATGGCGGGCATAGTTCTTTCAGCAGGTACAAACCTAAAATTAAAAGGCCTAAAGTGGTGATTGTCAAACATCTTCCATGCGAGACAGGCGTTGTCAAGGCAACATGTAAAATTGCAAAGTGCTGTCCCATTCCTCACATTTGCAATCTCATGCACTCACGCACGTGACGTCACCCAAAAGTCTGTGGGGGCTCAGTCCTCAGGGCTCAGGGTGGACATTGAGATTGGGCCTCAGTTGGATGGCTAGGGCCTGCTTGGTGGCGCTAAAATAGCAGACTGCAAAGTAAATAGCAGTGGCTAGAAGAACACATGCTAGTCAGAGCTTCTGTGTATGGTTCTGTATTCTATATGGTTTCTCAGCCGTGCCTGGGTCAGATGGGCTGAAATCTTGGTAATTCCAGCCAGCGTTGTTAGCAGCAGATGCTTATAGTTGGTATCCTTTTTTTTGAGGGATTGTTGAGGAGAAACATCTTTATCTTTCAGCCAAACTTTAATCTGTTAGCAAGACATATTCATCACTGAATTGTATTTTTATCAACACATAGCTTTTTCATATTTGAGAAAAAATCTTCTCTATGGCATGCAGACAGAGCACGTGAAATTTTTTAATCCAGTGTTAACCAAAATGCATTGAAATGTTATCATGGTATTGCATACTGGGTTGCTAGAGGCCAACAACATATAATGCTAAATAAAATTCAGCTGTGCCTGCTAGTTCACTACCATGACAAAGAAAAGATATGGAAAAATAGACCCCTTGCCAATTATTAAAATCTGACTTTTTTTGGAACCACAGCAATATTTAACCCCGATTACACTTAAATTGAACTGCAATGCAATGTAGGGGCGGCAGTGTAGTATAATGGTTAAGGAACTGGCCTTGTAACCGAAAGGTTGCAGGTTCGATTCCCAGGTAGGACACTGCCGCTGTACCCTTGAGCAAGATACTTAACCTGAATTGCTTCAGTATATATCCAGCTGTATAAATGGATAATATGTAAAACATGATAAAAAAAAGTTGTGTAAGTCGCTCTGGATAAGAGCGTCTGCTAAATGCCTATAATGTAATGTAATGTTAGGTTATTGTGCACTTTAAGATACACTGTAAATACTAAACGCAAAGCAAGGTATAGCATAGCAGTAAAACTCAGGCTTTCTTTTGCCTGCCGATTGTTTGATACCTACATAGCCTACATTACATCCATTAACACTGCATGTCCGTGTCACCAAGTGTGTTTGTTTTTGCAGGAAAAAACTAAACACTAGAATAAGAAATAAAATCATATTCTCATAGCATGCCATGTTTGTATCAACCTAAAAACCAGTACTACCCAAAATGCATTCCTCTGTTGGTATTTGATATGCCCTGGGTTCAAGAGGAAAAATGCAAAAGCAATTCAAGCCAAGTAACTGCCAGGTCGGATCTACTTGGGTTGAATAGGGCTTGAGTTAAATGTGCCAGTGCAAAATTGATATATGCGTTAACAATAACAAAAAAGCAGTTATATTTGCTAATGCATATCTAAGTACAGTGCAGCACCATATTTAAAAGCAGTGTGTTGGTAAGCACTCTCATAATATCCTATGAGGTCTTGACCTTACCTGCTTTTTCCAGAATTGTCAACTCATAGTTTTGATTAAAAGATATTTTTTTGCCTGTGTAATATGTAAGATATACAGATCCTTTCCAAAAAATTTGAATATCATGGAAAAGTTTTTTTTTCTTCCATAATTCCATTCAAAAAGTGAAACTTTCATAGATTATAGATTTCACAAAGTGAAATATTTCTAGCCTTTATTTGTTTCATTTTTCATAATTTTGGCTTACAGCTCCAGAAAACCCCCAAAACAGTATTTCAAGAAATTAGAATAGTGTGTCGAAAATCAGCATTTACTTCAGTAATTTCAGAGAATGAATGTTTTAGACTGAGTGTCACACTCTAATCATCTAATTTACTCAAAACACCTGCAAAGTTTTTCTACAGATGTGTTGTTAAATTGGACAGGTATCTCAGTTTGGTTCAGTATGGGGAAATATTTAACTTTGTGTGTAATGAATCTATAATCTATGAAAGTTTCACTTTTTGAATGGAATTATGGAAAAAAAAATATATACTGTATATATTCCATGATATTCTAATTTTTTGGAAAGGATCTGTATATTAGGCCTGTCAGCAGATTCAATCCATTGAAATAACCTGTATATTTACTAAAAACCTATTAATGAAGTAAAAATATGAATATAACTTTTGTTTGTGCAAGATTTTTGTTTCGCCCGCAAATGTATCTGGGAGGATTTCAGTTTGTTGGACAAATTATTAAATTTGTATTGGCAATATACACTGCCTGGCCAAAAAAAAAGTCGCAGTTGCACCAGTCATGCATAGTGCCCCCTGTACAAGCCTCTGGAGGCAGTGTTATGATCTGGGGTTGCTTCAATTGGTCAGGTCTAGGCTCAGCAACATTATGCAGCAATAAAATGAAGTCAGCTGAGTACCTGAATGTACTGAATGACCAGGTTATCCCATCAATGGGCATATTCCAGGACGACAATGCCAAGATTCATCGGGCTCAAATTGTGAGTGTGGTTCAGGGAGCATGAGGAATCATTTTCACACATGAATTGGCCACCAGAGTCCTGACCTTAACCCCATTGAAAGTCTTTGGGATGTGCTGGAGAAGACTTCACGGAGTGGGTTCGACTCTCCTGTCGTCAATACAAGATCTCGGCCAAAAATTAATGCAAGTCTGGACGGAAATAAATGTTGTGACGTTGCATAAGGTTGTCGAAACAATGCCACGACGAATGCGCGCCATAATCAAAGCTAAAGGCGGTCCAACAAAATATTACAGTGTGCAACTTTTTTTTTAGCCGGGCAGTGTATGTCCACAATAGGCAGGTGTGTTCAATATAAAAACAATATTAAATTTTACATTTACAAACTTACATTACTGGACTTTTAAAACTAGTAGAAAACATTAATTATGATTAAGAGGAAATGTACAAATATTAATTTGCTTACAAAGCAGGATGAATTATATAAGAAAAAAAATGTATCACTGCAAGTTGTCTGAACAGCTTAGTTGCTTTTTGAAACGTTTTTCCCCTCTGAATGAAGAGGAATCTTCTCTTACTGAATAAAGATGAAAAAACCTATTAGACTAATAAACATAATTCCTGATACCCTGGTGAATATGCCTGTTTGGTTAGTAGAAAAGGCATTAATTGGCTTTAGCCTGCAGTGCAGAAGAACACATTTAACAGCAAGACAATAAAGCGCAACAGTGTGCTGATCATAACAAGCTCAAATCTCAAGTTCATGAGATTTGACAGAGCAAAAACTGCTTATGGGTAACAGATAAAATTTGTATTAAGCATACGTATATATACAGTGTTTCCCCTACCATTATCTTGGCTGGGCGGCCCGCCCGGCCAAACTCACGTGCCGCCCGGCTTGGACAAGAGGGAAAATAAATAATTTTAATGAAAAAAAAACGAAAAAAAAAAAACATTTATATTATTCTTTTTTTTTTTTTTTATATATAATCTTTTATTTTTATTTTTATGTAGCTGCAATATTTCCCTTACCGCAGAATGTGGGAATGATCAAAATAGCATCTGGAAAAACCTTTGCCAAAACAGCTTCGGTTTCCCGTTAGGCCTAATTCAAATTTTCAATGGCAGCGCTGATATTATGAGGGTGTAATTATAGTTTCCGCCTCTACGCAAAATGGCGCACTTTCACCGCCCGGCCTGAAAAAAAATCTAGGGGAAACACTGCTATATATATATATATATTATATAGTGGTACAGGGCTGGGGAGTATAACTGTACCATGTGGTGAACAGACAGGAAGAACAGTAAAGGGGTTAAATAAAGTTGCTTTTTATTAAGCCAAACTCACCAAACAAAACAGAAAACCAAGGCAGCAGGAATTCAGAAACCAAAAACACTCTTGTGAGGTTCAGAAACGCCTCTCTCCTCAAAGTCAAATCAAAAATAGTCCTCTCTGACCTGGGAACCAGGCCCTTTTTAAAGCTGGCTAATCAAGCTGATGGTGCCCAGCTGCGCTAATTTGAATGGTCCCTCCCTGGCACCACGATATATACGTGTGTGTATATATACATATATTTATATATATAAGCTAACAACAACAGTTAGGCTACGTCCGTTCATTTTAGGTGATATTTCATGGCATGGAATTGGGCAGCTGCCAACTTGAAATTGAATGTCTTGTAGGTTTTAGTGTTTTTCTGTTGTTTTTTTTAATGCTGTTGACTATCTAGAGGTTGTTTGCTTAAAATTATGTGCCAGGAGTCTAGCTGAGTCAGACAGGTCATTGGTAGGTTGCCAATCACCAATTTCATTTATCTGACTATTAATGGTAGCTACAAAAAGGTACTTTGCTCACAGGTATTACTGTGAACTAGTCACACTACCCGAATATACAAAAAGCTGTTTACAATGCGGACATTGTACTTTTTTTTTGCAGTGAAATATCCGTCAGCATCTTCCCTAGAATTCATCATCTTTTCTATTTTAAAGACATTAAAAAAACACCCCATACAGAACATGAAAAATGATTCAGCCCCTTTAGACCTTTTCATATTTTGTTGTGTATAAACATTTGATAAATATTGATTTAATCAGGTTTTTTGTTGGTGTTCAACACAAACAACTCTACAATGTCAATGTGAAAAGTAAAATCTACAATTTATTCCAAATTATTTACAAATATAAAACAGAAAACAATCAATTTCTTAAATATTCCCCTTGCTTCATTGTATATTCAATATTCTACTATTTAAAAAACAGGTTAAATATTAAATTAATACGTTTTATTAAGTAACAACAAATAAAAAGCAAAGGAAGCTTTCTTTTAATAACAGATACACCACATTTTCTTGCCTAGTTTTTTTTCACACCTTTTCAAAGTGAAAGCTCTTATTGATGTTTGCTGAGAATTAGATGTGGTCAGGCTCAAACTTGTCACTCAGTCACTTTCATGTCTTTATATCTTGTATATCATGAGCACGATTTCACATTGATCCAGTGCTGATGGAGTATGTTAGCACAGTGTCGCAAAGTTTACATTTGACTTCATTTTCTGAAATCTGCTCAAAGTGAGACCAAATGGCACATTTCCTCTTCCATTCTTTGCAAAGCATTTTGAGGAATTTTAGTTTGATTTTCACCATGTGCGCAAGTAGACGCCTAGGTCACCTGAGCGAGGGTGTCTGATGTTGAAAGACCCGAAACATGAGCATATAACTTACACGTAAGCAGTTTGCGCAACGATACTATTTTATACTCTAGCAGACTTAACATATAATTAAAGCACTGGAATTATACTTCAAGTATGCTGAAGTATACTATTTTATAATCTCGCATTGATAAAGTATAATTAAAAATTATAATTATACTTGAATAATGCTGAAGTATGCTATACAATTTTTCACATGGGAACCCACATGTAAAGGAAACACAAATTGACACGTACAGTGGTGTTCAAAAAAATAGCAGTGCGTTAAAAAACGTGAAGTGCAAATATTTTTTAATAGCTTTTAGTTCCATATTTCAAATGTAGTGGAAACATTACACATTCAATTCCAAATCAAAGCATTAACAAATGTTATCAAGCCTGCGTTATTCTTTTACAGGAAGCAAATAAAAGGAATATTAATCTGTTCAAAAAAATAGCAGTGTCGACATTTTTCTCTTCAAACTCAAACACTCTATAAACTGAAGAAATCTTTCAAGATTTAACTTCACTTTAAATTACTGAACTAATATTTAGTTGCATAACCATTGTTTTTGATAACTGCTGCGCATCTGCGTTGCATCGAGTCAACCAACTTCTGGCACCTAGAAACAGGTATTTCAGCCCAGGATGAATGAACTACATTCCACAGTTCCTGTGAATTTTTTATGTCACCCCACAAGTTTTCAATGGGGTTGAGGTCAGGGGATTGAGCTGGCCACTCCATTACCTCAATCCGTTTTGTCTGGAACCAAGATGTTGCTCGCTTACTCGTGTGTTTGGGGTCGTTGTCTTGTTGAAACACCCATTTCAGGGGCATTTCCTCTTCTGCATACGGCAACATAATCTCTTTAAGTATTTTGATGTATTCAAACTGATCCATGATCCCTGGTATACGATAAATAGGCCCAACACCGTAGTATGAAAAACATCCCCATACCATGATTTTTGCGCCACCATGCTTCACTGTCTTCACAGTGTACTGTGGCTTGAATTCAGTACCCGGGGGTCGTCTGACGTACTGTCGACGACCACTAGACCCGAAAAGAACAATTTTACTCTCATCAGTCCACAGAATGTTACGCCATTTCTCTTTGGGCCAATCGATGTGTTCCTTGGCAAATTTTAACCGATTCTGCACATGCCGTTTTTTCAACAATGGTGCTTTACGGGGGCTTCTTGCTGATAGCTTAGCTTCGATCAAACGTCTTCTGACTGTAACAGCATTTACAGGTAATTTTAGATCATCTTTGATCTTTCTGGAGGTGATGACTGGCTGAATCTTTGCCATTCTGACTATTCTTCGATCCGTTTTAACAGTAGTTGCTCGTTTTCTACCGCGTGTTTCGGGTTTTTATTGCCATTTTAAAGCATTTGAGATCATTTTAGCTGAGCATCCTATAATTTGCTGCACTTCTTTATACGTTTTCCCCTCTCCAATCAACTTTTTAATCAAATTACGTTGTTCCTCCGAACAATGTTTGTAACGGCCCATTTTACTTAGCAATTCAAAAGGAAATATATTTTATAACAATGTGTGAAACATTTGCTTCCCTTCTTCCTTAATAAAGGACAATTAATGACACCTGTTTTTTCACAGAATGAATTAATTCTCTAATTAAACTCCACACTGCTATTATTTTGAACACGCCCCTTTCAATGAATGAGTCAATTACTCAGAACAAGCAGCGTGCATGTCATGACAGTTGGGTCTGTTGTTTTTCTATTACACTACTACATCTACAAGTAAATTATTTGCCATGCAGAAATATCACTACTACTAATAACAGTGGTTCATCAGGTAACTGATGTTGTACTGCTATTTTTTTGAACACCACTGTATATGTTCAATCATTTTTGCTCAAAATTGCACCTCTTGCTGGGTTTTCAGTGGGCTTGTTGCAAAACTAAATGCATGTACAGTATCTATCTATATATATATATATATATATATATATATATATATATATATATATATATATATATATACTGTATATACACACACAGTGAGCACCATAATGCATGTGGCACATTTTTTGTTATTTTGGTTCTGTATTCGAGCACTTTGTGTTTGAAAGGATAAAATGACAATGGTATTTTCATCCATATTGGATGAACCGTTTACAAATTATAGAACCTTTTATACATAGTCCCCCCATTTTCGGGCATTGACGACTTGGAGCCATTTAGCCAACCATGTGGTCCACACTGTTCCAGTGTAATTTACAGCTAAATCTAGTCCCACACCCCAATTCCCACAGAGTTCCTTTCAAATGCAGAGGTTATGGTATCGCTTGTAGGAGTACCAGAAAATCTTTTGATATTGTTGGGTCACAGACATCAGAAAGTCATGGCATGCAAAGGATATGCGTCCAAATGTTAAAAATTATTACTTTATTCTATATTATGTTAAACTGTCCAATATTCTTTAATGCTGAAAATGGGGGGACTACATACACAAAGTTCTTCATAATTTCTAAATGGTTCATCCAATATGGATGAAAATACCCTCAAATTAAAGCTGACAGTCTTCACTTCATTGTCATTGTATCCTTTCAAACTCAAAGTGCTAGAGTACAGAACCAAAATAACAAGAAATGTGTCACTGCCCAATGAATTATGGTGCTCACTGTATATACTGTATATAATATAAAGTCTTTGAAAAGTAGTTTGACAATATTTAAGAAAGAAGCACAACTAAAAGTGCAGGGAAATATTAAATATTATTCTCTCAAGACCCACAAAGTGTTACATTCTGGGAGCAATATTCACTTGGTCTTTTTAACATTATAATTCTTAGGGAGATAAAATGTTTGAGAATGAAAAGGGATCAAAAGTTAATTATTTCACCTTAACAATGTTTAATATATTCCACTGCTTTGCATTCTCTGATGAAACAAATGTCAAAAAGGAGCAGACTTAATTAATTCTCCATCCAACATAGTCATCAGGTTAGACTACCACCAGGAGGGAGACATTCAGTGAAACAGATTGCATGTGACCGACCACTCACTTTCAGTGTCTCATGTGTCAGCATCTCATGTGTAAACATGGCTAAAATGCACTGTCTGTCTTCTACATTACCTTTTCACCTTAATTACCTTAATCTACACAGACTCTCGGTAGACCGGAAGTTGTGGTCATTTCATTTCAAAGCAAAAAGACAATTATGTAAACCTGTTTTAAGTGGTTCCATAAACAGGGAGAATTTGTCTGCCCCCCACCCCCAGAGTAAAAGTGCTTTCTCACACCAGGCTCAGCTTTCAGGGTCTGCACAAGCCTCACCACACCAGGCCCAGCCCTGTGCTTTCACGGTTGATTACCCAGAATGCTCCATTCCTGCTCAGAGCTGGCCAGATAAGTCATCGGAGTTCCCATCACTTGCCCTGGGCCAATTATTAGCAGCATGCGCTTTGGAGGGAAGGGTAGTGGGTGGGGAGGGGAGTCGCTGGGACTGGGTGTTGGGGGGGGGGGGGGGGGGTCTATGCTGAGGCCTGCCTGGATCATGTTGAATGTGTAATCGTGAATAAGAGACCACTGGCGATACAGAAAAGCAGAGACGAGAGTAACTCGCAACCAGATGTAAGAAATAGTAAAAAAACTTAAAGGCTTTAAAAACAAAAAAACTTACATCTTTCATTTAGAAAAGGAGGGAAACATGGATAGCTAGAGGCTCTCTCTCTCTCACCTCATTCAGGACTGACATCTTGACTGGCTTCTATTTCAACATTAAAGCGAGGGATCAAAATGTTTCCCATAGAATGAGGAAAATTTGGAAATGACCTTTAGCTATGATATAAATAAACATGAAGACCCCCCCCCCCCCCCAAGCACCCCACCGCCCCCCAAAAAATATGTGAAACTCCTCTACTTGGAAACAGACAAAGCTTTGGCACCCTCTGGTGTTAATTTTGCTCTCTCTCACAAAACCCCGTAGAGTGAGCAGAGCGAGCGCCAGTGTCAGAAGAATTTCTTATTTGTGTGAAGCTGCTGTGACCTAGTTTTCAGGGAAACTACACTGGTAGGGAATAAAATAAATGAAGTTGACGCACCAAGAGGGGAAAATGATAGAGTGAGACTGACGTTAGTACTGACTGACAGCGTGATGAAAAACCCACTTTCCAGAAAGATGAAAACATGGCAGTCCAGCTGATTTAATATGAAATTATCCACATTACTCACTACTAATATTTGTTGGGGAAAAAAATATGCATGTTACATACACAAATCAAATCATTCTTTCACACATCCCTGGACCTGCACATCTAGTGCTAAATGTGGTTCAAGGCAATGAATAATAATAATAATAATAATAATAATAATAACTTTTTGAGGTGGTAGGTTGGAGTACTTATTTTATGTCACCAACTATTAAAAACTGTTAGGTTAACTGTTAACTGATACGGTTATCACAAGTTTTGGGGTATTTGCTTAATAAGTACCATTCACTCTTGTCTATGAAGAATTTATCACTAGGTTGCGTTTAATTATGTTTTTTTGTTTGGTTAATACCTCACACCTGTTACTCTTGCCTTCCCCAGGAAAATCAAAGAGGCTAACCGGGATGGCAATGGTCAGCTCTGACACGTGCTACGTCTGCCTACAGATAAATTGGTGGCACCAAGCTTTAGCTTCTCACTGTGGACTTACGCCCTCAGACTGATGACATAATAATAATAATAATAAAGAATAAGCTGTGGCCAGGCATCGCTAAAACTGGACAGTGTGACACCCTTCTGACCCCTACTATTGTAGACAGAAGCCTTCACAGGTGCCTGCAGTAAAGTGTGGGCTGGGGGGCTTGTGGGAGGGGCAAAAAGCTGGGTGGGGCATTGGTAAAGCAGGGCAGGTGTACTAGGTGCGGTTCCCACTGTGAACGTTCTGGCCAGCGTTTTCAGCACGGTGTGCACGCAGCTGCCGGGGCCCTCAAATGAGGGATGGAGTTTGCCGGTGGCGCTTGGCCCAACGGTCCCTCAGAGATTACTCGATTAATAATCTCTCCCTGTGCTCTGCATGTGGGGGAGTGGCTTCTGCGCTTACACCCCAGGTGGGCCTGGGACCGCACCCATGCTCTCTGTGAGGCTTTCAGATCACACCTCTATCAGGCCTTTATCTTTCTCATCTGCCAGATGTACAGGGCTGGAGAGAGAGAGAGAGAATACATTATCCTGACAGATACCAAAGTGAAACTAAAACAACAAACATAAGACCACATTTGCACTTTACATACACTTATCACGAATCACGTCCACAAAAAGGAAAGATAGTTGCCTGCTTTGTACATCTAAAAAAATGTGCAATATAGCACAGTGTGAATATTGGACTTTGACTCATGGCATGCATCACTATTGCTAACATAATGTGGCTAAAGAGAGTAAATAATAAATCCCTATAAATCCCTCTAAACATCTAAAATTAAGAAATAGTAATTGCTTGATAAAATTCTTGGATTGCAATTGTGGTTGGAACAAAAACCAGAATACACAGGGGGCCCCCAGGACTGAGGTTGAGAACCAGTCAATACAGAAGGGGAATTAGATTGATCCACACCCTTTGGGAATCTATGACTCACTCCTCTGAGGGGGAAGGAATAAGGGAGGTGAACAAAAGAAAGAAACACAGCAAAAATGGTGGTGTACATTTAACACCCTAGGGTGTTTATGTGAGACTGTGGTGAGACTCTCTCTTTTTTCTACATTCTGCCGGCGGGGCTTATGCCCTGCATCTCGAGAGTTGCTGTCAACTGGACTCCCTCACCGCTGCTGTCCGGCTTCCCCTCCATCGCCGCTTGCCCCTCCCCTCCTCACTGCCGCTGCCCGCTGCTCCCGCCACCATCGGTTCCCCACCATCATTGCCGCCACATCTGGACTGTCATCTCGCTGCTGCTAATTCTATTAACATGGACATTGGCTGTTTTGACCATGCTGGTCATTAAGACCTAGACCTAGACCCTAGATCCATTGAGAGGATGGATTCCTCCCAAGGTTTCTTCCTAGTTACACCAGGGAGTTTTTCCTTGCCACTGTTGCCTTTGGCTCGTTCTTGTGGGGATTTAGGCTGGGTTTTTCTGTGAAGCGTATTGAGACAACTAGTTGTGAAATGCGATATTATAAATATTGATTTGATTTGAAATGTACACCAGCAGTGTTAGATTTACACCAGTGTTTTTGCTGTTGAGAAAGAAAGTACAGCAATTTGTGCTTCCTCTACTCAGCTAAGGAGCATTGGCAAAATGCAACAACATTGCATGGTTATTTAGTGTTTGATCGTAAATGACCCACTTGAAATCGATGCATGTGCCCAATTGAAAAGTGTTATTCCAAAACTCACTTGGCCACACCAATTTTAAATTGGTAGAGTTTTTGCATGAAAAATCACATTTTTATACTTATATCCTGAACAATAATAGTGTAAAACCAAAACTGCAAATATCTAATCATTTATCAGAAAAATGATACCCACCTTGAAAAATATGGTTTATCAAATCTGGACTTCAGGTGAGGTTAGGAAAACACTCTTCTATTGACCCCCCTCCCAGATTGACCAGGGGGAAAAAATATAAAGCTACTGTTTGAATTGTTGAAACTTAACGTAATGTTAGAACTTATCTTATCACCAGCCAAAGCAGTAATGTTACAAAATGTTGCAAGTTAGTTAATATAGCTAACATGATCTATTTAGCTAATGTTATGTATCCATATAGTAATTAATCAATAACATTGATGTTAACTCTTGTATGAGCATACAGTTCTGTGGTCTAGAGGTTTAAACTCCAGCACACTGCAATTGACCCTCTGGGTCCTATCTTACACCCGGCGCTAACCCAAATGCAAGTGTCTTTGCTATCTTACACCCGGTGCAGAGTTCATTATAGCGCCTAGCGCTCAAGTCGTTTAAATATCAAGTATTCTTGCGCCCACTGCAAGTTAACTGGGCGTGTTGGTCTTAAGATGAGGTGTGGCCAGGATCATTTTTGGCGTGTTGCTATCTTGAGCCAGAAGAAAGCGCTTGCGCTAAAACCACCACAAACCTGGTCTAAAATCATGTCGCAGTTGTTTAAATATTATTGTAACAGTGCATATTTACATTTTAGTCATTTGGCAGATGCTCTTATCCAGAGCGACGTACAATAGTGCATTTTCAAACTTGGAACAAGTGCGTTAAAACAACCGTAAAAGGGGACCACACGATATCGATCATTGGCGTGTACAACAGTAAGCCAATAAGTAACCTTAAGTACTAAACTAGCAGCTTGAATCACTTAAACAAGGATTCAGAAAAACATAATCAAGGGAGGTCACAAAGAGGTAGGGAGGGGTGGAGAGAGGTGCAGTTTGAAGAGGTGAGTCTTCAATCTGCGCTTGAAGGTGGTCAGACTTTCTGTTGTTCTGACCTCCATGGGGAGCTCATTCCACCACTGTGGGGCCAGGACAGACAAGATTACAATGTGAAATATTATTGTGTAGGCTATATCAAAAAATGCATAATAATAAAAGGTTCCATAGGTCAAAGACCACCTGTCCCTCAGCGAAGGGGAATGCCACATTAAACAGCCCATTTCATCAACATCTAGGCGATGTGCGATGGTATGTAAAAGGTTACATGTAGCTATAGACTATTCACAATTATCCTGGATCAAGCTATGACCTAGCCTATAATTGCCAATAATTCCTATAATTTTCTGGGGGGGACAATCTTCTATTACGGGACAATAGCTATCCACTAAACACTTTGCTGATAAAACCTATATCAAGCCCAATGCGCAAATTGTCATTTACACCTAATGTGTGAATTGTCATTCAATGGAAAACTCGCGCACTGCAATAGACGGACATCTGAGTTCTGAAAATGCACTTCAGATGTCATTAAAATACAACTCTCTAGGCCTACAGTCTGTTAGTAAATAGAATGGTTTTGACTGAAAAAAGTTAAAAACCTTGTCCAGCAAACGTGGACTTGGACATGCCCTAAATGCACTTTATGCCATGCGTTTAGACAAAGCGCTAAGATCGCCAAGATAGAGCCCTCTGTGTTTTATATTTTTACAATAAAAGATGACTTTGTGTATTGTTATTGTGACGTCACGTGTTGCTGTAATGGCGACGTACTCCAGCTGTTTCTCGTTTTCATGTTTGTTAATTTGAATGTGTTTTGTTGTGTCTGGCTTTTGTTTTTTCATGCGCTTTGTGTCTGTTGTGATGGGATGGAGATTTCTCAGGGCACTCCTGTTGCCTGTTTTGATAATATGGTCGTCACCATGGAGACACATTCACAACATAATCGCAAATGTCCATTAGATCTGCAGCTACAACGTTACCATCATTCTTCACCGGAGTTGAAGATATCAAGACTGATCTAGGACTGCAGGCAATGGGCCCTTTTCACACTGCGATATGTTAACAGGAAGTGCGAGATAACCAGGTAACAAGGAATCCGGTTAGCTGATCTTCCAGCTCAAGCAGTCGATATTAGTGATGGAAATTACAGCTCTTTTAAGGGAACCGGATCTTATGGCTCCGTTAGTTTCCGAGAGCCGTTCAAAAGAACGGCTCTTCGTTCTTTTTGCGTGTGTGTGCACGCCAGGGCATGAATTACATGGCGGCCATACGGCCATGGCCGTCAGTGCCCTGCTATTTGGCCATGATAGCTTTATAACTTTCGCGAGTCTTTAGGCCATTGTGGCCGGACTGCCCTTTTACTTTGACTGAAATGCCTGCAAGTCTAACCTGTGTGACCCATCGACGTATTTACCAGTGTCATGGAAACATTTTTTTTGTACGTCGTAATTGGACATCTTCTTCCTTAACCGTATTTACTTTGGCCCATTTGGCCCAATTTTCGCCTAGTTTTTACTAGTGTCAATTAAGTGCCAATATCTCAAAAACTATTCACTGCACATCCATGCTTGAAAGTTTCAATGAAAGAAGAGGCTTGTACCATTCAGAAATTTGGAACAGAATAAATCTATGTCAAAGTGGTCACATACAGTTTATACAAAATACACATAAGAATACAAAAAAAAGTACAAAACGCCTTGTGTTTTTATAGTTTATCACTGAATATCTCAACTTCAAAGTACTGGAGCAAGCCAGAATTGTTTATACTAGTGCACTAATATGTTGTCCACTTGGGTATACAATTTGGTAAAGATATCTACAGGCTTTCCTTATGCATTGGTATTTTTACCAAAACGGGGCCCGGGTGTCCCAAAACGTTTCCAAACCTCGCCAAATATAAAACATGTGCATATCTTTCTGTCTAGGCATGTCAATCATCAGAAAACTTTATTTTTCTTTTAAAACATTTTTTGTAATACAGAATGTGAAGAAAATTAACCTACACATGTTTTGTGTTTATGTGTATGAGGGTATTCTCTTACAAAGCGTGCCCAAAAGTGCCCAAATACCTCTCCGAAAAGGATTACTTACCCTAATGTTATCCAACCAATCTGCTTTACATTTAAAATGGCACTGTACTTCAAAATTAGATTTACCAGAGCCCCATAAGCCAGCAGAATAACAGGTTTATCTATAACAAGCCTTCAACTTGACTTTTTACAGCAAAAGTAATGAATTATACATCACTATTTGGCATACCTGTCTGTTACCACCTCCTACGACAGAGGTGTCAGGTGGGGGAGGGGTGTCTTCACTGTCCTCCCTGAAAAAGACAGATTCAAGTACATTACTAAGTAGAATCACTAAAAAATGAGAACACAAATTATCTCAAAGACATATGGCAAGTATTACAATTAACCTCTTAATGCCAAACGCCCCCTAGCGGTCACGCCGGCGTGACGGAAATTATTACATTATACATTTCATTAATTTAATAATATATAATAAACTGCTCACCTCAATATTTTGATTAAATATCCTTAAGATATATCCATTCCTTCTGGGAAAGTGGTTTTTAAGCCCAAAACGTCGGGATAAAACTTCGTAAATAACGTTGGAAACTCGGACCTAATTCTCAAACATGTATTGCAGCTTGATGTCACACCATAAACAATGTGCTGGTAAACTGTTCTGCTTAATTGTATTTCACAAAACTTTGGTTTGAAAAATCATTATACCTTTAGGCTTCAAGAAAAAATACTTTAAAACTTTCATACGGCTGTACATTATTTTTTTCCAATTTTAAACCGACTTTTTTTTTTTAAACCGTGCTTTTTTGCACTTGATTACGACTCGTTCGGCTGTGTTCACTTTGGCGTTGTGAAACTCAGCCAGTTTCTGGAGTACCAATCCCATGGCTTAGTATATGTTAGCCAGAGTAGTTTTGAACGTGCTTGCAGAGATTTATGCAAAACCGTCGTCAATTGGGTGTATTTCTTTGACTGATAGCAACAATAGGCCTATCTGAAGTGGGAAAAAACCGTCTTCCACCCGCCTCCACTCTGAGTATTATTTGCTTTCCATTGGGTTTTAAAACTGTCTGTCAAATATTCCAGGCAATAGCCAAGACTCTTATCTTTGAAACAAGCCGGCTATTGAATACAATAGCCGTCGCAAAAAAGGAAATCGAGCCGTGCGTATGAGGAAGTGGCGACCCACGCGTAATTATCGAACCAAAATGGCGCAGTGTTTTTACCTTGTAGCGTAGCTCGCTTACATTCCGTTTAGCAAAGCACAATTAATTAGGTAAGGCCCGCAGTTACATTTTTTACTTTAGAGTATTTTTGATACAGTTTTTGTGTAGTTATGTCGAGATTTTTGAGGCGTTTATCCATGCACCAAGTGCTAGACGAACTGGATAAGCCAGAAGATGTTTTTGCCGAGGGAGACTCATCCTGTCTCAGTGACGCTGAATCCACTGATGACCGAGATGATGTTGCTGACATGTAAGTTGTTTTATCACACTAACAGTGTTATGCTATAAATGCATTGAATTTCGCCATGGCAGGTAACGTCGTTAGGGCTGGTGGTATTACCGATTTTTCGATATACCAGTGTGAATTCACGGAATGCCATGCGGGTTCGTAATTACATTGTCAACTGTATTTTATTGTTTTTCATACAATTAATATTACAAATTGCACATTCCAACGGTATGATACATAATTTATGAAGTAAACTTAGGGTGTATTGTCTGTGTTGACAAACTCGCACGTGTTACGTGGCGTTGCCAACAACACAGATGTTTGGTGTAAGCATCGAAGGAAATTTAGCTGCAATGCGTGAATCCCTGTGTTTCTTCTGTGAAGCTAACTAACCTTATATACTTATGCATAAAATCGGTCCCTCTCAGCTAAATTAATATAGATAGTATTGCCTTTACAGTGGCAAGCTAGCAAGCATCCCTGTGTTTTCCTGTCTGTTTATTATAGTTTATACGAGTATTAGGAATGGAAGTGTGGTGTTGCTGATTTGCCCACAGCTTACTGTGAACTACAGTCGACGTTCATTGCTAGGGATAGCTGCTACATTATGCGAAGGATGTGCTTTGCCTTGTCTGTTCTGTAGTGATCTTGATGTCTCTGTGCGCACTTACTGTACGTCGCTTTGGATAAAAGCGTCTGCTAAATAAATGTAATGTAATGCAAGCAATATTACAGGTAACAAGCAGCTAGCTATCTATTTGTGTCTGAGATGAGCTACTAAAACGATTTTTTTGAGTGTGAAATGGCTTCTGGAAGTGTTTAGTAAAGTCATTGTTCCACCTGAGTAAATTGTTCTGTATGCAGTACAGAAGGCTGTGCAGGTAAACAAAATGGTAATTTATGCATGGTATGAGGGAGAGAACATGATAACATGAGGGAGTACTTGTTGATTATTATTATTGTTGATTGTTGTTGTATAAGGGGGACTAATGGGTATATCAACATGGTGGACAATTCCATGGACAGGGTTAGTGGGATTTGTAATGATGCAGATTGCTCTCCTCAGGGAATGTGTAGTCTAAATGGCTTCTGTATGAATGGTTAAATAATCTCTCCTCAACCTCCACCCCCATGTTTTGATCCTTTACCTTTTTTTGTTTTTTGTTCATTTTTTTTAGCTTTTTGGACCCTGCCATTTTGTACTTTCTTTGTGTAAATACGGTAACTTCAGCAATTAGAGGCAAGGATCTTTTTATTTGTTACAGCAGGGGTGTTTTTATTTTTTATCTAGGAAACTGGTGGACTTTTGATTTTTTATCCACTGCACTTTTAGTAGTACACCTTAGTGCACTTGTATATAGTTGATATATGTTTGTCATGTATAAAGTTTTGCCTCCTAAAACCCAACCCCAACGTCCCTGTCATAGGAGGTGGCAACAGAATAAAGGACAGGACTGGCAAGCATTAATGTGTAGGGAAGTTTCATACTATTCCCATTATTCATTTGAAAACCTGTTTGCACATTCCTGGACTCATTTCTGGCTAATGGGGCTCTGGTGAAATACACAAGATTCACTGTGCTGCTACATGGGTTTTGACAGCTTTTTGTAACCTTGGGTAGTTAGTTGTGTAATATGCAGAACACCAAGAACACGTCTAAAAATGAACTTTTATTGCCAATATTGACAAATTATCTAATTTTATTGTAAAAACCTAAAAAATAAATCATATTGAGACCTTTCTGGAACATTGCCATTTTTGGCACATTTGGCACCATTTGGATAACGAAAAAGGTTCACCTGAAAAAAACCCTGTAAAATTTGAATGGTTTGAGATATTGACACCAGATTGTTACCAGAGGTAGGCAGCATATTGATGAATCAGATAGATGAGTCATTTCCTTGATTGCATTTGTAGCTCCCCAGGTAAAAATTCTTAAACTTGAATGTAGGTACCCGTTTTTTAGTTTTTTTATATTTTCTGTACATAAATTGTTGTAGTTAAGTATCAAAAACTGGATTTCTATGAGTTCTCACTGCTTAGTCGTAATACTGCAGGTGTCTGCTTTAATAAAAGCCATGAACCATATTTGTACCATTTATAGTTTTTGAGATAACCACCTTTGTTTGTCACTAGTGAAAACAGGCAAAATTTGGCCTATTTTGCCCTCGGTAGGAAGAGGTTAAGTGGAAAAAAATTTTTATTTTATATAAAAAAAATATATATATATACACACACACACACACATATATATATATAATATATATATTAGTGTTGTCACGATACCAAAATTTTGACTTCGATACCGATACCAGGTTTAGTATCATGATACTCGATACTGAAACGGTACTTGAAACTGAAACGATACTGATTCGATACTCGGTACCTCTACTGAAATGACCTTAACCCTATTTACTTTGGCCCTTCAGAGGCAATTTCCTCCTCGTTTCTACTAGTTTTATTTAAATGTCAATATCTAAAAAAATATTCCCTGCACATCCATGGTTTTAAGTTCGAACTGAAGAAGAAGCTGTATCATTCAGAAATTTGCTACAGAATACATTTATTTCAGAATAGTCACATACAGTACAGTGTTTCCCCTAGATTTTTTTTCAGGCCGGGTGGTAGGCCCCTCGAAACTACCAGTGTTGTTGCGCGTACACGGTGTCATCAAACGCGCGTGCGGGGCCGAGGTAGTATCATCGCGCAGGTTGGGGGTACGGAGAGTCGTCGCACACATGGGGAGGGTGTTGGTAACAAAGTGGTGCATTTCTCCATTCTGAGCTAAAATAACATTTGCTCACAAAGGCGTATGGTAAATAAATATTAGTTATTTATAATATTAATAAACTTAAAACAGAACTTATATACAATAAACCCCCCTTAGTTTCACAAATGATATTCAGAACTATACAACTTAAACCCAGGACAAGGAGTTTGTTTCTACCGGTTTTTAAGGACTGTTTCTGGATCAGCTATCTTTGCAGCACTGTAGAGCTGCTTTTGAGACTCCTCCATAGTGCTGATCCATAATCAGTCCTTAAAAACAGGCAGAATCAAACTCCTGCCTCTGCAGTATTAGCTTTTACTCTACACTAAAATGTAAGAGTTCTGGTCAGATAGCGAAACGGACGAAAGTGCGCCATTTTGCGTAGAGGCGGAAACTATAATTACACCCTCATAATATCAGCTGCCATTGAACATTTTAATTAGGCCTAACGGGAAACCGAAGCTGATTTGGCAAGGGTTTTTCCAGATGCTATTTTGATCATTCCAGAATTCTGCGGTAAGGGAAATATTGCAGCTACATAAAAGAAAAAGAAAAAAAAGATTATATTAAAAAAAAGAATAATATAAAAAAATGTTTTAAAGTACCGAACGTCGGAAAATTCTAATACCGAACCGTTTTTTTTTTTAAGTATCGAAAAAGTACCGAAGTTTCGGTGTACCGTGCAACACTAATATATATATATATATATATATATATATACGTATATACATTAAAAAATCTTACATCCACAGTATGTCTGATATTAGCTCCAACATAATTAGCAATCGTAGCTAACTAGGATTTATGAATTAGTTTGTCAGCTTGCATGAACTAAATTACATTATTATAATACTGTAATGTCTTGACGGAACCGTGAAATAAAGTACTGAGAATGGATGTCCTTTCATGCGTGAATTCAACAACTAGCCCTTGTGTTGGTTGCTACACAAAGAAACTGCGAATGAACGCAACAAAACAAACCCCTTAGCTCCTTACCAGCCTGTGACACCATATAGAAGCTAACTAGCGAACTCCTGCGAGAATCCATTTATCACCAAACTAAAAATACTCTAGATAATAGCGCTCCATACTGTTGATGATTATGATGATGATAATAACAATAATAATAATAATAATAATTTGTATTATATATATTTAAAAACACTTACATGTCCAGGCACGGGTCCATGCCAGAGTCATTGCTCCGCCAGAACAGACTTCTTCAGCTCTGGGACACTACGGTGGAGCACCTCCAAAACCTGAGCAACCGTGAAATAAGCGCTCTTCTTTCCACCGTTGATTGCCACGTTCGCGTATAAATGTATAAAATAATCATAAACTTTGAAGCAGCAAAGACATCACCAGCGCAATTGCACCATACAGCAGCCCGTCTATGCTTACAGAGAGAGACTGGTCTGTGACGTATTTTTCAGCTCACAAAAAAGCTACACATTGCTAAATACATCCGGATAGACTATAAACGTACTTGTAACAGCAATCCAGCCCATCCCTTACAGGATAAACTCAGTAAAAATGGCCACAGGCGTCATCTGATGCTGTCGACAGTCAGGAGCGCACAGCCGATTGCGCAATGGGCTGTCGTTACGCGTGGATACAGCGCCGTTCCCAGTCGCTGGAATATGACATCTTTTACTTCATTTAAAGGGGTAGGAAACCCAGTCGAAGATAATCTACGTGTTTTACGTTAGATCATTCCTGAAGCAGTCTAGTAATGTTTTTACGCAACGGTGGTAACGTAGTACAAAGGCAAATTCGATGGGTACGCACCATGGAAATCGAGAGTTTGCTGGAGAATGGATTAATGGATTACGAAAAAGCGTTCAGGATTCTTCAGAAAACAGTTATAACTACATAACCAGGTAAAATATTTGGTTGATTAAACATGTTTACGAAGAGCTTTTGTAGAAAATAAAATATATTTATACAAAACCGGAAGCACATCGGTTGTATGCATAGTGAAGTGAGCACAGGGAAAAAACACATAATGTTTATTTATACAAATTTTCAATAACATACAATTGTTCCTAAATCGGATCTTGATTTTTTAGCGTGTTGAAATGGTACCAAGAGCTTTTGTGATATGCATTTTATTGCCTGTGACTGCGGCGAGGTGAAGGCTGTAAACAAATAAAAAAAGTGGGTTGGGCTATTAGCACCCTGCTGCTTTATGGCTCTGTAGTGTAACCTGAGAGCTGATAAGCATATAAACGAATGTGTTCGCAGGCTGTGACTGTTTTTAACAATTTTGCGTCGAAAGTTCCGTGTTTTATTAACGTTATCATTTAGAATTTAAGAGAAATATGAACACTATAAAAAATTGGGACGGATACGTCCCACCACTAGGGGGCCAAAGCCTATAGAGTTGCTTTATGTTCTTACTTATTGGTTTTGTTGCACGGTCATATCAACCGTTAACAGAAACGGGTTAGAACTGTGACCACAGCTGACAAGTCATGTAAGAAAACTTATCCTTGATTGATCTGTCGAAATATGATTCTACTTACTGCAAGATAGCCTACTATTGAAGGTAATTAACCTGCTAGGTGACGTTATTATTAGCTAGCTTGCTAACTGATTCCTCTTAGATGTCGGATTCACCGCAAGTAAGATAACGTTGGTTATTATTTGTTTTGCTTGTAACGTTAAGCATATTTACGTTCCCTTCATTATGGTTTTTACCGCCCCCAACCCACACACGCACATAAATTAGAATATAATAATAATTAGAAATGGATTAGAAATTGATTAAATATAATATAGGCTATATATAGCCTAATGTATAATATTTTCCCACTCACTTTACAAGACGTAGCCTATGACTTCTTGTCGATGTATTATGCAAGGTTGTGGAAGTTGAGCGATAGACAACAAATAATTTGGGAGTTGAAGAGCTAATGCAAACTCTCTATTTTGTAAGCCATACAAGTATCAAAACAACGTATTCCACAACGTCATCACCCCGTAGGTGTGCATGGGAAATGTATTTAAACCTACCAACGGAGTTTGTGAACTTCGCTCTGTATTTTTAACAGCGACAGTTAACGTTACTTAAATCTTATAGGCTATGGAAATGTACTCAAATATAAAATATAATATACCAAAAACATTATGGTCACGTTTTATGAAATATTTTTGATGAGAAACACACTAGGGAAAACTTAGGCAAAAAAGAACGGCTCAGATACCTACGAGACTTGGTTCCCTTCGTTCCTACCAAAGAGCCGTTCAGAAGAATTGGATCGTTCGTGAACGACACATCACTAGTCGATGTTTGTCGGTTCATGTGCTCGTTCTCAGTATGCATTTTCGAGTAAAATCAGATGAAACCCAGTACATTAGCTTGTAGCCGCGAAAGCAGCGGATGGTTGTGCGACTGGTGACAAGCTGGCAAACGTTAACCAAACAATGTGGAACTCCGGTGCTAGTTTGTCATCTTACATTTAAAAACTTCAAAACTATGTATTTTTACTCTGAGTTTGGCATTAAGACAAAGATCATGAAAGCCAACCTTTTTTCTAGTAAAATCACGTGAAACCCAGTACATTAGCTAGCTTGTAGCCACGTAAGAAGCTGATGTAGCCATGTAAGAAGCTTCCAAACGATGCCAAACTCCAGTGCTAGCTTGTCATCTTATGTTTTAAAGCTTAAAAACTGTATTTCTACTCTGAGTTTGGCATTAAGACATACAAATCATGAAAGCCAAGACGTTTTTCCAATAAAATCAGGGGAATAACGTTAGCTTGTAGCCGTGAAAGCAGCCAATGTCTGGTGACAAGCTGGCTAACTTCCAAATAATGTGAAACATATTTTTACTCCGAAAGTGGCATTAAGACATAGCTAGAGATTATGAAAGCCACAACATTTTTCGAGTGTGGGGGAGAATGTTCCCACGAACAATTAGCTAGAATATTCACCGGTGAAAATGTATTCACGTTATTGTTGAGTGGTATGAGCACTGAAATCATTGGGGAAATTCGGCAAGTAGCTAGAGGTATAACTAGCGACTTAGCAAACGCTAAATCTGACCAATTACCCAATAATTTCGGTTATTTGATGTGCTAGCCACTGAAGGACATTGTTTTGATGACACCGGAAATGTAACTACCTGGTTACTGAAACCGGCAGAAGTGGCAACCCGGAAATGTGAAAAGGGCCTATCCTGAAAAGGCCACCAGTGAAGAAGAGAATGCGGGGTAGGAGTGAGCGACGACTGGGGAGTGGAGAGGTTGAGGCAGTTCGGTGCTCTGTTTTGATTGGACAGTGGACAAAGACTGTGTGTATGGAGGAAAGTCGCGGATGAATGTGGAGGCGGAGTTTGTGTACGTTTACAGCTTTGTTCCTACAGCTGTTGGGAGTGCTTGACAGAGGGGCCAGATGGGGAGCTGTTGTTTTTCATGCTCAATTTTTAATCATGACTCATACCTTCACTTTAATTCACTTAATTTGTTTGATTAATTCAATGATTCTATTGAATGTCTTTATTTGATATGTTTGTTTGTGTGTTGTGGGTCTGCCCCACTGTCTATGTCTTTTTTTTGTTGTTGTTGCTGGTGGCTACAACTGAAGTTGCCTCACAGGAAAATAAAAGTTATTCTATTCTATTCATTAAATATGAATGAATATAATGTTTTTACAATAGATTTACTTCCTATGTGTATTTCTAAATATGTATTGACCCCCTGACATTTGACAATGACTCGCTAAAAAAAACCCTCTAAATTAATTCTGGATCAAGTGCTAGTTATTTGGGATCCCACTTGTGCTCCCCAATCTGTGGACACAGGCGGTGCGACTACTGGTGCTTGTTGAGCGGCTTGTTACGGCTTGGTGGGGTACAGCACTGAGTTTGCCACTTTTCAGGGTTTTCTACAGAAATAACCACAATGACCACAGACTCTCAGCCCTTACAAACATTGCCTTCTGTACCTTCTGACCTCATGTAACCACACAGAATTCAGATACAACTTCACACATTCAGACAATAAAGCCCCAAACTTGGGCTATTTTTGCCATTTTTCCCAATGGAGACCTGTGTTCGAGCCTCGCCAGATCCCTCCCGTTAAACTAATTTTGGACAAAAACAATGTGCACATGTTATGCTTTTCACAAATAAGAAGGTGAACTGAATTTCCCACTGTTAACATTACTCTTTAACCAAAACATGCATGGTGTGCATGTCTGTTTTCCATTCATACAACTGACTGGCTACCATTAAACCTGCATGGCTAGCTAGCTTGCTAATATCAGCTCTGTTCAGCTAAAATTAAAAATTAAACTATCTAAGTGTACCTGGTTAGTATGCGGGATCAATAATAATTATTCATGTTAGCTGGACGGCTAACAGTCAGTGTAACACTCAGCTTTCGCTTCGTCATTGTAAATCTTTGTATGACTACATGTACTTTATATGACTAGGTTGTAACTAGCTAACACAATATTCTGTATAGCTAGCATAAGTCATACAGTATAACCTGTTATACTGTAGCTAACTGTAATAACAATTACATTCACTAGGCAACACAAGAGCGTATGGCAGCCTTGTTTTCACAAACAACGTCACACATCAACCAAAACGATCAAGTATACTGCAAAGATAAATTAAGGTCAATTCCACCATTCCACAATTAAGTGTTTCTAACTTTTTCTTATGCAATATTGATATTGAAAATATATCAGAATGTTTAATACATGTTTTTAGGAAAAGTCACGAAAAATGGGAAGCTAGATGGATTTCATGATGGCAGATCTATTGATTTTATTGACAATGACCGCTGTATTTCTACTGATAACGAACATTGCTTTAACTAGGCTACGGTAGCTACCTTGCAAATGACAAGTTTTTAGTTAGCTATGCCTATATCTTCTAACATACCATTAGTAGGCTATGTCTACCGTGTATACAGCCCTTTAAAAGCATGTAGTCCAACCGTCATTCATTTAAAAATATTGCAAACACTTTTATTTATTTGTAGCCTAGTTAGTTATTTGTAGCCTAAAGGAAAAAATGACAGAATTCATGCCTATGTCTTTCTTTGAGCTAGAATGTACGTGTGTTTGCATGTATTATGTATGCTTTTCTCTCTCTAGGTTTAAGTATCTTATGGTTTATGCATTATCATCATCAGTTACTCATAACATAATCACAAAGCACTGTCTGTAAGTCATTAATTAAAACTAGCAAAAACTAGGCCTGCCATTAAAAGTATTGATATCAAAATGAGGCCAAGTTACATCAAGCAATATTGGCTATTATAATTAGTTATAAATTAGTATACTGCAAAAAACAAACCTTAACAAGTATTTTAATCTTATATTTAGACTTTAGAATCTTATTTCTGTTACTTTTTTGCTAAATAAGACAAATTATCTGCCAGTGGGGTGAGATTTCAAAATTTGCCATGGGATTTTGCCATGGGATTTGCCATTTAACTTGTCAAGCAAAAAGTAATACTTTCCACTTTTGAGAAAAAATAAGATTTTAAGTCTCATTACAAGACATCTCAAAACACTTGTTAAGACAGACATTTTTTGCAGTGTAATTAATTAATTAGTGTGGTTCTTGGCTCACACTAATTAAACAAGCTCTATTCCAAAGTAATGCTACCCAATGCTTTCCTATATTATTTCATGTAACTTGGCCCTGTGTTTTTTCATCTTTAGAGAATGTAGAGAATGTGGTCATTCAAATTTTAAATGTTAAATAGCAAAAATTGCCTCATGGAAGAAGACATCATTGAAATTAATGTTTTCAACAGTTGATGAAAAATATAGAAATGCACAAGTTTTTAAAATGCTCTATGCTGCTAAAACATTCACATTCACAAACAGATATTTATACCAAGAAACATAATTTACACTAGGGCGTATGAATAAACACATGGATACAAATTAGAAATATTTAGGCCTAGTAAATAACCTACATATTTAATCTAATAAACCTATCCAGACATGTGTTTGCCCCATTAATGTAGCCTACTGTGTGTTTGTGGGTCATATGAAGCAAAATAAGTAAAATAGTACAATTTATTTTAAAATGTAAAATAACAAAAATGCTATTTGTGAACACAATTTTGTGAACAAAAGAATGTCTATTCTCTGTAGGACCACACAGGTTTCTATTCAATTACTACTACTACTACTAATAATAATAATAATAATAATTATTATTATTATTATAAAATATCAATACTTTTAACGGCAGGCCTAATCTTTGCTAGTTTTAATTAATGACCTACAGATGGTGATTTGTATGTGTGAATAACTTGGCATTTTTTAACGTTTAAAACGTTTATATACAGTATATATATAGTTCTTAATGAGCTGGGCTTGAACAATTGCATTTTTCTGCCCAGGTGGGGAACTGCAGCTGCACTGAGCAAGGTGAACTGCTTCAGTAAATACCCAGCTGTACAAATGGATAATGTTTTAAGTGCATACTGTGTTAAGTGCATACTGTGTGAGTCACCCCAGATTAGGGCTTCTGCCATAGAATGAAATAATAACTTATTGAGTTGAGTGCATTTCTTTCAGGATGCATGAAATTCAGCTTGACCTGAACTTACATGTTTGCGAAGATGGCATATAAGTTCATAGGAAGCCCTGGAATCAATCAACACTCGTGCTTAACTTTGATTCACAAATAAATACTGTGAGTGTTAATAAACGGCAGTTTGTTCCAATGTGAAGAAATACAATATTATTAATATTAGTCATTGCTTTTCATTGCGTGCTCATCATAAAACTCATGCCGTCTGTGCCAAATTGTGATTAACTCCAGGCAAAAGTTAAAGACAAATGTTGATCCAGGCCTGGTGTATATTATAGTGAAATGAGCTGCCTAACAACATGGGTACTAACTATTCATCCTCTCCAAATGACACACATCCATAAAATCCAGATATGCCAGTGATTACATCCGTTTTGCTCTACTAGTACTTTCTTCAATTTCTTCCATGTTACTGAACAATTTCTCACTGTCTGTCTGTGCTTAACTCAGCATTTACTGCTTTTTTTTCATTTTATCTAAATTTTCTATTTTATTTCACTGAGATAAATGTTAACTATCACTATATTAGATTTCAGTATTTATGGGCTTAATTTATGGACATTGCTTTATTCTTAATTATGCTTGCTCTTGTAATTCCAGGTGAAGCACAATTACAGTTTTGCTTCACATGGAATAAAGCCACTGTGTGATTTATGGATAATTACCAGTGAACTGTTATGATAAAATTAGGTACAGTAATAATGACTGTATGTGCACTGAAACAGATAATAATCCTGTTGAAAAAAAACCCTCTAAAAACGAGGCAAAGCCTGTTAGGAAATAGTTTTAAAGACCACATAGAAAGAATGCTAAGAAGCAGGATATCAAACTTGCGTGACTGAGGTTCAGGAGACTGAGCTTAATTCAGTACTACAGGCAGCATGGGAAAATGCACAGAGGAGAGGACCTTTGACATGTTAACATCCCAGTATGCAAGAACTGAGAAAGGTGCCCCATCAGGAAGTCTTTTTGTGGACTGCACCAATCACTCCATAGCAGGCCTGTTAGTATGATGGCTGTCTGTTTTCATAAAAAGCTGGGGGTAGGCAGGGAGCCTTGAGGGGCTCTCTTGTGCCTCACAGAGGCCCCAGGGCCTTGCTGTGTTACTTTGTAAAACACGACCAGGAGAGAACCACATGACCGGCCCTGGAGAGCACACCACCAGTGGGCGCTGCAGGTTACACTCTCAACCACCCTGTGCACCCCTCTGTCTTTGCTCATGCCATGCCCGGAGCCAAGGTGGTTAGCAAACGACAAACAGGAGCAGAGTCCAAAAAGAACAACAGGGAACCCTTTGTTAGTATCGTTGCGGCCTCCCATTCACTGAAAAGCAGCATCGGGTGAACTTCCTGTCCTTGGAAGGTTAATGGCCAATAACATCTTACGGGGCTACGGCTGCAGAAAGACTGGATGAGTTCAGCTGAAGTAGGTGCCAGGTGAGAACATATTTTGATATAGAGAATCTCTCTTTGTGACCTTGGATGCTTCCAGAACATGCTTCCAGTCAGGAAGGCTCTGTTGCTGATGTACATCAGCGCTCTCCACACTATGTCAGTGGTCAAAGTTGTCGTAAGAATGTGCTGTTCAAACGCTGCATGTATGCAATTGCTTCATGAAAGCATACAGATAAGAATGAAAAACTCTTTGAATAATAAATTGACAATAGATGAAATGAAACACTTCCCTTCCATTCTATTAGTATAGAATTGTGTAGCTTTTGGAACTTGGCACTTTACTGTGATTACTCAATGTATTATGCACTTCACTTTTTATACTATGCTGCTGTATATTTATTTTATTCTGTACTGCATTTGTAATTGTGTTGTTGTGATGTTGGATTCTGTATCTTTTTATATCTGTCTTTATGTATAGGACTACAGATGGAAATTAGCTTTCTGCTAAATCTGGTGCACTTGTCTTTTTATCCCAATAATTAATGTTTGTGCACATTGTCCTTTTAAACCAAATTAAAAATTAAAAAAAAAACTAGTGTGTGTGTGTGTGTGTGTGTGTGTGTGTGTGTGTGCATGCATGATATATATCCACACCTCAGGTGGTAATGTCTTCCCATCCCATGAGAACCGTGTGCCTTTGGGAAGTTTATTCTGCTTATACCATAGCTATATAAAAATATAAATGATATATATATATATATATATATATATATATATATATATATATATATATATATATATATATATATATATATATACAGATCCTTTACAAAAAATTTGAATATCATGGAAAAGTTTTTTTTTTTCCATAATTCCATTCAAAAAGAGAAACTTTCATAGATTATAGATTCATTACACACAAAGTGAAATATTTCTAGCCTTTATTTGTTTCATTTTTCATAATTTTGGCTTACAGCTCCAGAAAACCCCCAAAACAGTATTTCAAGAAATTAGAATAGTGTGTTGAAAATCAGCATTTACTTCAGTTATTTCAGAGAATGAATGTTTTAGACTGAGTGTCACACTCTAATCATCTGATTTTAGAGCACTTCATGATTCCTTCTGCTGAGAACCTTTATGGAGATGCTGATTTTATTTTCCAGCAGGACTTGGCACCTGCCCATACTGCCCGAACAACCAATAGCTGGTTTAATAACCATGCTATAACAGTGCTCGATTGGCCAGCAAACTCACCTGACCTGAACAAGAGGAACATGAGAGACACCAGGCCCAACAACACAAAGGAGCTGAAGGCTGCCATCAAGGCATCCTGGGCTTCCATAACTCCAGAGCAATGCCACAGGCTGATCGCCTCCATGCCACGGCGCATCAAGGCAGTCATTTGTGCAAAAGTATTGAGTGCAGGCATGAACATAACTTTTCAGAAGATCGACATTTCTGTTTTGAAAATACCGTTTTGAGATTGGTTTTATGTGATATTTAATTTCTTGAAATACTGTTTTGGGGTTTTTTTATGAGCTGGAAGCCAAACTTATGCAAAGTTAAACAAATAAATACTTGAAATACTTTACTTTGTGTGTAATGAATCTATAATCTATGAAAGTTTCACTTTTTGAATGGAATTATGGAAAAAAACAACTTTTCCATGATATTCTAATTTTTTGGAAAGGATCTGTATATATATATATATATATATATATATATATATATACACACACAGTGCACTCCAAAAGTGACAGTGACACATTTTTTAGTTGTTTTGTATCTGTACTCCAGAACATTGTATTTGAAATGGAACAGTGACAATGAGGTTAAAGTGCAGACTTTCAGCTTTAATTTGAGGGGTTTTGCATCCATATCAGGTGGACCGTGTTTTTACACGTAGACCCCCATTTTATGGCACCAAAATTAAATGGACAAATTAACATAAACTTACTATGTAACATTCAGAAAATTATTTGCATTACTGACACCGGTGGCCGTAAGTGAACTGCAGCCAACAGCCTGTTGATAGCGCACTTCCTCATACTCGCGCGACAGGATGGAGCAACATTTGGTGGCTGGATAACGCTAGCTACCCGGCCTGGATACGGCGTTGCTTGGTAACATTAGCTGGTAAAGTAATTTGTAAACGGCAAGCTAGCCAACTAACGTTACCAGCCAGATCAGCCATTATCCACTCAGACAGTATTTTGCTAGTGATAACATTAGCAAGCAAGCTAGCTAGCATTAGCCAGCTAGATGTAAGTTAACTTAGCTAGCTTAGCAATCAAGTAAGCAACTTCTCACACATTCCAAGCTAATGTTAGCATCAGGAACATCACAATATATTTCACATGCCTTGCAGTAATGTTTCCTGTCCAATAAGAAGTACGCCAGCTCGGGGTTGGTTTTGATCCCCAACAACAAACGTAACTTAGGTCTCTGCATGGCTGGAATGCCCGGCCGATTTGCCCGGTTTCGGTCACACTGCCGTTTGGCCAAACGGGCCTCGGTCGATAAAACTTTCATCTTCGCCTTTGGTGGATTTGACTGGTCGTTCACTGGTTGACTGATCAATTTCTCAGCAGCTAACTAGTTGGTGTTGTGTTAGACGAGTTCTGTGGTTGTGGTGCGTTGGGGGGCGGGGCCAGCTAGAGAGAGCGAAGGCACTCGGGAGTGCGCTTTGACGTCACATCCTTAATTTTCCCGGCAAATACAACCCGCAGCCTTTACATAAAAATCAGCCCATATGCAACAGAGAAAGTCTGGGAAGGTCTAAGTTATGTTACAATTTGTTCATACATTGGCAACTGAAAGTGATTCATGCATGTAAAATGCTTACATAGAGCCCTTTAAATAAATATATTTATTTAAATACATAATATTTTAATGTTTGGTTGTACACCCCTTGCATGCCATGAATTCTTGATCTAGCATTGCTTGTGAGGGTACCCAAAAATAAGATATTAAGAGTTTTTATGTTGTCCGGTCAAATACTAAACATAGCTTCTTTATTTTACATTATGTTAATTTGTCCCTATAATTTAGTTGGCTTGAAATAGGGGGACTATGTAAAAAAGTGTTATAATTTCTAAATGGTGAATCCAATATTCATACAAATACCCTGTAATCAAATCTGTACTTTAACCTCATATGGTTTGATTTCAAATTTGAACTTTTGGAGTCTAAAGCCAGATGAAGAGAAAATTCTTCCTTGTCCCAATACTTGCATAGGGCACTGTATGTAGCGCAGAGCTACCCAGTCTGACATTGCCAGTGACCCAACAGGATACTGCAGATTGGACAGAAATTCGCAAACCTCTCACACAAAATTTACGTAAAACGGAAGTAGACAGCGATAATTGTTTGCTATGTCAAAAAAAATTGGCTGGTCTTTGAAAGTTTATATCAGAGTGATAATAACAAAACAATAATGATAGTTTTTCTTTATATTGTTATTTTCATTTTCCCACTGTAATTCTAATGACATAATACGATATTTGGAATAACTTAACTGTTGTTTAATAGTTAGCACACACAACACTGCTAGTGCTAGTGCTGCGACAAAACTACATTGAGCCACAGGTATCAGTGATGGAGAAATGGAGAGACAGACACAATTAGCTTATTGCAATGGCAGATAGCCCTGAATGCGTCTTCATGGGTTGCTAAAAGCTAAGCTAGTATTTTGTATGAAATTCTGTAGCTGAATCCAATTCACAGATCTTAGCACCCTCTCGTGGCTCATCGGTATCTGAATCCAATTTTGCCCTAGTGTGCTCTAGTGGCCGGCTGCTGATGATAGATACGTTGTAATGGTACAAAAAATTACATTTTAATAACCTTTTTGGACTGAACTGTTTGTAAATCTGCATTACCATGATTTAACATGCACACACACACACACACACACACACACACACACACACACACACACTCTACAGTGATATATTCAGTCATGATTACATCCCCTCAGTGATACATCAGAGGGAAAATGAGGAATTGGTTCTCACCATTGTGCCCTCTTGGGTTCTTCATACCACAGATTTTTTCAGAAAAGCCAGTTTTTCTATGCATTGGACTAACATTAATCACCTCAGATCTGAGCCTTACAATTCGGCATCTTAGTTTGAAGTTTAATGTCAAGGAGTCACAGCAGAGAAATCTCCAGAAGGTTGCAATGCCGTTGCTATGGAATCAGTTCCAAAGTGTTTCATACATTATAAGAGATGACATTCCACATTGTGTGTTCTACGTACTTGCTTCGATATTGGTTTGTACTGGCTTACTTGCTGAAGGCCCAAACTACTACTATTCATCTACAATCTTTATTTCTTCTTATTCTTCTTCTTAGGAGACCGAGCAGCGAAGCTGCCGGTACACTATTGTTTTTGTTCCGATTCTTTTTTTTCTCTTTTTTTCCCCTCCCCTTTCACCTAACATTCCTGTGAGCCGGTTTGGCCTAGAATTACCAAACTTGGTAGGCTTGTTGGGATGGGCAAAGTCTTGGATCCTTTAAATGATGCACATTGAACACCTGGTGGCGCTGTAGTCCACGTGACAATTTTGACATTGACACTGCTGAAGCCCCGTTTGACCTAGAGTCATAAAATTAGGTGTACAGGTCCATCTGTGGGAGATCTTCATCTTGATCCAAGCTACGGAGCGACAGATGGAGCATCTATCCCCCAGCTGTGCTGAGTGTGCTGTCTGGGGTTAACAGTTACAAATTGAGTCTGAGGTTTTGTGGCCTACCTTGTGGTCATGTAGCAAGCCAAGTCATGAACCAATATTATGTGTGGTTTGCGTGTGAAATGATAGAGAATGCATTTCAGAATTATACAGCTGTAAAAGCAATCGTTTTGCCACTTTTTTTTGGCAATTGTTACTCAGCAAGCAAGCTAGCTTCCACACAAAACAAGTATGGCGATTACCAAGTTTTAAAAATATTGTAGCAATTATTCTATTGGCTGTTAAAGCATCATATGTGCACTTTCCTGTGTAGTGAGGTTTGGTCACTTTTATTCAGAATGAATTAAGTTCAAAACTCAATTAGAGTTCTATACGTCAGTAGAGCCCAACTTAGTGAAATAACAGACACGACAATGGGTTGGAAAAATGACATATGTTTTATTGGCTACAACTATGAATATGTGAATAATAGAAACAATAATTGATATAACATCCAATGACTTAATCTTAATCAGAGGAAATGATTCTTCGTTTGGGTGGGATCTTTTGTCCCACATCCCCAGGCTCGGGGCCGAGGGGCTATCCTTTTACCACCCCGAGCCTAGGGGGGGGTTCACCCGGACTATATTTCAGGGCACACCTCCAGTAGCCACGTCACCGTGTCATCATCCAGAACCGACAGACCATGCATCCCATTGGGTGCCCGATAAATCGGGCAGTCCAGGATGACATGGTCTGCGGTTTGTTCCTCCGCGCCACACTCGCAGGCTGCGCAAGAAGCCAAGCCCCATCTGTGCATCGATGAGCGGAAGCGCCCAACGCCGGTCCGGAGGCGGTTAAGCCTCACCCATGCCAGTCTAGGCAGGTCCACCCCAATAGGGGGAAAACCGACGTCTGGGATGAAGTCACGGAGTCTAGAGGTGTTCTCCTCCCACTCCGTGCTCCAGATGTAATCCGCCCACCGTGCCGCACTGATGTTAAGATCACTGCATTGCTGCAGGAATTCCTGTGCGGCAGGCACAAATGGGTGTCTCGACTTAAGGCGCCGGGGAGGCTCAGCAATTACAGCGAGCCTTTCGTGGAGCAGATGGTTTGGCTCCATGGCCCGGCACGCGAGACGTGCTGTGGCTCCCGCGCGGCGAAGCCCAGCGGGCTGGATGCCTGCAAGAATGGGAAGATTGTCCACGGGAGTGGGACGCAGGCATCCTGTCACGATGCGCAAGGCTTCGTTGATGGGCGTATCGATGAGGCGGGTGTGGGCACTGCGACACCATACCGGTGCGCAGTACTCACTAGTCGAGTAAACAAGGGCCAGGGCTGCCGTACGCAATGTTCTTGCATCGGCGCCCCAGCCTGACCCGACTAGTCGCCTCATCAATGCCACACGAGATGTTAACTTCTTGCGCAGTGACTCAAGGTGTCGGCGAAACGTGAGCGACCTGTCCAATGTCACGCCGAGGTAGATTGGCTCAGCGCAGCATGGCAGGGGTGTTCCGCCAATATATATTCGGAGCTCACGTTTAGCCTCCCTGTTGTTAAGATGGAAGGCCGCCGACACCGTCTTTGCCTCGCTGAGCTTCAACCTCCATTTCCAGAGGTATGCCACTAGTGTCTGCATGTCCTGGCTCAAAGTCCCCTCCAATGACTGCCAGTCTCCAGCAGAGTACACCAACGCGAGGTCATCCGCGTAGGCATACTTCCGCGAGACTGTATCAGGCAAGTCATAAGTGTAGATATTATAGAGGAGGGGGGCCAGGACAGATCCCTGGGGGACGCCGTTCTTGAGGCGTCGTAACCTGCTTTGCTGTCCGCTACCGGTGGTAAGGTTAAAGCTGCGGTTTCGGACAAGCTCCAAGATCATACTGACCATGTGCCTGTCCGGCAGCAGGCGGAGCAGCTTGCAGGTGAGGCCGCGGTGCCATACGGTATCATAGGCAGCCGTCAGATCGACAAAAACGGCTCCGGCCTTCTTCTTGAACGAAAAGCTGTCCTCGATGTCTTGAGTCATCAAAGTGACTTGGTCTACGGTCGATCTCCCGCGTCGGAACCCGGCCTGCTCCCGAGGGAGCAGTGGGTCGACGATCGGTTCGACGCGGGCGTAGATAAGACGCTCGAGGATCTTGAAGGGGATGCAGAGCAAGGAGATGGGACGGTAGCTCTTAGGATCCCCTTCAGGCTTATTCGGCTTAGGGATCGCGACAACTAGGGCTCTTCTCCAGATTTTGGGGATCTTGAGTTGGCGCAAGCAGGAAAAGAGGAAAGCTCTTAACCAGGACTTCAGGGCAGGTGCGGCAAGATCCCACCCAAACGAAGAAGAAGAAGAGGAAATGATAATTATGTGAAGGCTAAATATAGAAGCTAATTAAGTCCTACCATTAACAAAGGTTAGTTTGTGTTACGGGTTAATGACATGCTAAACTATATTTTGTGGTTAGCTCGTTTTATCAGTCTCATACATATAAAGTTTTAACAGTGTAAAACTATAAGGTGAGGGAAATTGGCTATTCCCGACCGAAACACGCATAGCAAAACAAAATACAAACAAAAGTAGGAACCAGCAGTAAAATGACCTCAACTGGGTATTACTGGTTTTATGCTAGTCTATTAATTGATGTCAGTACTAAATAAAATGTGTTTCAATACTTAACGGTAACAAAGGGAGGCCAGTCCTGATTCCGTAAGTGATGTCAGCTCGTCAGCTGGTCCAAGGTCCCGGTAGGTGCGTGGACTCCTGGAGACTTCTTCTGCGAAGTCGGGTCACGACAGGTTTCCAGTCAGGTCGACGTGCACAGATCTCCACTTGGGTCCGGCCGCAAGGGAGACAGTAGCGGAACAGTTTGAAGAAACGTTGAGAACAAACGTTTGAAGAAGCAGTTTCTGAAAACAGCTGTTGAGAATAAACCAGCTTGGGTTATTCTGTGGACGGTGGCAGGCCAAATCTGTCTCGGTGATCAGACGAGATGCGGGTTGGGAAACGCAGAAGTCCGTCAGGGTTTCAGTGGTGCGTCTGGTAGGCGTAAGACAGCGTCTTTACCATCAGAGCAAAGTTTCATGGGTTTTTATGCTCAAAAGTCACTGACAAGACCGAACCCGTTCCTTGATCCCAATTGTTAGATGGCTTTAGGGCACCCATACAATTGATTGGCTAATTTCCTTAGAATAATAAATAAACACAGATGGATCAGCCATTTCCAATCACCTCAGGGTGTGCATGCATGTGTTAAATTGGGGTCCCCCTCTCCTTCTCAAAAGAGGGGGAAGTTCCTGCCCAACCCGGTGCCTGATCGATCAAGCAGATTCATCTCAGAGTCACATGAAGAATGGTACAGACACTCCATTGTGCCTCAGTCTGATCAGGAGTGCTAATTGTGAACGAATCCGCAGGGGGCCCAGTCTCATGATCAGAAAACCAGAGTCCCAAAATGTCCCTGTGAAACCATTACACCTGTATAAAAGCATAACATGTTCATATCCATGCACATTGTTCATTTTGCCTGTGTAACCTACAATTGGCTACTTTGATCAAACTACTTTGGTATTGGCAGATGTATAGCCAAGTCTTCAATGGAGAGAATTGTTGATTGTTGGACTGGAGAATTTGTGATGATGAAAGAAGAATAAGAAGAATAATAAATATAGTTGCAAGCAGCGATTCCTGGAGACCGAGCAGCATAAGCAGCATTTGTCAAACACAGACACTCCAACATGGTGGACAATTCAAGACAGGGTTGACCCAAAAAGCAAATATCTATGTTTCTAATCTAGGCTTTTGTCATTGTTGCAAGTCTGAAATATCTGCAAGGGAACAATGAATGTTTGGATCTCTATAGTGCCACCATGTGGTTTGATTGGGCTAAGCCTTTGTAACTGGAGTCCAGATCTAACTCTCAATCAACCCACCAAGTTTCAGAACGTTATGTCAAATGGTTTTAGAATTATTAGCATTTATGTGTTAAGCTGCGCCCACTGCAAATTCATTGGCTCGATATTCTGGCAACATATCAATATTCTGTATATAATGAAGCCTGATCTATAGAGCGTGTATACCAAGCTTCGTGCAAATTGGTCAAAATGTGTAGGAGAAGTAGCATTGTAAGTGTTTTACAAAAAATGCTAATTAGTGGAAAATCCAACATGGCTGACTTTATGCGTCCTTAAGGAAAATTTGTTCGGCATGAGCAGAGTGACCTGTAACCCAAATTTTGTGAGGTCAAACAAGGCGTCGGCAGTGGGCTTGTCAATGTCAACATTTTGTCATGCACACTACAGCGCCATCAAGTGGCCTATCGAGGTCTTGTGGGATGACACCTTCTAACTATACGCCATGTTTCATAATAGTCAGCCAAGCGGTTTAGGAAAAACACAGAACAGTAATATATGAGTACATTTTTACTAAAATGGCAGCAAATTCAAGATGGCGCCAGCCCATGTAGTACAAATCTATGTTCCTAATCTGGGCTTTTGTCACTGTAGCAAGTTTAAAATCTCTGTAAAGGAACAGTGATTTTTTGTGAAGTTTTTAATATTTTTTAAATATTTGGATCTCTATAGCACCACCACGTAGCTCGATTGGGTGGAAACTTCAGGGGTGAAATCCTGATGGTACTATTAATAGATGGATCAAGTTTCATAAGTTTCTGTCAAACAGTTTTGGAATTATTAGCATTTTTGTGATAAGCCACGCCCACTGAAAATTAATTGGCTCGTCATTCGGCCATCTTTTAAAATATCAAAATTCTGTATATAAGTTTTATGACGTATGGTCTAAGGAGTGTGTTTACCAAGTTGTGCAAAAATTTGTAGGAAATAAGTTTTACAAAAAATTATAATTAGCGGAAAATCCAATATGGCAGACTTTATGGGTCCTTGATGGAAATTTGTTCGGCATGAGCAGAGAGACATGTACACCAAATATTCCGACTCTAGGTCAAACGGGGCGTCGGGAATGGGGGCGTGTCAATGGCAAAATTTTGTCACGTGCACTACAGCGCCACTAGGCGTTCAATCTGCATCATAATTTACAGGATCCAAGTGCTTGGCCAGCCCAACAAGCTTGTCAAGTTTGGTGATTTTAGGCCTAACCAGCTCACGGTAATTTTAGGTGAAAAGGGGGAAAAAAAAATTATAATAAAAACAATCAGAACAAAAACAATAGGGTACCAGCAGCGAAGCTGCTCAGTCCTCTACTAAGAAGAAGAAAAATACAAAAATAGCCTAGTTTGGAGCTTTATTGTGTGGATGTGAAATTGTTATTGAATTTGGCGTGTTTACATGAGGTCAGAAGGCACAGAACTTAATGGTCTTAAGAGCTGAGATCCTGTGGTCATTGTGGTTATTTCTGTTGGAAACCCTGAAGAGTGACAAATTCTTGGTGCTGTACGCCTATAGGTTATCATCAATAAAATGTCACAATAGCATTTTGAGCATTCCATTTTCAGCTGTAGGGCAATAATTGTTTTCTACTATTAAATCAATGCAAAAAAACACATCTTTCCTGCCCGATCATTCATATTTGCGAGCATATTTTTTAAATATCTAATCAAAGAATATGATTGTCATGTTTCCACTTCAGATGCCACGGCAAGTGATGTTCTGATCTGATTAGACCCATGATTTATGAAAGTCATACAAGCACTGTTGCTTACTTTTTTCCCATAGTTTTTTATTTTAAACCAGCCTACCACAGCCTAAAATGAGCCTGCAGTCAACAAGCTTTAACTTTCTTTAAATAACAGTTAGCTAGCTAGTCAGCTACCTTTTGAGTTTCAGCTAAAGACCCACCTCTATTCCCTGGTGTTTGAATCCTCCTAGTGCCTCTAGTTTGGCCACTTGTGTATATTGTATTATTGTTGTCCCTTGTTTGTGTTTTTATTGTATCTCCATTGTATTTTCAAACCTTGTACAGCCCTTTGGTCAACTCTTATAGTTTTTTAAATGTGCTTTATAAATAAATTGACTTGACTTTAACAAAATGGTCACTGCAAACATGAGCATGACTTGACTCCGCTCCTGGAGAGGAGAGGGAAAGGTGAGCAAACCTTTGGCGATGGTTAATGTAAAATCATATAATTTAAATCAATAGATCCTACTCCCACAGATGAACAACTTTGCCTCAAGAACCAACATTGCAAACTATTGTGATTTTCTGTAATTTAGAATTTTTGATAAAACCTACTTTTGCAAACTAGTCCTCGGCAGGTAGACCGAGCATCAAGAAATTAGGCTTGAAAAAACCTGTGGTTGCTGTAATTCAATAATTATCAAGAAAATATGAACTTTCAAAATAATATGGCTGCAATTGTTGTGGGTGTGGCCATTTTTGCTAAAACAGCTGTAACTTGTGACTGCTTTGTCCAATCATCACGAAACATGGCATACGTGCAATGTTTGCCTCTAAGTCAGCATGCTAATTATGGCAGCCTTGCCCCAAAAGGTGGTGCTGAAAGAGGACTCCTCAATTGTTTGATCGATGAAGTTGAAATTTAGCATGTTATGTCTTTGCTTAATTTTCCTAAAGCACTTGCAAGAAGATAGTGATATCTTAAAAAAACAGGCTGTCTTCAGCCAGTCAGATTTCAGCAGGCATTTGACAATGGCAGATGTTCATGAAACTTGTATGCATGTTGTTCTCACAGCTAGGTACTACCATGCCAAAATTTGGGACAGAGCCTGAAACCTTTTGTACCATTCATCCAATATGTGTCCTTACAGATGAAAAACACATCTACACAGTGAAGCTGCTGGACCCCTATTGTTTTTGTTCTTTTTTTAGGTTGCCAAGCACCGAAGGTGCAAGGCACCCCATTGTTATTGTACGTTGTATTACACCCATGCACTGAGAGTGTGGGTATTGTAATCACTTGCATCTGTGTCTGTCTGTCTGTAACAGCCTTAGCACCTACATTTCTGATCTGATTTGGATGAAACTGTGCACTTGTAGTTGACCGATTTAAAAAATATTTGAGGAGTCAGGTCCTTGACCGCTTGCAAAGTTTCATCCAAATCAGATCAGAACTGTAGGTGCTAAGGCTGTTACAGACAGAGAGACACAGATGCAAATGATTACAGTACCCATGTTCGCACACATAGCACTCGTATTGAATATGTGATTATGACTAGCTGATGGATAGCCTACTATACAATGTTTTTTTTTGTCCAAGGCCACTGAAATAAAGTTTCTTTGCAATGAATATGCACATGCAGACAGGAGGCACAAGTATCACCAGAGACTATTTTAACACACATACACACATGCACATACAGTACATATATCAATGCATCTCTGTTATCACACTCATACTATGTAATGTCAGTGACAATATCCATAGTGCTTTAGTTTAGACTGGACTACATCCTGAAATTATAATTTTATTTAGATTAGATATAGTATAGGTATTTTATATTTAAAAAAATGTGACCCTGGTACATTCATAGTCATAATTGTAATTGGTGTCATACCTTTGATTTTTCTCTCCCTTCAAAAAAAGTCTGGCTTTATACAAATCTTTTACTGCACTATTGCACTTTTATTTTTTGGCAGGAAAATAATGCAAATGATGCAGTGGTTTAAGGTTTTTTGAAATGTTTTTCCAAATTCCAAACAAGTGTTCCAGAACTCCATTGCTTTCAATTACTAGTACTTATTGATATTATTATTATAACTTGCTATTCTATTGCCCTGCAGTGAAACTGGAGAGGCTGAGGTTTTCGCAAGCTGTAACCCTTTTAAACAATCCTGCATCAAAATATACGGGGTTTTCTTAAAGCTGCAGTTTATAATTTCAGACCAACATTAATATTGTAATTGGGCTGGATACGTCTACCGCTAGGGGGCCAACATGGATCGGGTTAAACATTTCCTCCTAGATCGTTGAATGGATCACCAGGAAATTTGGCATGTATCATCTTCATCGTACTCAGATCAAAAAATTGTTACATGAAAGTTGCTAGGTTAAACAATAGATGTAGTAAACTAACTGATTTGATGGTGAACGTGCCAAACAGGAAGTGAGCCATTCTCTGCAACGCTATGTTGTATTGATGCCAAACTTTATACCCTTCATTGCTTTGCCAGGGGGCCTAATGGGGATGCATCAAGTTGCATGACATTTGTCCACTTGGGGGTGCTATACCAGGAATAATCTTTATATGCCAATTTCTCTGCAACGCAAAATTAAAACTTCCTGGTTGGGATGTACTCCCTCATAGGTTTCTATTGGCGTCACTGTTTCTACAAATTATATAATCGAAGGTCTTAACTGGGAAATCATATTCCTTTGGTGTCGGCCATTTTGTTTTTTGGCTATTGATCATTTATACATTTCCCCCTAGAACTATGATCATCATAACTATGCTTACTAGCACTAAGCCTACTCGCGCCGTAAGTGTCACATAAAATCACGTTTCCATTTGATCATAGGTTTTATTTTTATGAAGTTTTAGAATAGAATAACTTTTATTTTTAATAAGTACCCTCGTGGAAAACAGGAAGCCATTAGCTGTATTCACATTAAAAAACATTAGTATGAAGCGTTTTTATTGGGCGATAAGTTTGATGAGCAGGTATACGGACCATACTACAATGTATAATGTGAACATTCAAATTTGATTTGGGAATTGGGGCGGGACCTTGATAAGCAGTCTGCTTTTTCCCGTATCCCTTTTCGGCAGGTACTGTGTTTGTTCAGGGCATATTACAGAAATTGTGATGAAGTGTGTCTATATGCGTGCCAAAATAAATAAATACTCTCAAAGAATAATTCTCCCCATTGGATAACATCGCGACGGAGGCAGGCAGTTTGGCAGGAAAAATGGGAAGAAGAGGAAGGAGAAAAACGGCAAAATAACCCAAGTTTGGGGCTTTATTGTGTGGATGTGTGAAGTTGTATCTGAATGCTGTGTGGTTACATGAGGTCAGAACATACAGAAGTTAATGTTTTTAAGGGCTGAGAGTCTATGGTCATTGTGGTTCCTTCTGTAGGAAACCCTGAAAAGTGCCAAACTCTCTGTGCTGTATAGGTATGGGGCATGCCCCGCCAAGCCGTAACTTGGCGGATGGCATACCTGCCATCCCAATCACTTTGCATGTGCTAAAGTAATCTATTTGCATGACCACCTCCCACTATTTTGGGAAATAATGTAGGGATGCCCAGTTTTGAATATTCATTCAGGCTATCCCGCAAAAATGAGAAGTAAAGTTATCTTTCAATTTTAGTACGCACAACCCTCTTTACACCTCATTAGTGTATCACCTCTGATTATTGGTGGTAACAGTTCTACATGTGTTTTTGTACACGCAAACCTTTAGTAAATTGACCCCCAAGTTTCCTGAAATTTGGGCACGGCGCTATACCAAAAAACAGGTTTAAACACCAATTACTCAAAAAATATTTTGACCAAATTTTGGGGGTAACATTACTGTACTGGTCAGAATTGGGAAACCAACATAATTGGTCGCATGGAGGCTTGCAGCTATATATATTATTATTGTTATTATTGGAAGTAGTAGTAGTAACAGTGGCGTACCATGGGAGTAGAACTAGGCCTTCTGTAAACTTAGCTTTAACAGATGATCACTCTCAATCTGTTTCCGTTTACTTTGCCTGATTGTCAATCAAATAACTGATTCACTCAATAACCAAGAACAAGTAAATTATTAGGCTACAAAGTTATTTTTTATTGTTCCGTCATAAACTTGTGTTGCATTTTTCTATATCCACAGTTATGATAACGTGTTATCATGCGAAGATTCTGACTTTTAAATGCTCCATGTTTCAATGTTCAACTGACTTTTGTATATTTTTGTAAATTAGTTTTTCTTGCCTGAATTATGTTGTGTTGCTCTCAATGGTTCGAGACACTTAAGAGGCTGTCCTCATGTTTAAATCGTTTTGACTAATTTGAGTGTCGGCTTAAAATTAATTACAATCTTTAACACATTTAGATTATTGCCTGATCCTTGTTAAACAATTTCAAGTTGTCTCTTTGTCGTTATCATTTTTAAATCATTATAGGCTACAAATTGGTCTTGATTATTCAGCGAATTATTGTTAGGCTACTCAAGCTAAATAAACGGAAACAAGTAATCCTGCACACCCCACTTTTTCCAACGCACCTGCTGTCGCTACATATTATATTTAAGTGCTACCCATTTTATAACACAGAAAAATACTAGCACAAAAAAACTTGATATACTCATTGATGTTTGCTATTCAGTTAATTAATTGCTTGATTGATAATTAAGAACTATAAGTGGAAACAGGGTGAACGTAATATGCGTATAAAGGTAAGGTTATCGAAGGCCTATTTTACAGCCGACGTTACACCACTGAGTAGTAATAGTATGGTTCTTCTATAGGATCCTTACTTGTTCTTTTTATTGGTCCAGCTCTTCCAGGCCTAACTCCTGCTATAGTTCTTATGCTAGACCAAATTTCACTGAATTTTGTTAAGTTAGGCTTCTCTCACCACCAAGTCAGATTAATGAGATCAGAATTAGCAATGTATAATCAGCATGCTTTCTGCGTAGCTAGGTAAATAATTTCCTCATGACTATGGTGTGCTTCATTTATAAAGATATGAAGTGTCTTGAAAAATGTTGCCATTGCATAGACCATCTGATATATGATGACCAGCAATGGTTTTACATTGCTAATGAAAACTACACTGCCTGGCCAAAAAAAAAGTCGCACACGCTAATATTTCGTTGGACCGCCTATAGCCTTCATTATGGCGCGCATTCGTCGTGGCATTGTTTCGACAACCTTATGCAACGTCACAACATTTATTTCCGTCCAGAGTTGCATAAATTTTTGGCCGAGATCTTGTATTGACAACGGGAGAGTCGAACCACTCCGTAACGTCTTCTCCAGCACACCCCAAAGACTTTCAATGGGGTTAAGGTCAGGACTCTGGTGGCCAATTCATGTGTGAAAATGATTCCACATGCTCCCTGAACCGCTCTTTCACAATTTGAGCCTGATGAATCTTGGCATTGTCTTCCTGGAATATGCCCATTGATAGGATAACCTGGTCATTCAGTACATTCAGGTACTCAGCTGACTTCATTTTATTGCTGCATAACGTTGCTGAGCCTAGACCTGACCAATTGAAGCAACCCCAGATCTTAACACTACCTCGAGAGGTTTGTACAGTGGGCACTATGCATGAGGGGTGCAACGGCGACTTTTTTTTTTTGGCCAGGCAGTGTATAAAAAAGGTAACTTAATTCACTTTATAATTCTTAATCTACAGTATAAAAGTTTTTAATAATATCAATTTACTTAACATTATCGGAACACTCTTCAGGATTCCAAACTGGCAGTCAACTTAACTGGAAATAATTATCATGGTAGCAAAAACTTTGCTGAACAATCACTTTAGCTTGCTTACTGTCCTTACTGTCAAGATGGCAAATTACATTTACTGTCTGAGATGCACCAGCACTACTCACAGTATTTTAAGTCGTGTCAGTGTTTATACAGACTTAATTTCAGAGCTATGAGACAGTTAGAGAAAACATCACACATTAAAAATCCATCTTTAGCACTGGATGTCATTCTTCAGAGTGAAAGGACCATCGCTAAAGCTCTTTAGCATAATTTCCCCATTCAGGCCTCACTTAAAAGATCCCCTTTGCTGGAGTGAGTTTGAATATTTGGGATCTTTACTGGGAGTGAGATCCTTGAGATTTGTTACAACAAATCAGAGAGAAAAACATCTGCACTACCCATGTTCTGGATGAATGTGAGCTAAGCACAACATTTCAAGACTGGATTTTATGTTTATTCATGACTGTGATACACACACTTAGAAGGATCCTTGATATTACACTCCAGTGTTTTGATATAGAGCGACAGGACAACACATACACACCAAGACTATCTGTGTCTTTATCTGTATTTGGATATAAACCGGAGGTAGGCATGGCCTAAACAATGAAGAGTTAATTACGTGAAGAATTGGTTTTACACAAATAGGCAATAGCTCCTTCAGTAACTTTGTGGGTATGGGGTCTAGAAGACAAATGGCTGATTTGGAAGAAGAAACTTAACTACTTCGCTCTCAGGTATGGGAGTAAAGAATTCAAGTTGCAATTAGATCAAGTTTGCAATTAGATCCAGGGAAAAGTTGACGTTTTCGAAGAGGTTCTCGTGTCCCCTGATCCCTGATCTACCTCTTACATCCCTGTTTGGAGACCAATAAGAGGACGAAGCAAGATTGAAGCAAAGAGAAGAGACAAGTCTCGTAAAACGTTTTTATGGGCCATTTATATGGCAGCTTTGGGTTAACATAACGCTATGGCCAGCCACAACAATGTGAATTACAGGTAGCTAGATAGCTGTACTATACATCATATGGCTATATTGTGATGAGTTTAATTTAGAGATTAGCTGAGGTATACACTTACCATGGGAGGCTGAAGTTAAATGCCCCTCAGTAATTTTGAGGTATAATAAGGTAATAGATTTATCCCATGTGGATTGTGCACTGAAATCACCGGCGTCAAATGTACTTACACATAAATTACATCACAGACGTTGTCTTGTAATATAAAAGAGGTCTGACAATCAGCACTTTGATATGTGGCTTTTCAAAGCAACATGAGGGAACTAACAGAGTTCCAAGGAGGCCAGATAATCAGTGCCCAAATTACAGGTGCATCGGTCACACAAACGGCTAAATCATCTTGTGGCTAGGGGAACAGTGTTGAAAATTATGACAACATAATATGTGAAACACTGCATCTGCAAAGTGTTCACAAGTCAAAGCTCACCAACAGGGGCAGACGGACACTTAACATTTGTTAAACACCCCAACCTTTCGGCCTCACAAATGACCACTGAATTGAATCATCACCTCTATGACCCACTCTCAACAAAAACTGCACATTGCGAGCTTCACAAAACTGGTATTTATGGCAGGGTTGCCATTCAGAAAATGCTGAATCCACAGCTCATGCAGAAATATGAATAACCTTGTGTAAGGAGCACAAAACCTTGACCCTTGAGAAATGGAAAACTGTAATATGGACTAAAGAGTTGTCTTTTACTCTTTTTCCTATATCTGGAAATGTTTGTGTTTGGAGAAAGCCAAAGGAAGCCTTCAAAGTAAGACTTGCTTGCTTTAAACAATCTTTCTTGCTTTTACACAGTTTTTCAGGTTTTTGCATTATTATTGATGTCAGTATTTTTCCTCTTGATTTTAATTTGGTGGATTGTTTGTCCTTGTCTGTTAAGAGCAACAGTAAATGATAAAGTGGTGGTACACATGTAATTCAAAGCTGCCCACATGTTTAGAAAGCTTCACTTGTGGAAATTTGATAATTAATAGGATTGCTATAATAATTCATTATTAATGTGTAAAAAATAGGGAAATTGTTTAGCGAGAGGATTGTGAAGAGACTATAGATACCACATTGTGCTGTGAGGAGGAAATGATGGGAAGCCTTAGGGAACCTATTAAGTGTAGAGATGGTGTCTCAACAAACTGTCTTGTGTTTCTGCTCGTCTGCCCCATATGTTCAACATTCATATGGGTGCAATGGTAAGAGCACCAAAATAGCACAATGTGCCTGCATTGGAGTTACAAGGTGGTCTGTGTGGGTTAAAACCACAGCTGCATTATACACCAGTGCATCTCTGAATGTTTTTATTGACACACCCCAGCGCACAAGCCATGTTGATGCAAATAGGTTTATTGCAGACCACGAAACTAACAATCCCGGCGAAGACAAATACATTCTGTTTGCAGAGGATGAAATTAACAATTCCACTATTGCCCAGGCACATTTGCATAACTTCTGTCATCAAACTAGGGCCCTAAAACTGTATTTTGATCATGAATAAAGCATTAAAACTTGGATATATGAACAAAAATATATTTCACTATAGTGAAATCAGCTTAAATCCCAAAACACTGAAAGCATTTTATGAATGATTGGAGTGCTTTGTCTTAGTGTACCTTTTTCAGGACACAGGAAGTCCTGTATGAGGCATTACCATTACAAACTGGGCTGGTATCCATAAGCATAGATTTGGGTGAAGACAGGGAGATATGCGACCCCAAATATTTTCATATGAATTGGTTCCTATTCTCGCTAATATGCTTGTGAAACTTGAGGTTTTACTACGCGGTACTAGGTGGTCCAGTAGTGTCTCCTCTAAAGTTGAAATTAAACCTACACCTATGGAGGATCACTCTTTCTCCTTCACAATATCAAAACACACCTCAATAAACCACTGTTGCATCATAATTGCTTATAATATACGTAGGTACTATCATCGGGCCTCATGAAACTTTCCCTAATATGTGCATACATGAAGTACATAAGTTTGTATAAAAAAATATGCTGGATTCATCAAACAGTGCGCAAAAGCAGATTTGTTTGTATTCACGTGTGTATGTTCATACATTCCGATTCATGAGAAATTACAGGCATGTGCACCTTATTTTTCAATTAGCATAAATCCACACCCATGAATTGCCATACGGAAGTTGCAAATTCAATTTACAGGTGCATACAAATTCAAAATGGCCCAGAAAAATCTAAAATCCAACACTGAAATCTAAGCTTTATTAGCAGATGTTCAATAAAGGAAAATGTTTTTTTTCTATTGTCAGTACCGGTGTCATAGGAACTGGTAAAGTAAAAAAGCCTGGCAGGAAATAACAAGTGCCATCAATGCAGGATCACCCATCAAACAAAATTGATCAACATTAAATTGAAGGCAAAGAAACGCACAACTATGCACAAAAGCACCACAGCTGCAGGAGGTGGCCAACGATGAGCAATTTGAGATATTGTTACCAATAAGCAGCCATCTCTCACAGCACTGTTCTCCAAATGAGTCCCAACTGAACCGCCCTGCAGAATGAAGCTGTCGTGGGTCCCACAAGGCCACCAGGCAACGACATTGAGCAACACACATTTTCTATCACATATGAGCTGCACATTGATGGAATGATAGTCCTTACAATTCATACACACACATGCATCATTGTATGGAGCCTTGATGTGCATATGTGTGTAGTCTATGGCATCGATGGCATTGGGCAGGTTGGCAATTTCATAAAAACCCCACTTCACCTCCACCTGGCTTTGCATCATGTAGGGTTATGCATTTTTTGCATCATGTTAGCTGGATTATGCCGTTGAGCACACCATTGCAATGTTGGCCACAGACCTATAAGCCACTTTAAAGCAAATTTAATTCATTGATTAAATGTATGTTTTATTTAGCACATTCAACATCATATAGAATTAAAATATTTATCAATTTAGAAAAATAGTACTGGGAGCATTCATTACGTTATGGGTCTAATTAAACCGGTGCATAGCCTACTAAAGTAATCAAAAGTGTTTGCTTTTTACAATCGTAATTTATTACGTTTGCATTGTGCATTTCAAAGGCTACATTTAGACTTGTGAATTCAACAGAAAATAAAAAATAAAGTTGTATTCTAAATAACATTCAGAAGCTACATTTAGTGGCATTTTGAATTTACGAACGAGGTACATATGGTCCTGAGTAGATGTAAAGATCTCAGATATGAAAACTTTGAGGAATGCCAAAATTTACCCATAAATTATTTCTGCTCACATTTCATGAATGAGGCCCATTAACTTTTCTGGACTCCAAACACAGAACAGACATACCGTATAAAAAGGTACAATAAAGACTATGGGCTCTATCTTGGCGATCTTAGCGCTTGGTCTAAACGCATGCCGTTAAGTGCATTTAGGGCGTGTCTAAGTCCACTTTTGCTATTTAAACGGCGTGTTTTTTGGGCGCTAAGCACGGCGCAACATGCAAATGGGCTGAATCTAGTCTCTTTATTAATTATACGTTTGTCTTGGGCGTGAAATAAACCATTCCCTTTCAAAGTCTGCTTTTCCACCTTGGCTGAGTGCTACGAAACAGACATGTTTGTGCGTGTTTAGTGCGATCAGGGAATAGGCTACATGGATCAATAGTATGATCAATATTATTCGGACTAACCATTATGAGTTCCCCTTACTTCCCGACAGTGCTGTTATTTTACAAAATATATGCGGTTAAATTTAGTTAGAATCACCTGCAACAGCTGAGAATAAGCTACCACCAAATTAGCCTGCTTGTTTAACCAATTTTGTTTGATTATACACTGAAGCATTGTCAAACATCAGTTCCATGAGGATGTTCTCATGGAGTTCTCGAAGTTCAAGCCTCATCCGAAGTTCATTATTTGCATTATAATACTGATTAATAACATAAATACCGTTATTTTGCCTTAATGATGACACTAGTAAATACACTAAAGCTGACAGGTTGGCAACCCATACGTTCACGCATATTTCCCCTTGTTTTATAATGTCCTGCTTATGGAAATGTGACCAACCTGTTTTACTGGTAGCGTAATGCTTTAAAATAATTAAGTCCACTTTTCCAGGAAGACCGTGAAAAGTGTGATTTACAGCAGGGGAAACAGACCTGCTCCTGCATGGATTTAAATCAAACATGCAGAGAATGGCATTGAAATTAATTCTGAATTAGTTGTGTAATGTTCTGCAAATTTGTTGTCATTCCTAATTAGACTCTTAGTTCTCTTTAAAATAATTTCAGCGGGGTTTTAATAAGATGAGAGTATGGAAACCTGGTCACTGTAATTAAAAAAATATGAAGGACGAAGAATAAGGTTACAATTCAGTTAACATGGTGAAATTTAAATGAATCTGTTTTTTAATCGTAGGCTATCGAAAAAACCTTATGCACAGCGAATCCCGGTGACTGTAGCCTAGACCATTTGAAAAACAATACACTGGACAAGGTTTTGAACTTTTTTCAGTCAAAACCATTCTATTTACTTATGAAGTGAGCTGTATTGTAATGACATCTGAAGCGCATTTTCAGAACTCAAATGTCCGTCTATTGCAGTGCGAGAGTTTTCCATTGAATAACAATTCACGCATTAGGTGTAAATGACAATTTGCGCATTAGGCTTGATATAGGTGTTATCAGCAAAGTTTTTAATGGATAGCCATTGTCCCGTAACAGAAGATTGTCCCCCCCCAGATGATTACAGGAATTATTGGCAAATATAGGCTAAATCATAGCTTGATCCAGGATAATTGTGAATAGTCAATACCTTACACGTAACCATCGCACATCGCCTGGATGTTGATGGAGTGGACTGAAAGCAATTTAATGCGGCATTTCCCTTCGCTGAGGGACAGTTACTGTATGTGGTCTTTGACCAATGGAATCTTTTATTATCATGCATTTTTTGTAGCCTATACAATAATAATATTTCACATTGTAATCTTGATATTTTTAGTCATGCTTGTGCGCGCCCCTGTGTGTAACATACTATACCAGTGTAATTTACAGCTGAATCTAGTCTCACCCCCCAATTCCCATAGAGATCAATTCAAATGCGGAGAGGTTATAGTATCGCTTGTAACAGTACCTGAAAATAAGATATCGAGTTTTTTGATGGGTCACAGACTTCAGGATGTAACAGCATGCAAAGGATATGCGACCAAATATTAAATAATGATACTTTAAAAATACATTAAAGCAAAGGGTATGAATACTTATATAAATGAGAAATTTCAGTTTTAGATTTTTAATAAATTTGCTAAAATTTCTAAAAACATGTTTTCACTTTATCATTATGGGTGAGTGTAGATTGATGGGCAAAAATGGCAATTTTATCCATTTAAAATTAAATCTACAACACAATAAAATGTGCAAAAAGTGAAGGGGTATGAATACTTTCGAGCAACACTGTATATCAGTGGAGGCAGACACTACAGCGGAAAACTGATTCTAGAAATAACAGTACAGGAAGACCTCACACACCCACTTAACAAAGAATACCAGCTGTTACCATCAAGCCGCAGATACAAATCCCATGTGCAAAGAAGCACCAGAGCCAGGAAATAATTTGTTCCCACAACATTAAACAACAGAACCATGCCAACAAAAACAATATTGCATACCATATACACACACATGCACGCACGGAGACACGCGCACACACACACACACACACACACACACACATTTAATGTTAGTAAATGTAGTATGTAATGTTATATTATTAGTATTATTATTATTACTAGTAGTATTATTTAATGTATTATATTACCAGGGTTTATTAGGGAAGCCCTAAAGCGCAAGCTGAAAACATTTTTTTGAAGTGCTGTCTTGTTTATACGATATAGTAAGTCGTTTATACGAGATATAACTCCACTTCTTAGAGCAAGTTATAAGTATTCCGTGTGGCTTTTTGCACGTTTAGATACCTTCACTTTTCTTACCAACTCGTAGCCTACGGCTAAACATCCCTCATTTTAATGGTATATACTTGCTGATGCATCTTGATTGAGATATTGTATTTATGCCATAATATTAAGTTCATTTAGGCCTACATAATGCAGGCTCATTCTCAGTTTGTGCAGCAAAAATGTTTTATTTAGGTTTTATTTATTTTATTATTTGGCTTATAAATGTGAGATTTTTGCATAACACAGGTTACTTTATTTCAAAATTTCCCAGAACAGCTAGCCTATTTGTAAACAGCACTTTTAACTAGCCTACAGGAGTCGTCAAAATGTTGTCAGGATTATGATATAAACTATGGTAAAGGCATCATATCTCTCAGTGGATTAATGATCCACTGAGTGGATTAATAGGGTTTAATAATGTTAGACTGCATGGCATATGATATCTATGAAATACATTTGTATAGGCTAACTGAGAAGTTATTGCTCCAAACTTTAATACTATTGTTAATTTGTATTGCATTATAGCCTACAGCCTGCTGCAGTGCATAGCTATATGACTTGGGTTTGTCATATGCACATCTAATTCTATACGGTGGATCACACTACATTCTCAGTGAAGCTGATCTCCTGGATAAGGAAGCTATATGTCCCAAGCTATGACTAGGCTAACACCAGTAAAATTGCATACGTAGGCTACAAGTTGGTAAGAAAAGTGAAGGTATCTAAAAAGCCAAGTGGAATACTTGCAACTTGCTCTAAGAATTCCAGCTCATTTTGTAATTATAGCTGAGCTATTTCTGCAGATGCAATGTCCTGGAATAAGAAAACTATGGGTTTGCGTTCATTATTACCCCTTGTCAATTACCCCTTACCCTATCCACAGTGGCCCCCTTTAGTCGGTGACGTCCCAATTATAGTACACTATTCATATTTCTCTGAAGTTAATTTAGGCCTACAACTAATTAATACATTTTTACAAATCCTGTAGGCTATAATAGCCTAATTAAAAGGGCATTTTACAAATAGGATAGCTGTTCTGGGGAATATTTGGAAATAAGGTAACCTCTGTTATGCAGATATGTCTCACGTTTATAAGAAGTCAGACTTTACGAAAATTAGTTGAGAATTAAGCGAGTTCTTATTTTATCAGGGGAGGACTACATCTGTCAATACACTACCAAAATACACTGATCTTGACCGCATAATATGGTGGACGCGCAGAAATCTGAGTGGTGTGTAGGTTCCAATCTATGGACTGAGCAACTAATGATCATAACTGACCCTGTCCCTTTCATGTTGACTGACAGGCCAAGTCATTTTGAAATAAATATGCCATGAAATAAATAAAAGAGACGTAAAATAATGAATTTATTTTTTTATTTCATGGTTTATTTATTCATGTATTTATTCTATTTTGTCACATTTGGTCTTCCATACCCGGACCCAGAAAGAAACGAGTCATTCATTCGAGTCAGTCAATTATTCACATTACCATACTGCCCTCTCCTAAAGAGAATGAGCACATCTTTCCTATTGCCAATACAATTGCACTGTAAAATACCAGTTTGTAGATTAACTGTAGCCTAATCTGTAATACAATACTATAAACACCACCATCTGTTGCCAACCAATATTATCTCTATAATAGATGCATCATTCATCCAATACACAACGCAGTTAAAAAACGCAAATGACAATCGTGTTTTTGAGTAACCTTAGTCTATATTTTAGTGTTTTGCCCCCGCTCCCCATGTTCAAATGTAGCCTACACAAACAAGGACTCAAAAACAGCTTTAATTGCACTTAAAATGCACGTTGAAATCAGTTCAGAGTGGAGTTACTGTATATCTCGTACAAACGACTTACTAAGTCATATAAATGAGATAACTCATATAAACAAGTTACTATCTCGTATAAACAAGATGGCGCTTCAAAAAAAAAAAAAATTCACCTTGCACTTCAGGGCTTCTTTAGTTTATGAAAATACCAAATAAGGGGTGTTATTTTGTGATAGCAACTCAATGCAAGCGCGAGCTGCAGTGTCAAGCATCGCAGCGAGGGACGCTATAGCAGGCAACAACAGGAAACAGCTTTCTTGTTCGATTTGTGCTTTCCTCTGGTTTGCCTTTCAAAAATGTCATGGCAGCCCAGTTTCACGAGTGTCTCGCTGAGCATGCTCGCTCCGCACAACTGTTTCGCCCACGTAAACATATTTATGATAATTTGTCGCTTCATTCAAATAGAGCAGCAATTAGTATAATGTGCATATGGGACTTTTATTATGCATGGCAGTGTGAACAGCTATTTCTGATATGTGCCTAAACAGGGTAAACAATCCCTCAAAACATGAAAAACGTAATGAAGAAAAATTCTGGGATTGCAATTGTGGTTGGAACGAAACAAAACAACAGTCGGTTTACAGACGCTCTGGTTTGTCCTCGATCACCCCCGCGAGCACTCGGGTTGATAACTTCCAGAGGGACATAACAACGCACCCTTTTTCATATTTGCGGGTTGGCCTTAATGAATATGCTAAATTGGGCATCCCTGTGTTATTTCCCAAAATAGTGGGAGGAGGTCATACAAATAGATTACTTTAGCATGTGTAAAGTGATTTACTAAGCCCGAAAGGAAGTTTGGGAATGGTACTTGTGGGTTCATTTTAGTAGGCTACAAATGGTAAGCAGGTATTAAAAGACACGAGAAGTGATGGCTGTCATTGTAGGAAGACACGTACGGGTGGGTGTGTTTCAAATATCCATAAATGAACATTCTGAATGACTGCGTAACAATGGGGGATAATTAACTGGCCCATTCTAGCTAACGCTCGGATACCCAAGAAGATAATTTGTTGCATCACGAGAAGAATAAATTTTTAAATCATGAAGCAAATCGCTTTACAGAATACAAGAGTAACTAGTATTTGAATCAAGCAAGCAATACAGTGTCTATTACAACAAACATTGAATAACAAAGCAAATAAAAACTTTATCAAAATAAAACCCATGATCACATGGAAACTTTTATGTGACACTAACGGCACAAGTAGGCTAAGTGCTAATAAGCATAGTTACAATCATTTCAGTCCTGCCATACATCTGGAACTCCTGCAGAAATGAAAGCTGGGGGCACATTACTCGATTTTTTAGCCCGATTTGAGTCTGAGTCTGTAGTCCAGGCTAGTCATGCTGTGAAGTTGCAGCTGTAATCATTATGTGTGTTGGAGTGAAAGATTGTAGCCTAGTCTGTCTCCTACGATCCCAGTCTGGAACGCCACGAAACGTTTGATTTTATCTGGGTTAATCTTTGCATAATCTTGTGGTTTGTGCTGGTCAAAGACTGGAAATCGCTATGGAAATTTTCAATAGCCAATGAAAAGTGAGTTTGCGACAGAGGACGGAAGAGGTGGAAAAATACGGAAGTAAACATCAAATCCAACGTGCGATTGGCTGAGCTGAATAAACGTGTTTTTTGTAATATCAAAAATGAACGACTCGTGGGTTTGTGGCAAACACATGAGTGTGTCTGTCTGTACAATGTCAACTCTGTTACCACAACAATACTGACAAAGTTGCAAACTGTATGGGCTCCATGTTTGTTTTGGTTTCAAAATATCAGGGAAAAAAAAACATTCTTGCGAGTGCAGGTCTACCACGAGAAATCACGTTCATGCGAGAGAACTGCATCCGTCGATTTGTGCTCCTCAAAAACAGCCATCGTTATGTGTGTGCGACACAAGAAACTGAAAATCTGCATATGACAGTTGTTAAATGTGTAAATTATTTTCACTCACGATTGGAAAAGTTGTGTAATGTGGCTCCAGCTTTAGAGACATCCACTGAAACAGTTCTTAGTAAACCGCCAGCTTGTTCAGTGTAACAGTAGCCTATACCCTACGCTGTGAAAAAAAAATACCATAAAATATGGCAACATTGCTGCCAGTCTTTTCACCGTTTTCTTACAGTTACCGTTACCATTCCAAACACGCAAAATATCTCATTTATATATGGCTGTGTCACGGTTATTAGCAGCCTTTGCTGTTTCGCCGTTTGGTTTTCCTTTTGGCGACGTCGGGACGCTCTATCGGATTTTTTCCGCCTACGTCCCGGTGTTTGCAATTATCCCCTGTACCTGTTTCGGGTTTCCTGGTGGTTATAAATAGCTCAGGACTTCCGCATTTCCGACACTTCGATATTGTCTTTGCTATGTTGACAACGAAGTCGGTAAGGTATAGGAAATTTGGTCGCTGCATTTCTGGTTTGTATGAATAAGAAACGCAGCAAGTCCGGTTAGAGAATTATGATTAGATTGGTTTTCTCTTTTATTTTCCAATTTTTCTCTTTATCCTTATTTTGTTACCTGTTACCTTTTGTGTCAGCTCTTTCGCCACAAGAGCTCTGAAGAACTTTATGTTCTTGTCCTTCACCCGTTTTATCGAGTTCTGCTTTGTTTCTCTACCTCCTGTTATGCCTAATGATTTAGTGCGTGAGGTTCTTTTGTTATTCATTCTCACTGTTTATCGAGACTCGCCTCCTTTTGAGGTTGCTTTGATTTGGCTTGTGCTAGGGAAGTTTTGCTCCCGTTCTTTTGTTTTCCTCTCCTCTGGTGCGGCTAATAACGCGTTTGTGGCGTATCCTTCTAGATTTTAGAATCCTTATTGGTTGCGTCTGGTTTTCCGAACCTTAACACAACCCTCACAGGCTGTTTGCGGCTGGAGTAATTTACATAATGGGCTCTATTTTCAAACCAGCGCAAGGGGACGGTATAGTCAAACGCAAGCTTGTTGACAGCATCAACGTCTTAAAACTGGCGCTATGGCATTTCTCAGCAATACCGCTAGGATCAACAAATTCTCAACATAACATCCTTTCGGTTGCGCTGCAGTGGGATGGGTGGCGCTGTCTGGGGCGTGTTCTAAAATACTTTCGGCTCAGTGACAATTTGAACCAACGAAAACCCATTGCGTTATGATCAGCTGGAACCACCTCTTAGCGGAAACGCAATAGACTCTGGCAATTTGGTAACTTATTAGTCATGTAGTTCTATGTAGTGTCTATAGGTGATGCCAACATTACACTTCCATTTAATTAACAAATAGCCTAAAATTATTATTAATTAATTTTAATTTAAACTACTAGAATAAAACAGGACAGCTTACAAGAAACTTGCGATCATGTAGGCCAATAGCCTATAATATATAAATTACACATTGGCACAGTTGAATCATAAGCCTACCACTTGAATCATAATTATGCCTACATCACCTAATGTAGGCTAATTAAACAAACGATTAATTTAGTCTTCAATCAATCATCAGCAGGGTATATAAGTGACTATTTATGCAGGCAGGTGTTAGTGGCATAAGGATTCAATCCCGTGACACTGACGATGGAGTACGTGATCGGTCGACGTTTGCGGCGATGACGACAATACACAGAAAGGATATACTTTCAGCGGGTGTCCTTCCTCAACTATACGGACAATGAATGCAGTAAAAAGTCAAAACTCGCATTTTTTCTCAAGTGTGGGTTCCCTGGGGTGCTTGGTGCTATCGACTGCACGCACATACAAATCCGCGCACCACCCGAGCATGCAATAGTTTTCGTCAATCGCAAAGGAACACATTCCATCAACGTCCAGGTGACATGCGATGCCGGCTGCAAAGTCACACATATATTTGCCAATTACCCAGGTTCAGCCCATGACTCCTTCATTTTGGCATTCCTGGAGCCTTCGAAGGGAACGTGGATGGGTGCTTATTGGGAGACAACGGGTACCCTTTGAAGAATTGGCTGATGACACCATACATCGCACCCAGCACTAGAGCACAACACATTTTTAATCACCGACTAACAAAGGGTCGCGTTGCCATTGAGAGAACATTTGGCCTACTCAAAATGAGATTTAGGTGTTTGGATAGGTCGAGTGGATCACTGCAGTATACCCCTGAGAGAGCAGCTGCCTTCATGGTGGCCTGTTGTGTGCTGCATAATATCGCACATCTTCACCAATGTGAAATGCGCCTGCCGGAAGATGTACTTCAGCACCACAGACAGCGACTTTTTAAAGCATGAGAACAACAATTTGATTGGCTACCATAGAGACACACCTTGGACATTTAAACCCAGCCTTTTAGCAATACCGCCATAAGGTGCGCCAAGATTGCCGTCATGAAATTACCAAATTTCTCGCCGACACGCCCTCAGAGCGATACCGCCAAGCGGTTACTCTTGCGTTCACCATTGCATTTGGTTTATTAAAATAGAGCCCAATGACTCTTAGTCCCGCAGTGTGAGAAATGATAAATACTTGCAAATACTTTGGCTGAACCCACAAATTAACACCCCTTATTTTGGATCTTAGTAAATCGACCCCTTGAGCATTAACTAGAATGGGCCAGTTCTGGGTGTTTGCAATGAAGCAGTATATGAGTGTATGTATATAGAAGCAGCACATCACAGCATTTAGAGGTAAGCAGCATTTAGGTTTTTTATAACCAAAGCAGCATTTTAATGTGTTCACTGTGAAACAGGGTCTGATGGTGTTCATTATGAAGGCAACAATCTGTGTCAAAGGTGAAAGAAGTATGCTGCCTTTTGGTTGTAGGGCAGAGCTATGAATGACAAGAAAAACTGAGATAAGCGCTCTATGCAGGTGGACAATGAACAAGCATTCCAGTGCAAGTAGTTACAGCCACTATTGTGTTGTTGACTTGTCAATTGTCAACTCTATGGTCCAATGATTTAAGTGTTTGACAGATGTGCACACTGCATCACAACTGAATTAGAGGGGTAAAAGCCCATTTTATTAACCCATGCTTTCGACCCTGACAGAAAACCCCCTCTTTCAATTAACACACCATTCATCACAAGATTTCTTAACGGCACAGGAACAAGCCTATGCGGAGTACACCAATTCACTTAGGTGAGTATACGTACACTCCAAATGTGAATATTTATTTACTGGATTGTGTAGTCTAACTGCAGGAATGTAAATAAATGCTGAGTTGATGTTGCTAGATTATACTATCTTTTAATATCTCTTCTTTCTTCTTTATTCATCAATATGTGCCACCCACATTTTGAGAAATGCACCCGCATAGGATAGAATATGGCATAAGTCACCCCACGTTAAATCCGTGCAGGAAAGGCACTTAACCGCATGACTAAAGTTGGCCATCTTTGAATCTGGCCCTTTGTCAATCGGCTGGTGTTCTGTGCATGTGAGAGATCAACCTGATCTCATGTGAATTCGGCAATATGTACCGATTGTTAGTGTCTCAAAAAACGGTACCTGTTTCCGAATTTTGCACAAGCGCCCCCTGAGCCTGTACTGGGAACTACTGACTAATGCTCAGTTGTAGACTGTAAGGAGATTTCGTGAAAGATATATAATGCGAGAGAAGCTTGTGATAGAAAAATATAGTTGTGCAAATATAGATTCTTTAAATCTTAACAGTTCGGCCATGAGCCCGAGTTACGTGAACTCCTATGAGGTTATGTTTAGGGGTTGGGCGGGACCCTGGGACATTTTTTAATTTTAATTTTATTTTTTTAATTATTTTTTTATTTTTTATAATTTATTTTATTTCAAAATTGTTGGTAACAATATGGTAGCAAAAAGGGACACTATCTTAACAGTTCGGGCATGAGCCCGAGTTACGTGAACTCCTGTGAGGTTATGTTTAGGGGTTGTGGGTGGGGTACGGGAATCACGAAAAAAAAAGAAAAACAATTTTTGCCAAGAAAATTTTTTTGACAAAAAAGTCTTGCCAAGAAAAGCAGTGGGACGCGTGACGTCATATACTACTACCCTCACACGTGATGTTTTCGGCCTATCACAGCCTTTAGTCAGTAGTTCCCAGTACAGGCTCAGGGGGCGCTTGTGCAAAATTCGGAAACAGGTACCGTTTTTTGAGACACTAACAATCGGTACATATTGCCGAATTTCATGAGATCAGGCTCGAGAGATGGTTTGAAATCGGGTTTCATTATTTTCCTTATTTTAGACTCCCTCTTAATTGCTGGCGCGTTCTCATTGCGGCCATATTTACGAGTTCAAGTGGTGGTTCATCTGACAGCAGCTCTAGTTCAGATGGATTGGGGACGTCATACACGCAAACACATCATCGGACAAATAAATCTCAGATACAAAAACTTTGATGAATGCCAAAATACAAACACAATTGCTAATATGAATTTACACACAAATTTGTTCTGTGCAAATTTCAGGAATGAGGTCTGTGATGGTTTCTTTAAAAAAAATTTATAAATGAAAATTTGCTATTGCCATACACAAAACCACACCATATTTCTACCATTTCTACCAATACTCTTTGTACTGAGAGGAAAGATATTTGGTCATTAGAATAAAAAAATACATCACTTTGAATATAAGTTCTACTGAAAATGATTTTTAGTTACAAACATTAAATATAACAAAGGTCTGTATGGTCATCATCCTGTGAACACATTTACGCTCAGATCAGTGGTTTACGTGAGTTTGATGAATCACTTGACATTTTTGTACGCAAGTTTGTACACTCAAATATATGCTCATTTTTATGAACGTATTCATAAATGAGGCCCAGTTTGTGTATGTGTCAGTGTATGAGTGTGTCAGTATATGAGGGAGTCTGTGTGTGTGTGTGTGTGTGTGTGTGTGTGTGTGTATATGTGTGTGTGTGTGTAGAGAGAGAGAGGGGTGAGACAAGGCTGTGATTGAGTAATGGGACATGTTTGAAAGCAGGACAAACGCTGGTGAAGGTTGACATCCATCAGGGACTAAACGCACGGCACTCCATCAACTTTAGAGATGTGTCTGGCCACAGTTTCACTGACTCCCCAACACTCTTTCCATTACTTGGCAAATGGAGCTCTCCTCAGTGGCGCTTCATCAATTCACTCACATAAAAAGAGTTCTGGAGGCCAGCGTCCGGACAGCAGGCTTGGAAGATCACCACCTGGTCTGTGTTCTCCTGGCGTGACAGAGCTGAGCCGTGTCAATAATACATCACAAATGGATTCTGCTGCAAAGGAAAGCAAATGCAATACCAAGGCTGAAAGGAACCCAACCTAGCATGTCTGCATTCGGGGGTGGAAATGACCCTGAGCGTGCCTTTATCCATGCTGCCTGAAAAGAAACCTTCCATAATGGAGCACAGCATTGCGGGATAGCAGTGTGCAGGTGTACCTCAGAGAATCCTAGATTGATAGGGGCGAAAGGGCAGGTATTTTAAGATGGGTGCATCTCGGAATTGCTTCGGATGACTGGACTCATGCTGAAAAGCTTACAGCAAATATGTAAGGCTTTTTATCGACACCTTTAAACGTGCCATGGGTAGCTGAAATGCATAGCATTGGTGGTGGTGACTGTGCTGCTGAGCAATGGGGCACCGTGTCAAAATAGAGCTTTCAATCAGTTTTTGGTTTCTGGTTCGTAAATGTAATGCTTATGCATTTTCTACCATAGTTCAGGGCGGGCAGTGTGTGCCTGTGTCTTAGATGATATGGAGACTAAAGTGCTGAAGGATTTATTTGAACTTTGTTCGAAGAGAAGTTTAGTTACGTTTAGGCCATCTCACCAGGTGCAAAAAATTGTTAAACTTGGCAACATGACTATGCAGAGCTCTGGACCTGTATATATACTCTAACAAAGGTACTTCTAGCATATAATCTTCTGTACAAGTATAAAAAAAATTTATGTAATCACATAAAGGCATGGCTACGACAAGTAATTGAATATTTGAGACATTTTTCCAGACATTTTAATAAAAAGTAATCAATAGTGTGGGTGATATTAACTTGAAACTTGTTATGTTGGGTCACTGCAGTAGGTGCTAGGTAAATTGTGAAGGAAAAGTTGTTACTTACAATGATGGCTTGAATAGCAGCCAGTCATTCTGCAATGCATGCAGATCTGTTTACAATGCAAAATAACACCACCAGACTCTAATTTTATCAGCATAACATTTTAATTTATCTGCAGCTAGTGGTTGCACATGTATTCTTCAACAGTCTGGTTCTGCTGCTAATAAAAAAACAGCTCGGTTGCAAACAATAGAAAATGGCTGTATCCGTTTATAATAAGCTTGTGCATTCAATTTCATTCATAGAGCAAGTGTGCAAAATAACTGTTCTAAAATGTCCCATGAAGCCATCAACAACCTTTAAGCTATTAATCTGAGTCACATAAATCTTGGTTAATGTTGAAACTCTTTTTTGAAAAAGATTTCAGGCTATTTTGTTTGACTATTGTTTATATGCAGCCCATGCTTGGAAATATATTTCCTCAGCACTCTTTAGCTCTGGATTCTGTTGCTAAAGAGCCTGCCAAGTGTTAAACTGCTGTGCCTGTAATTCTACGGCCTTTGATTCTGGTCATAACACACTGTGATTTGTAACTATTTTTAAATGTGCCATAAAGCCATCAGTAACTCCTGATCTCCTGGCAGAGGTGATATAAAAGCCACTCTGTTTTGTGTACAGTAACAGATACACATATGCGGCGTTCTTCACAATTATCTTCTGCTAATTTGGGTCACACAATGTATTTACCTTTTGCTTGGAGCTCGGTGCTATTGCTGCTAAATGCTGTTCTTCAATACTGGGGTTGCTTAGTGTCACAGGAGTAATGTGTCTGCCCTTCAACCCCAAGGTTCAGCGTTTGAGGCAAGCTAGCGCTCCTGTATGTTTTAACCTGTTTTCAACTGGGGAATTAAAGCATTAGCCTTTAAATTAATTACAGCTTTAAATTAATTAGATGAACAAACCATTTCAGTCATGTCATTTTGTGATTTGGCAGCAATCACACAGCATGTTATGCTTTCATGGACTTATTAAGTGTTGATCATTTTTCTATTTTTTTTACGTGATCAAACCAGCCTGCCCAGTTAACATTTGTTTTCTGTCTGCCTTCTTTTGCATGATATTGTCTTTGAAAAGTTTCCAGAGAATAGACTGGATGGGGTTCAGAGCCTCAGCAGCTTCACTTGGGACAGATTATGTTTTAAATTGGCAGAAAGAGCCTTTCTTTTAGCTGCCATGTGGACGAGCAGACTTTTGTTTTATGTTATCTTGTTTACTTAAATATTTTATGTGAGTGAGGCCACGGCAGGCTGCATAAGAGGATATGCAGATTTTAAATTATAATTTTTTTCCTTAGCTTAACTATTACGTGAGAAATAAAAGAAAGCATAAACTGTATTATTATTCTAATCACTCTCAGAAATGAAGATACAGTGGAGGTACATTTTTGTTCTTTAAGGAACAAATATCCCAAATGTACCCTGAAAGTACAATAATGTTCTATTTTGGTAGCATTAACTACATTTTCAAGCAAAAAAGGTGCAGATTAATTGTGGACTGCTGGCTAGGAGCACAACTTTATGTACCTATAGGGTACCACCCCAGTAGGGTTGCCAACCGTCCCTTGAAATAAGGGACGATCCCTTATCAGTTCAATAAGGCTTATTGAACAGATAAGGGATCGTCCCTTATTTCAAGGGACGGTTGGCAACCCTACACCCCAGTGACAAGCGTTTATACCTTTTTAGGTACTGTTCATACCTTTTTTCTGAGGGTGACAGGTGGCAGCTTGTCTTTTGGCCAATAGATCATAATGCAATCGATTAAAAATAATTTTGCACTGCATGTCTGCAAAGCACTTTGCAACCTTTAATTTGTTTATGGCACAATGTCCAATGACGTCAGATTTACTGATGTCAGGCCAGGATTCAATCAACATGTGTGACCGAATCCATGCTTCAGATACATGTTGCAAAATGTGACTTTTTGAGTTTTTCATCTCACGTTAAAATACAGAATCAGAGCTACAAAATGAGGTATCACTTGATGATAAATATTTCTGGAGATATGACTGTTTGAATATTGTGATTTTGCAAAACAGTTTTGAAAAAACTGGCTTTAAAGATTTTGTTGTGAATTCTGCCCTTTCTCATCATAAAATACACAAAGTATTTTGCCGAGATTGGTGTGGAAGAAATTGACTGGCCTGCACAGCGCCCTGACCTCAACCCCATTGAACACCTTTGGGATGAATTGGAAAGCCAACTGTGAGCCAGGTCTAATCGCCCAGCATCAGTGCCCGACCTCACTAATGCTATTGTGGCTGACTGGAAGCAAATCCAGCGCAGCAATGTTCCAACATCTTTATGAAAACCTTCCCAGAAGAGTGGAGGCAGCTATAGCAGCAAAAGGGGAACCAACTCCATGTAATTCCCATGATTTTGGAATGAGATGTTGGATGAACAGGTGGCCATATACTTTTGGCCATGTGGTGTAAATTGTCATCACGGAGACCAATAAAGTATGATCTCTATCTTTAACACCATATCAATGACGGACATGTTTGAACACGCAAAAGTTTTGTTTGGAACTGGAACACTCTGGAGGACTAACTCGTCCCAACATTTCACATATTTACACAACAATTTGAATTTTGACATTTTGGTGAATGGTAGATTTGATATTCAGGAATGTGACTCTGCTATTAACTCAAATTTGACCGGATAGTAATTCTGTTATTCACCTCTCCTGTGAAGTGGTCGCATGCGAGACATGTGTCTGACTCTGAACCTCGTGTCGGGTCACATTTGTCCTTAATTATATCCTTGTTTTCTGTATGTAATATATGTAAGCATGTAGGTAAATTATTTTGTGTGTCCTTGCTTTTTTAATATTGCAAGGTTTTGTACAGACTGTAGCCTGCAGTCTGTACATATATCTCATATATCTGCAGAACTTAAGCCTAGCTGACAAGGCACCTATCTTCCTGAAGCAGGGAAGTAGCCAGCCACTCGAGGAAGGACTGCATATCATATGTTTAATGCTTCAAGAGGCACACCATAGACCATACATGCACCTTATCTGCCAGTAATGTGTTTGAAGAAATCCAAAGGGCAGATTGCACACTGGCTGCTTATCTAAATGTATGAAATGTATCAGTGTTAAATAATCTATAATACATTGTGCTTATAACAGACACCCCTAAGCTTCATTCTGAGGTTTACTGTGACAAGAAAACTGCATATTTTATTGAAATACAATTCATTATGGTAGTTACTACTGCGTCGCATCATAATTACAGCATAAGTGAAATGTAATTAGAGGGCATAAATCATTTTCTCAGATATTCAGTGGAGAACTTCAGAATCAGCCATAAATCTATGTTCTACTGAGGACCCCTAGCATTGTATAGCTGTCCAGAGAGAAGTTGTGTTGATAAATAAATAATTAAAACATTTTTTTCAGGTAGAGTTTTAAAAAATAAGCACTATGGGCCAGATTCAGGGTTGAGATAATCACGCGCAAATGGCATTTAGTCCTGAACTTCCGCTTAGCTTAAGCTATTTGTGATTCACACATTTTACTTATCCGCTATTTTAAGCGTCTCTCCAGTATATACGCGCGGGGTGGAGATTTGATGAAAACGAGGCGTGTCTACAAGATACGCAGATTCAGAGTTTTCACTGAATCATTTTTTCCTTGCAACTTTGTTCGGAAAAAAAGGTGGTTTATGTCTAACGCCACCAATGGATTATTATGAAAAAACTATTTTTAAATCTTTAAAAAGTAAATTGAACGATGTATTTGTTTACTTAATAATATTGTGCGCAACCACTGTCCAACGATTATTTGTTTTATTGTGTGGTGGGGTATATCCCAGTCATCAATAGCTATGAGTTATGATCATTTTATGAAGGCTATGATGTGATACATTCACTGCCTTCCCCACCACCCAAGAGCAAATACGATTTTACAAAGGCAAATGTGGTTATTAAAGGCACTATCACTGAGACATTGAAAATACCTACTCCCACAGACATTTTTGTAGTAGATAGCTGGCAACCCAGGGCGCAGGTACAAAAAACAGGTCATTAGAATATCATGCCCTGTGCCACCCACATCTTGAGAAAAGCAACCGCGGAGCTTGAGTTAGAATATGGCATAAATCAACTTGCGTTAAAGCCACGCAGGAGAGGCACTTAAGCGCATGGCTTAAGTTGGTCATCTCTGAATCCAGCCCTATATTTCAACTGTTGCATATTGTGGAACCACCAGGTATCAAAATTATTATTATTTGGTGTGGTTGTGAAACCACACCTTTTGTTATTCACCATACTTATTATTATTCTGTCACTTTTTGCGAACCTATCTCCTGCCACACCATTCACACCATCGACACCATTCATACCTCATATTATACCTTTATACACCTTCCAGGTTGCTATTACTTTTTACCTATACCATATATACTTTTCCAGACAATTAATGGTAGTCAATGGGCACATTTTGAAAACCGATTCAATAGAATGGATACTGTAACATATTACACTGCTTATGACATCACGATCTCTACAACATCTGTGACCTGACGAGCCGGCAACTGCAGCGCCGCTGCATTGCCTTGATAAACGGTTCGTGTCTAGCTAATATTGCCTATAGAAAATAAGCGTTAGCTTGTGATGCTAGGTCGTGGTAGGTATATATCTGCAGGCTGTTAACTAATATATCAAGGCAATGCAGTGGCGCTGCAGTTGCCGGCTCATCAGGCCACAGCATTAGTAGGGTCAGAAGCAGTTCGTGGAAATTCAGTTTTAAATTAAGTTTTGTTCAGTAATACTCATTTGAGCATCTTGGGGCAATACAAAAAGACTGTCTGTGCATTCTTTCCTCACGATACATCGTTGAGCTCACTGAAAGTCACCTATTCTCCCATCGTAATACATTGAGCAGCTAAGACCAACCAAACTAGTGACGTCATGACCGCAGTTGGTTCAAGATGGCTGCGCCCTAGTGGAAAAAAAGTAACTTCTTTTTACAGCAAATACGGGTCGGTTTGAGATTTGAACGTAGCTAATTTATGGTAAAAAGCTAACGAACCAGAGCCACTTCACGGAGTGCTTCATGTCCCCTTTAAAGTGGAATAGCCTACAGCCAAACGTCATGATTAAAAATAGCCCCCGCTGTCCCGAGATGTCCAGTGTTATCAAGCAGTCCATAGGCGGAGGGTGTGTAAGGGAATGCCTTCCCCTGGCTGGACATGGCAATTAAAATAAGGTAGGCTATTAAATATAAATACAAATGCTAGTGATAGAGGATTTGAGTTAACTCACTCAATCCACTAGGCTACTGCCTACTGCGGAGGTAACTAAGCTGGTCGGCAGCGTGTAGCTGATTGCTGCATGGTTAGACTACCTGTACTAACGTTAGTTGGTTAGTTGGCAATTATCAACGTGTTGATCCTGTCAGTGAAGCCGAAGCGGCAGTCAAGCTGAAGGATCATCACGGAATCACGGAGCATTTCTGGACACACTGTCACACTCTCTGTTAATGTCAATTAAAAATGCTATAAATTATGTGTGTGTTGGCTGCCATGCCGATAGAAAAAAAAACAAATCATGCATAGGCTATCTTCGCTTAAATGATTAATCTATCAATATGACGTGAAAATGTGATCATCAGGGGTGTTTTACATGGCCAGAATATAATGTGGTAATTTGCCAGTGCAGGGGCGCCCGCAGGATTTCTTCCCGGGGTACGCAACAGAGTAGGCCAAGCCATAGGCTACATGAAAACAAAGCCACTACTTAGGACTAACGTTACAACGTAATTCACTCATAAGGTCGCATATTACAAGAAGTTCTAACGTAGGAGTAGGCCTAGCCTACGTTAAAGTCTGATCTTTCATCAGCAAAACCGGAGAGACGTACTTCAAAATAGAATGGAAATGTTGCGTGCAAAAAGACGTTACGTGACTTACAGTAGCCTGATATTTCATCAGGAAAACCGGAGAGACCTCACAATAGAATGGAAATGTTGTGCGCAACAAGCTGTTACCCTGGTTTCACATTGGCCGCGCATAGGCGACAAGTGCCGTTGACATCAATGGAGAGTCGTTTTCCGCTTTGCGCTCTGGTCAGCGGTGAGCGCAGCACAAGATCCACTGCCTGCGCTGCGCTCAAAGTTCAACCAAATTCAACTTTGACCCCTCCAGTCGCTGACCTTTCAAAGCGCAGCCAATAGCTAGAGAGTGGGCGTTACTGAACGGACCAACTTCGCAAACGCAAAATGGATGAGAGATTGATTACGTGCGTGACCGAATTCCCCTAGTTATATCAGTCGAACTTGCGGGACTACCGTGATGTAAATTAAAAAAACTGGCGAAACATAAGTTTTCAGTTGGGGCTACCAGGTTTGTAACAAATAAGCACTACTACATTGATATCTACCAGATTATTAGGCTACCAGGCTGCGCTAGCTCGCTACATTAACTATCGATAGCCAGGATGGCATTCTATATTACGGTCAGCAGATAAGTGTTTTTTGTTTGTTTAGAACGGTATACATTTCACGTTCGAAAGCAATTAGAAAAAGTGGAGAAGAGCAGAGACCCTGAAAACGAGTGACCATCTCTCTCCCTGTCCTGGTTCAATGTGGATCACGTTAATGTTGTGGGCAATACTGAATGAAATTAAATCACATGTAAATAATAACCGGATTTTGTGCTTGTATTTGTGCTTGTATGTGTAGAGGAACAATGCAGGAAAAGGTGGAAACTTGAGGGGCCGATATATAAAGGAGAGGAAGCCAAAAAAAAAGTGGTGCAGCTGGCGGGGGGAATTTTTTTGGAAGTTTATGGCTCCAAACTCACGTACATGACAAAGATTCTTGTAAAATGACTGGTATAAAGTCGCTTTTAAAATATCCGTCCCGGATACGGATATGTATTGTTTTTGCCGCTTCACTCTCTGCTTGCGCTGACCATAGCGGCAAGATGGCGCTCTTGCGTGCCCGATGTGAAAGTTAGGTTACGCGACTTACAGCACAGTTAATGTTAACACAATGAAAACACTTCTGACAAGTCAATGTAACTACCGAAAAGCTGATTCTCCGAATTGTTATTTTCATTCTTTTTCAGACTCAGCAGTTCCACAATGCTGAGCTGCTTTCTTTTCTTTGACATATTTGGCTAACGTCAATTACTGTATTCGTTTAAAGGATAAGTTCGCTATTTTGGACCTTGGACCCTATTTGCAGTCTGTCTTCCATGAACCTGACACATTGGCTGTATCCCAAACCGCATACTTCCATGCTCCGAGCACGCATAGCGAGCATGCATCCATCATGGAGTGTGAGTCCAAAAAGTGCCGGAGTACGGAGCACGGATAAAATACCCGGATGCGTGCTCCGTTTGGTCAAAATTCGAAGTATGCGTGCTCCGACAAGAAAAACATCCCATCATTCCTTTCGAGAAAAAGGTCAAGAGACTCAAGACCAAAAATGTACTATCGTAATGGAGGATGAGAATATTGACGGTGCCTCTCCCGAGGCTTTCTACAAATGTAAGTCATTTCAACATTTTTATATGAACATTTTCACAAGTTTGAAAACATCTGGCACAGCACTATTTCTGTTAGTGTTTTAATACTGAGCTAGCTCAATAATTAAGATAAATTCTATTTCCAGCTAGCTAGCTTTCGTTATGTAAATTGCAATGCAATTTGCTCGGTAACAGCTAGCTAGCTAGGTAACGTTCGCTAACATTAAATGACAGTACTAACGTAATATCTATATTAGCCAGATAATGGCGTTAGTCGTAGATATAGCTATTCCGAAGCACGAAGCATTATTTAATATTCGTATTCGAATTTATTCCCATATGCTATAACTGACTTGCTAGCTAGCTGGATATCAACCCACTTACTAACTAGCGTCGCACTAGTTATCGTTAGTTAACTTCGCTATAACACTAACATCACTTGTGTTTAATGCTAGCTCATGTTAATATATGGTATTGATGCATTATATTTTCTGGTTTTACATTTGTGACACTAGGGACATAATGTTACGTGTGTAGCCCCAGCCATGGTCCCTCTTGTTGGGGAGCATCCCAACGAGTGCATGGATTGCCCGCCGGGATAAGCGGAAGACTGGCTGGAGATCCTGGTCGTCATCAAAATATTTGACTAGGATGGGGACATTGACAATGATCCTGCCATAGGTTGCAAGGCTCTCTCCCTAGAGACAAATTTCCCAAGTTAATAAATATACTCTGCTTAACTTCAGTGCGTCTGTCTATTTGTGTAGTATTGACACCTCAGATTGGAAACTTAAACGGGGAAAACTACATTAGGAGTTTGTAAATGAATAAAGTGCTACAATGTGAATGAACAGCACAATATGCGATGTAAAATAATAATTTTTTTCATATACATTTAAGTTTAATGATATGTAATGTTAACCAGTGTAGCTAGCTAGTCAGCAGACAACCTACGTCGGTGCTGACAAGCGCAATTGTTCTACGAAGAGAAGCCCTCCTCTTCACCCCAGCTCTCCGGATGGCTTGCTTTCGTCGGATGCCGTTTTCAATAATGATCCGCCGTCTTATTCTGGCAGCAGCCCGTCCTATCTCCGTTTCAATGGAAAACCACCCCAGAAGCAACACCACCGCCACAAACATGGCTCCATTTCTACTAACTGCGTACCCAGTTCACGCTCTGGTAAACAGCGCGAAAATAATCAAAACACAGACGATTGCTTACAATGCGAAGACAATTTTATTATGGGGTTGATTGTTTACTTAAAGGTATCCAATGGTGTAATGAATAGGCTGTCTTCCTAGCCATCGTTGCTTTCCACTGACTTTTCTGGAATAAGAACGCTAGCAAAAAGGATAATTCAACTGTTGCGGATATTGCTGGTTATATCACAAATATATAATATAACAACTGATACAGTACAATGCCTGCGAACGACGTTATGCCTCTCAGGTTTACCCTGCTTAGTCGTCCGCATTTCCCCGATAGCTACGGGAAAGGTTAAAGGTTATAGGTTGCGTTCCACGACTGTGCAAAACTGCAACCGTACTTCCATGCTCCAGAGTGCGAACTCCCAAACCTTGAGTGCGCACTCGGGAGCACGGTAGTGCGGAGCATGGAAGTATGCGGTTTGGGATACAGCCATTGAGTCCATATTTTCGCTGATCGGTCCAGTATTGAGCTAGCTACAGATTTCCTGTAGGCTCCCACTGGGCTACAATAGAAGTCAACGGGGCAATTAGAAATGTTATGGAAAAACAACGATAAATGTGCTTTCATGTACAATAAATGAGACGGGAAGCTCAGGGTGTATTGGTACCGGTCTCAGTATGCTCTCCTGTGAAATGTATCTCAATCCGAACATTTTTACGTGCTTGGCATGGCTTGGAAGTAAGCATTTCTCTGTTGCTTGTTTTTGCTGCTCCCGCGGAGTACTATGTGTCGGGGGTGGGGGAGCGGGAAGGTGTGCCGGCCGTTTACAAAACTATCTATGTGAGCAGTCTGCGTTTGTTTACCTGCAGCAACGTAGGCTACAATTTCCACAAAAAAACTTGGATGATGGATGACTATAATGATTACGAAGACGAAGAATTCGATTTTGACTTTGACGTTACTGGCTACAGATTTGAGCCAGAATACACGGACACGGAACTATCCGAATCCCAATCCAACGAACGAAGCTTCGGAGCTCCGAAGCATTCGGCTCAGCCCTAGATAATATATTTCACTTACTAGTGATAATTAAACTGTAAATGCATGACAGCTGAAATACAAAATAAAACTATGAGTGCATATAAAAACTATAACTGAAATTTTGAGTTATGACTGGACACATCAAACTTAACCCACATATTGTGTTCACATTTGGGGTCAAATTGACCCCAAAAGTTTAAACCGACACAAAACTATTGTACTAGAAAAGTTGACACTTTCTGTGTCACCTTTTGTGTGTCTCCCAAATGACTAGCCTTTTATCCCTAAATATTAAAAATCTGTGATGAAGCATCTCATTTTAGAGCCTGAGGTAAGTGAAAGTTTGTGAAGTTTAAAACCGGTATGGGAAAGTGCCACCAGAATTAACCACAAAAAATAATAAAGGTGAGACAGGTGTGTGCGGGTTGGACCCGTAATGCACGACTCAGAACACGGACGTAATAATAAATGCCCGCAAGGGCTTTATTATGGGGAAATCCAAAAATCGTAGTCACACAAGCAAAGTTCATCCACAGAAAATCCAGCCAAAAAACCAAAGTATAGTACCGAGGGAGAAGGCAGTCTCGGAATCGGTACACCATGCACAAGTTCAGAAACCAGAGTAGCTGTCAGCGGAGCAGAAGTACAATTCAGGGGTAAGCAGAGTTCGTAGGTCGTGGGACGTTGCAGGAGTCAGACCGAAGTCCTATCCGCGGGGCAGAGGTACAAACAGACAGCAGGCAAAACTCGTGGTCAAAAACAGGCAGTAGAAACGGTAGGCAGGCAGTAACAATGGTCAGTAAACAGGCTTGGATCAATAACAAAAGTCAGACAATGGATAACGCTCAAAAGTGACAGTAGTAAACTAACAGGCAACAATTTCGCAAAGACAAGACATGAACACTGAGCTTATATGCAGGTGTAGACAGGTGCAGACACTTAGCTTGAGAGCAGCATGCGAAGGGGAATCAGGTGTGGAAAGCTGACGAGGTAACAAGATAATTAGTAATCGTTAGTAATAAACCTATCCTGACCTAGCGTTAGTAAATTAGTAAATGACATGCACAAGAAACGTAAGGTAAACATGAACACATGGTTAGAGAGTTAGTATTACCCAATCCTGATCTAATGTTAGTAGATTAGTAAATAGACACGGGAAAATGAAACAATTAGGGAAGGCTGAGTGACAGCAAGAGAGAGAGGGAAAACAGCATGAATGCAAGGCTGCAGAAAAACACGGAAATATGTATGCTAAATAAACTGCATCGTAACATAAACAGAACACAAGCATGACAAGAACAGAAAAATAAACTGTGACAATAACTAAACATGAAACGTGGCATGAACATGGCAGAAACGTAACAGGACCCCCCCCCCTAACGACCGACTCCTGACGGTCTACACAGTTTATCAGGGTGGTCACGGTGAAAGTCACTTATCAAAGACTTGTCAATGACAAGACTGGGAGCGATCCAGGAACGCTCCTCAGGGCCATACCCCTCCCAGTCCACCAGATACTGGAACCCCCGGCCTCGCTTGCGAATGTCCAGTAGCTTCTTAACAGTGAAGGCCGGGTGGTTATCTATGATACGGGGAGGAGGGGGTGGGGGATCAGGAGGGCAAAGGGGGTCAGTGGAATAGGGTTTAATGCATGAAACATGAAACGTGGGGTGAATCTTAAGGGAAGGGGGCAAAGACAGCTTGACAGAGGTGGGATTGATTATGCTCAGAATCTTAAAGGGACCAATGAAACGGGGTTGCAGTTTGTGGGAAGTGGATTGTAGGGGAATGTCTTTAGAGGAGAGCCAAACTGAATCGCCAGGCTTGTACTCAGGGGCTGGAGTGCGGTGGCGATCAGCGACTCTACGATTCCGTTCAGCCGTGCTCAATAGCGCGGCCCGGGCGTCTCTCCAGATCTTGAGGCAGCGGTGCATGTGGGTGGCAAGGGAGGGAACAGCAATCTCGGCCTCTTGATCGGGGAACAGTGGGGGTAGGTAACCGAGGGAAACTTCGAATGGGGACTTTCCAGTAGCGGCGCAGGGCAGGGCGTTGTGTGCATACTCGACCCAGGTGAGCATCTTGCTCCATGAAGCGGGATTCTTGGCCGACACACAACGTAAAGCAGCTCCGAGGTCTTGGTTGGCCCTTTCGGTTTGACCGTTAGACTGGGGGTGGTAACCTGACGTGAGGCTGGAGGTGGCTCCGAGAGCCGAACAGAATGCCTTCCAGACCTGGGAGATGAACTGGGGGCCACGGTCCGAGACAATGTCTGCGGGAATGCCATGGATCCGGAACACTTCTTTGACCAGTAGATCCGCGGTTTCTTGGGCAGTGGGCAATCCAGGCAGGGGGATGAAGTGCGCCGCCTTACTGAACCTGTCGACCACAGTCAGGATGGTGGTGTTGCCCTCAGAAGGGGGAAGTCCGGTCACAAAATCCACCCCGATGTGGCTCCAAGGGCGACTGGGCACTGGCAGAGGTTGGAGCAGACCAGCTGGGGCCTGGTGAGAGGCCTTGCTCCTGGCACAGGTGGTACAGGCCTTGACGAAACGCCTGGTGTCGGGGATCATGGAGTTCCACCAGAACCTTCTCTTGAGAACAGCCAGGGTCCGGGTAAAGCCGGGATGGCAGGACATGAGGGAGGAGTGAGCCCATTGGAGGACATGTGTCCGGGCGGCGAAGGGAACGTAAAGGCGTATACCGGGATTGGACCTGGGATCGGGCTCATCACGTAGCGCCTTCTTGATAATGGCCTCAATCCTCCAGGACACCGAAGCAACGGTGCAGGACCCAGGGAGGATGTTCTCCGGCGCCTCTCGCTCGGAACTGGCCATGAACTGTCGGGACAAAGCATCTGGCTTGACATTCTTGGAACCAGGGCGGTAGGTCAGAGAAAAATTGAACCGACCAAAGAACAGGGCCCATCTGGCTTGGCGGGAGTTCAACCTCTTGGCTGTCTGTAGGTACGCCAGATTCTTATGGTCGGTCCAGACCACAAATGGTTTCTCGGCGCCCTCCAACCAATGCCTCCACTCCTCCAGTGCTAGTTTGACAGCGAGTAGCTCACGGTTTCCCACGTCATAATTCCTCTCTGCTGGAGACAGCTTACGGGAGAAGAATGCACAGGGATGTAGAAGGTTGTCAGTGGGGGAAACCTGAGAGAGCACGGCCCCTACTCCGGTGTCGGACGCATCAGTCTCCACGACAAACTGACGAGTGGGGTCGGGGTGCACCAGAATTGGAGCGGAGGTGAACAGTTTCTTGATCTTTTTTAAGGCATTTTCAGCCTCAGGGTTCCAGCGGAACGGCATGGCAGTAGACGTGAGCTTGGTGAGAGGGGCGACGACCTGGCTGTAGCTCCGGATGAATCTCCGGTAAAAGTTTGCGAATCCCAAGAAACGTTGCAGATGTTTCCGAGTGGCAGGCGTGGGCCAGTCTGTGACCGCCTGGATCTTCTTGGGATCCGCCCTGATTTGTCCCCTCTCCAAGATAAAGCCCAGGAACTCGACCGTGTCGGTGTGGAACACACACTTCTCAGCCTTAACATAGAGTCTGTTCTCCAGAAGTCGTTGGAGAACCTGCATGACGTGACCCTCGTGTTCCTTGATGTTGGTGGAGTAAATCAAAATATCGTCCAGATACACAAATACGTAGCGGCCCAATAGGTCCCGTAGGACGTCATTAACTAGCGCCTGAAAGACGGCGGGGGCGTTAGTAAGGCCGAAAGGCATGACTAGGTACTCAAAGTGTCCTAACGAGGTGTTGAAGGCGGTCTTCCATTCGTCCCCCTCACGAATGCGCACCAAGTGGTAGGCGTTGCGTAGGTCCAGCTTGGAGAATATGGTGGCTTCGTATAGAGGGTGAAACGCGGAATCAATCAGGGGTAATGGGTACTTGTTCTTGACCGTGATATTGTTCAATTCTCTGAAGTCAATACAAGGACGCAGCGAGCCATCTTTTTTCTGGACGAAGAAAAATCCAGCGCCCACAGGTGATGAAGAGGGGCGAATCAGACCGTTGGCTAGGCAATCCCGAATATATTTCTCCATGGCTTCCCTTTCAGGTTTGGAGACGTTGTAAAGTCGGCTTGAGGGAAGAGTGGAACCGGGTAGCAGCTCGATCGCGCAATCATAGGGTCTGTGAGGAGGAAGTGTCTGTGCTTGCGTCTTGGAGAAAACGATGCCCAGGTCGTGATAGGGGGCTGGCACGTTTTCAAGAGACAGCTTGGTGTCTTGAGGTGGGGTAGGTGCGCCCCCGGCAGGTGCAGGTGCGGACCGAAGACAGGCTTGGTGACACTGACGGCTCCAGGCTTGAATGTGGTGGGATTTCCAGTCAATGACGGGGTTGTGTTCTTGAAGCCAGGGTAGTCCCAGAATGAGCGGGTTGTTGGGGGAGCGGATGATGTGAAACTGGATGAACTCATGATGGTTGCCAGAAATGATAAGTTGAACGGGTTCCGTGACGTGGGTCATTTTGTAGAATATCTTGCCGTCCAATGACCGAGCATTCACGGTGTGGGGCAGTGGAAGGGTGGGAATGTCCAGATCTCTGACCATAACTTCGTCCATAAGGTTAGCGTCCGCTCCAGAGTCTATGAGCACGCTCACTTGAACCTCCTTCTCAGGTAGCATGATTGTGGCAATGAGGGTAGGGCGAGTATCGCTCTTGGAGATCTTCTCCTGGTGGGTTGAAGACCTCACTACTACGGATGACTCGGATTTCCTGGACCGGGCGGTGCACTGTGTTTGAGAATGCCCCAGCTTCCCGCAGTAGAAACATGCCCCGGTCTCCCTCCGACGTCTCCGTTCCTCGGGCGAGATCTTAACTCCGGCATGGGAAAGATCCATAGGTTCGACTACCCCAGCCTGGTTCTCCTCCGTCAGTGAGGCAGGTACTCGTCTGGGGTACGGCTGACCGGGCGGAATCGGTCTCTCCGTCCGACGAAGTCTGTAGCGGTTATCAAGGCGAATGGCGGCTCGGACGAGGGCGTCGAACTCCCTGATGGGTTCCTGATGGGCCAACTCGTCCTGGAGCACCCCGTTCAAACTGGCCCGGAACAAGTCCGCAAGGGCCGAGTCATTCCAGTGGGTAGCCGCAGCGATTGTCCGAAAGTCAATAGAGTGGTCCGCGGCACTTTTAAGGCCTTGGCGGAGGGCAATGAGTTGCTGTGAGGGCTCTTGGTCACTGGAGGCGTGCTGGAACACTTTGCGGATCTCCTCCGCAAAGACCATGTAGCTGAGAGGAAATGAACCTCCGGACCACACCGCAGTAGCCCAGTCCAAAGCTCTCCCCTTGAGTAACCCCATCACGTAGCCAATCCGTCGCTCGTCAGTCGGATATGTCAATGGCTGTTGTCGGAAGACAAAGTCACACTGTAACAGAAACGCCTTGCATCTCTCCGGCTCACCACCGAACCTCTCCGGGGGGGGCTGTTGTGGCTCCCGGAATTGCCAGGTTCCCATGGGGTGGGAGGGTGGGATAGCCGGCGGCTTAGCAGGTTGCTCTGGAGTGCGTGGTTGAACAGCAATGGCCAGTCTCCTCATCTCCGCGCACAACTCTTTAATCTCCTCCCGGAGATCGGAAATCCCCTGGGCGTGCTGCTGCACGATGAGGCCTTGTTGTTGCAGAGCGTGGAACATGGCGGTTGAGTCAGCAGGGTCCATCGTGGCGAAATTGTTCTGAGACAGGTGTGTGCGGGTTGGACCCGTAATGCACGACTCAGAACACGGACGTAATAATAAATGCCCGCAAGGGCTTTATTATGGGGAAATCCAAAAATCGTAGTCACACAAGCAAAGTTCATCCACAGAAAATCCAGCCAAAAAACCAAAGTATAGTACCGAGGGAGAAGGCAGTCTCGGAATCGGTACACCATGCACAAGTTCAGAAACCAGAGTAGCTGTCAGCGGAGCAGAAGTACAATTCAGGGGTAAGCAGAGTTCGTAGGTCGTGGGACGTTGCAGGAGTCAGACCGAAGTCCTATCCGCGGGGCAGAGGTACAAACAGACAGCAGGCAAAACTCGTGGTCAAAAACAGGCAGTAGAAACGGTAGGCAGGCAGTAACAATGGTCAGTAAACAGGCTTGGATCAATAACAAAAGTCAGACAATGGATAACGCTCAAAAGTGACAGTAGTAAACTAACAGGCAACAATTTCGCAAAGACAAGACATGAACACTGAGCTTATATGCAGGTGTAGACAGGTGCAGACACTTAGCTTGAGAGCAGCATGCGAAGGGGAATCAGGTGTGGAAAGCTGACGAGGTAACAAGATAATTAGTAATCGTTAGTAATAAACCTATCCTGACCTAGCGTTAGTAAATTAGTAAATGACATGCACAAGAAACGTAAGGTAAACATGAACACATGGTTAGAGAGTTAGTATTACCCAATCCTGATCTAATGTTAGTAGATTAGTAAATAGACACGGGAAAATGAAACAATTAGGGAAGGCTGAGTGACAGCAAGAGAGAGAGGGAAAACAGCATGAATGCAAGGCTGCAGAAAAACACGGAAATATGTATGCTAAATAAACTGCATCGTAACATAAACAGAACACAAGCATGACAAGAACAGAAAAATAAACTGTGACAATAACTAAACATGAAACGTGGCATGAACATGGCAGAAACGTAACAAAAGGTTGTGTATTTTCTTACATTTCATACAGCTACCCCATAAATGAGCCCACACAACACCTTTATATACAACGTTGGTACAGGACTTTTGACAATATAACATTATCAGGTCAAATTGCCCCTGAACATAATATGAGGGTTAAATCATGAAACCAATTAACCTTCATCAACATATATTGCCCAAATATGGGTGTTCTCTTTTCAGAATAGTTATCGAATGTGTCTCACTTATAATATAAGCAACACCATCACAAGAGTGATTTTCCTCTCTTAAAACAAAATATTGAAAGTGCAGTGTATGGGGGGGGGGGGGGGGGGGGGGTGAACAAGGTGTTTTAGATAACTGATCTCAAGACATTAATTCAGCTGAAGCTCACGAAAGAACTAAATCTCAGCCCATTAATTTGTCCAGTTAATGCCTCTGGATTGGAATGTTATCTCTCTGCGGATAAAGCCTTGTTACTAAGTCTGGGCCAGCTAATGATTTCTTATAATGGCTGAAGTGATTGGTTGATTGTTCATTTATCGTTTGTGTGTTTCACATAAAATACTTAGATGCTTATGCCACTAGTAACTTTTCACAATGCCCTGATGAAGGACTGTGGACTCTATCTTGACGATCTTGGCGCAATGTGCAAGTCATATAACTGAATAGTGCATTTAGGGTGTGTCCATCTCCACTTTTGTTAGTTAGAGGGTGCATATTTTGAGCGCAAAGGCGCAAGGTTCAAAAGAGCTGAACTTAGTCTCTTCATTAATTATAGATGTGTATTGGGTGTAACATGCACTAAACCAATCAGAGTGTTATCTCCCATTCCCTTTAAAAGCTACCTGCATTTGCACCTTGGTGGATTGCTAATATAATACCGGATTTATTAAGACTGCAAAAAGAGCGATTTACAGCAGACCTGCTCGTGCGCAAGGAATATATGGATCAATATTATTCGGACTAACCATTATGATGTGTTTTCATATACACAATAATAATCTTAAACATTAGGGTTTAACGCCGGCACAGGTTCCCGGTAATTACCGACCAAACTATTTCCCATTTCCCAGAAATATAATAATGGGAAACAGGAAAATATTTTCCATTAGCTTACAACAGTGCTGTTATATTAGAAAATATATGTGGTTTAATTTAGTTAAAAAGCACCTCAAACCGCTGAGGGTGATTAATAATATAAATGGCATTATTTTGCCTTAATGATGACACTAAATACACTAAAGTTGTCAGGTTGGGAACCCATAGGTTCACGCATATTTTCCCTTATTTTATAATGTCCTGCTTATGGAAATGTGTACAACGCATTTTACTGGTAGCTTAATGCTTTACAACAAGTCCACTTTCCCAGGATTGCAGGGACAACGTGCGTCTATTCCGGGAGAGAAAATGTTTTATTTTTGGGAAAAATATGAATCCTTATTTCACAATGTAATACAAATATATTTTGTATGCATGCTTGTGCACCCGTGTGTAACAGACAGGAGGGTGTACACGTGTTGTGCACACGCCTATGTAGATGCACTTACATTGCGCAGTCAAAATAACATTGAAAAAAACATGCAACATGACTTTTTCAGACCAGGTTTTTGGTGGTTTTAGCGCAAATGCTTTTTGCTGCCTCAAGAAAGCAATACGCCAAAAGTTATGCAGGCCAAACCTCATCTTAAGACCAACCCGCACAGTTCACTTGCTATGGGCACAAGTTTATTTGGTATTTACACAACGTGAGCGTTGTGCGATAAAATGACCACTGGATGGGACTGAAACTAGCAAAAACACTTGCGTTTGGGTGAGTGCCGCTTAGCGCCAGGTGTAAGATAGGTCCCTGTGTGTTCTATCCAAAACAGCTTTTTCTTAATCACAACTATGATGTCCTCAATACAGACAAAATGTCACTGAAACCTAACATGTCAGGAGAACATTATTAGATGTGGCCATAATTGCATATAATGGTCTCTCTCTGTACTGTAGATAGATAATGAGAAGGAAAAATAAAACTGGTCATTGAAGCAGGACAGCAGTGGTAAGCAGTGGTCACCCCTCTGGAACTGTGGAGCATGTCATGGTGAGATGTGTCATTGAAACAATCATGGTGACACAAAATGAAATTCTTCCCCCTGGGCTGTACCTCCCCGAACCAAACATGTGACAAGCAATGGACAGGAGAACCTGAATACATTATACAATGTGACACTCAGCGCACAGAAAATAATCTCTCCTTTCCTTTTTTTTTTTTTTTTACCTTCTTTTGAATTGGGTGTAAGCCCCTACCTGAGGCACAGTGAAGGAGCCACGTTGGCGTATATTACTTTTATATCTAAATCACAGACCCGGGAACCATCTGTCTGCTCGTTGTATTTGTATTTTTTGTATTTTTCCCATTTGAATGACTCCCCTCCTCGGAGCCACACAGACGATCTGGCACATCTATAAACTATTCCAATATTCATAAAGGTAATATTGTTAAATGTTGTATGTTTAGATGTATTACAGTTTTTCTCAATTGTTTACACACAAAAACTGGAACTTATGACACAATGACCACAACCTGCAACTCATGTGCCAACTCCCTAAACCAATTCTGCTGAACTATAAACACATTTCCTGCTGTAGACCCAGATTTCAATTCTAAACCACACTTTCTTCAAAACACTACACACAATTATCTGCTTTAGACCCAGATTTCAATTCTAAACCACACTTTCTTCAAAACACTACACACAATACTCTCTATTTTGCACACTCTTCATCAATGCCAAATCTCCTTGTGTTCAGACAGAACACACTGCCATTCAAATGGCAAAACTTCCATTTCCAAGGCCGTTGTGCAATTTCCAATCAAAGCTTGAGCAATATAAGGGCCACAGGTGAGCTCCTGGTTTGGAGAACAATGGATGGCAACATTGAAGTGAGAGGTGATCAGAGAGGCAGAGCAGTGAGAGTAAGAGGAGGATGAGGAGGAGGAGGATGAGGAGGAGGAAGAGGAGGACGAGGAGGAGGCATGTGGCGATATAGCTCCTGAGGCATTTCAGGGCTGGATTCGCCATACTAGGCGATACTTCCCCCGCTGCTTGGCCAGAGAGAACATAGCCTGTGATGTCGATGAGGTCCTGTGGCCAGACAGGAACCGAAGACAGGATGCAGCCTAGTTTTTTTGTCCTTTTTTAATTTACATTTTTCTTTCTTTTTTTGTTGACTGTACTGGCCTATTTTCTATTGTTTGTTCTGTGCAAATCATTTACACATCCAGTTGTGTTTGCTGTGATGTATAGGCTACAGCACTTTTGGAAAAAATAAAGAAATATTTTTGTTGTTACTGTATATTTGTGTATTGTTTTATATTTGAGTAAAAACATTATACAGTAATATTTTACAACAGGAGTAAGCGTACAGTAACACTGAACATGAAAAGGCATAATGCTCCTGATAAGGCCTTCATACTGGTGTTTTCCCATTCATAGAAGTGTTTTCCATTCAGCACATCAGTGTTCAATGGTTCTTAGAAATGTCTACTCATATGATGGTCTGTGTGTGTCATTTGAACACAAACTACCATTTTGAGGACATAACATTGTTTTGAAGGCAAAGTAGCATTTTGCAGGAGATATGTAGGGTTTTGCATTTTGTGTGTGTGGTTTTTGGATTTGTGTTTAGAGTTTTGAGAAAATGAGGTATGCTTTCAAAAAATGTGTGTAAGCAATTGAGAAAAACTGTAAATGTTGGTGTCAATTTAACACCCTATGGTGTTTATATGAGTCCATGGGTGTTAAATGTGCACCACAATTTTTGCTGTGTATTTGTGATTCAGTTATATGACTTATCTGCTGTTTGTGTCCCTTCAGTATATGCGTGTGCTGGGCAGAGATTTGCTGAACATGAGGCGTGTCTACAAGATACACAGATTCAGAGTTTGATTACAAATTTATTTCCTCTTAACTTTATTCAGAAAAAAGGTTTATATCTAGTGCCACCAATAGAGGATTATGAACAATACAGCATCTTTCTAATGGATATTAGAATGAGTGCATGTTATTTGAACATAACATTGGTCTTATTTTCCTTTTGCCTAGCCTACTTGCAATTATCAAAGAGAATTGAAAGTACATGATTTCAATTAAATTTTCTCTGGAGGAATATTATCCCCACCAGACTTTCGGTGACCGCATTCATCTAGCAATGTGTCCGGCAGTGAATGTGTTCTTGTGTTTAAGGGAGAGGAGAGGTGAATGTGTTCTTTTGTTTAAGGGAGAGGAGAGGTGAATGTGTTCTTGTGCTTAAGGGAGAGGAGAGGTGAATGTGTTCTTGTGTTTAAGGGAGAGGAGAGGTGAATGTGTTCTTGTGTTTAAGGGAGAGGAGAGGTGAATGTGTTCTTGTGTTTAAGGGAGAGGAGAGGTGAATGTGTTCTTGTGTTTAAGGGAGAGGAGAGGTGAATGTGTTCTTGTGTTTAAGGGAGAGGAGAGGTGAATGTGTTCTTGTGTTTAAGGGAGAGGAGAGATGAATGTGTTCTTGTGTTTAAGGGAGAGGAGAGGTGAATGTGTTCTTGTGTTTAAGGGAGAGGAGAGGTGAATGTGTTCTTGTGTTTAAGGGAGAGGAGAGGTGAATGTGTTCTTGTGTTTAAGGGAGAGGAGAGGTGAATGTGTTCTTGTGTTTAAGGGAGAGGAGAGGTGAATGTGTTCTTGTGTTTAAGGGAGAGGAGCGGTGAATGTGTTCTTGTGTTTAAGGGAGAGGAGAGGTGAATGTGTTCTTGTGTTTAAGGGAGAGGAGAGGTGAATGTGTTCTTGTGTTTAAGGGAGAGGAGAGGTGAATGTGTTCTTGTGTTTAAGGGAGAGGAGAGGTGAATGTGTTCTTGTGTTTAAGGGAGAGGAGAGGTGAATGTGTTCTTGTGTTTAAGGGAGAGGAGAGCTGAATGTGTTCTTGTGTTTAAGGGAGAGGAGAGGTGAATGTGTTCTTGTGTTTAAGGGAGAGGAGAGGTGAATGTGTTCTTGTGTTTAAGGGAGAGGAGAGGTGAATGTGTTCTTGTGTTTAAGGGAGAGGAGAGGTGAATGTGTTCTTGTGTTTAAGGGAGAGGAGAGCTGAATGTGTTCTTGTGTTTAAGGGAGAGGAGAGGTGTGTCCATCATAGAAAGGAAAGGATATACACACCAATATTAGATGTATTAATTGATAGTGTCTGGATGATTTTCACTTTGACAGAGAGACAATTTTGTACTTTTGTCAGCTCAGCTGCTCCCAAATTATTAAGAAGCACAAATTAACTACCTGCAGTATACCGGTGCTCCACAAGGTTACAATCTCTCTCACTCCTACTTGGCCAAAGGATCCTTCCAGCGTGTGACAGATGCACTCAAAAACAGAAATCGTTGGACAGTGGTTGCACATAATGCTAAATTGAAGACATCACATGTACTTAATAATGTTGTGTGCAACCACGATACATCATTTTTTAATGTGAATTGTAAAAAACGATTAAAAAAAACATAAATCCAATTACTGTTTGTTTACATAATAACATTGTGTGCAACCACTGTCCAACTTTTTTTTTTTTTTTGACTGTGTGATGGGTATATCCCAGTCATTAATATCTAGGAGTTATGACCATTTCATCAAGGCTATGATGCGATGTATCAAAATGTTCAGTGCCTTCCCCACCACCCAAGAGCAACTACAATGCACAAAGGCAGGATGTTACAAAAGCAAATGTGGTTATCAAAGGCACTGTCACCCCCACAAATATTTTATTAGTAGAAGCCTCGCAACCAAGGGGGCAGGTACAAGAAACAGGTCATTAGAATATCATGCCCGTGCAGGGGAGGCACTTAAGCATATGACTTAAGTTCTCTGAATCTGGCCCTTTGATTGGATTGGGTACTCACAATCAGTATATATTTTTTTGATATAGCAATATAATAGTAATGAATGTGTTTTGTAATGTAGTGATTCATTATTTCTACAGTTATGTAATTCTGGTGATTTAAAAAATTTTTAAAAAAGTATTCAATGTCCACAACTTGTTTGATTAGCACTGTAGGTTAATCTGTTAATAATTCCCTTAATTACATTAATAGGCCTAATAGGTAGGATGAGTGTTGTATGACATAGGCGAAGTAAACTGAGATGATCAGTGAAGTCTTATCGTTAAGTATGGGTGTGTTTATTAGCAATTTAGTGAGAGCTACAATACAGCCCTGGTTATTGCATGTTAATAAATATAGCCCTGATGTACTAACTATTGATGGTGTACTGCCCAGAAAGGGGAGGTTTAAAAGACAGAAGGCAATGGAGCTACAGCAGTCAGCAAAGCATAGCAGCCCCCTTAGATCATGGATCAAGCCAGATATATCACAATAAATGGTTAAAGTTGGACTACGTTTATCTTTTTTACTTATTTGCATAGCAGTCTTTGCTAAAGACCATTTGAGAAAATAATGGAAACATACATGTATATGAACGTGTGTGCATAATGTGTTTGCAGTGAAGGTTAGTCTCTGTGTCATCCCCTATGCAACAGCATGTTTAACCTCTTACCCAGGCATTCCTAGGAGACACTAAATTTCAGGTTACAATATAGGACTGTCTGTTATAGGTCTGTCTGTTATAAGTGGCGGGACTTGAGAACTTGCAATGTTATGGTATTTCTGGGATATTTGAGTTCAGCATGATACCTCTTGACCATAGAGTCTTTTCGTTTTGCATGTTTTAAAATTTAAAAAAATGATGCAGTTGTATGTCCACGCATGCACATAAAACAATATTACCATGTGACTAATAATGATTATACTGTAGTTACCATAACAAGCTATCCCTATTTCTAATGCGGGCCTAAGACATTTTATACAATTAGAAGTTAACTTGCAGGATTTATTGCCTTTAAACCATACCTGCAATATGAATGACTGCAATGAGCATTGTTGTTTTCCCTAAATAGCCTCTTGAGTAAATTTAAATAAATAAAGATAAGAACTAAATGGCTGTCCAGATGCCTTTTAGTTCTTGCATGCCATATGTCATGCTTAGTTTTTAATGTATTTGCAAGAAAATAAATAGGTAGCAAAATTAGTAAATTCCCTTTGCCACATTTATTTTCAGTGAATGAACTCAAACATAATAATAATAATAATAATAATAGTAATAATATAGACCCTGTTGTACACACAAATCAGTTATGTTCCACAAGAATCAGTTATGCTCTGTTGCATATCACATATAAATACTGCACACCATAGGTGGATTGTCATTGAGGCGGATTAAAAAAATAAAATAAAATAAATTGTCTGCAATAAATATATAATTTTTAACAAGAATTTGGGCCATATGTATAGCAAGAGCGCATCTGAGACTAATTTTTGTTTCTAAAAGTCTGTTCTCACGTTCGTGAGGCTATTTTGCCTAGGGTGACGTTCAGCCTCATTCAGAAGCATTTCATGTTACAGTCCCTAGTCTAAACGGCTCATGCGGTATGAGATGGTACAAGCAGACCCTATTGAAAATATGCATCTGTGAGGCTAGCCTCAGCCACACCCCCGTCCTGTGAGTGACAGGGCGAGTACAGAAATTACATCTTTAATTTGCATATTGCACCATTTGCGCCAGTTCAATGAATTGTGACCCTTCAAGTAATGTCACACAAGATTCTTCATATAGTAATGATTACCCCATCATCACATCACTATGACTTCATAAATAGCTCAAAGATCACTGCACCATTGAAAACCAGTCAAAAGTCCAAATAGAACATCAATGTTTTATTCATTATACATGTGGAACACAATTTATTAAGAAATACAAAAGGACCTCACTCTGTCGCCATATCTGATTTTTAGAAATCCCCTTAGCCCTCTCTATATTTTGTGTATGTCCCCCACTGGTAGGATCAATAAAGCTCCTGCTGTGGTTAACAGTGAAATGGGTGTATCCAGCAGTGGCAACAGCACCCATGTATCCTCGCCACTGATCACTTATTATTGTGTCCCCCCGACAAACGTGTCTTCTGATGAATGGGAGCATTCTTCACCAGTCTGAGAACTGGTCGTTTCCTCTGATACCCCAAAATCCCAAAAACCCATTTTCGCCTCCTCCATGTCCTGCCTGGCCCTCAGAGAGATAGACACCCAAAAATAAGTGGGCAAAGCACTGAACTCTATGATATTGAACAGACTTAACTGCTTTGCTATTGCCGAAGTTACAGCAACCAATATGGCTTCCAGTGTACTGCACCTCTCAATTTCCGCTTGGGCTATAATGGAGAAAGCCCTGCCTTTTTCTACCAAACTAAAGGGTTAACAGTCATATATTAAACCCAGTTACAGTGGTGCTCGAAAGTATACATACCCCTTCACTTTTGCACACTTTATTGTGTTGTAGATTTAATTTTAAATGGATAAAATTGCCATTTTTGCCCATCAATCTACACTCAATTATGACTAACCATTATGAGTTCCCAGTAATTCCTGACAGTGCTGTTTACAAAATATATGTGGTTAAATTTCGTTAAAAGCACCTGCAACAGCTGAGAATAAGCTACCATGGCTTCCGTCTGACCTTTTAGCCTGCTTGTTTAACGAATTTCGTTTGAGTACGCAATGAAGCAATTAACTTATGTTCAAGCTTCATCCGAAGTTCATTAGGCTACCTGCATTCTAATTTTGATTAATAACATAAATAACGTTATTTTGCCTTAATGATGACACAAAATATAAGCTGTCAGGTTGGCAACCCATAGGTTCACGCATATTTTCCCTTGTTTTATAATGTCCTGCTTATGGAAATGTGACCAGATGTGACCTGTTTTACTGGTAGCGTAATGCTTTAAAACAATCTACTTTCCCAGCAAGACCGTGAAAAGTGTGATTTACAGCAGGGGAAACAAACCTGCTCCTGCAGAGAATGGCATTAAAAAGTAATTTGAATTAATTGTGTAACATGCTGCAAATTTGGTTCTGTTTCTAATTAGATGCTTAGTTCTTTTTAAAATTGTTTTGTTCAGTTATGGAATAACAGGTGAAATCAGCGGGGTTTTAATAAGCTGAGAGTATGGAAACCTTGTCACTGTAATTAAAAAAATATGAAGGACGAAGAATAGCTAAGGTTACAATTCAGTTAACATGGTGACATTTATCTCCGTTTTTAACCATAGGCTATCAAAAAAACCTTATGCACAGCGAATCCGCTGTAGCCTAGGCTATTTGAAAAACAATAAATGCAATATTCACTGGACAAGGTTTTGAACTTTTTTCAGTCAAAACCATTCTATTTACTTACAGGCTGTAGACCTAGATGAACATAGGACCTAGCTGTATTGTAATGACATCTGAAGCGCATTTTCAGAACTCAAATGTCCGTCTATTGCAGTGGACGAGTTTTCCATTGAATGACAATTCGCGCATTAGGTGTAAATGACAATTTGCGCATTAGGCTTGATATAGGTGTTAATGGATAGCCATTGACCCCACAGAAGATTACAGGAATTATTGGCAAATATAGGCTAAATCATAGCTTGATCCAAGATAATTGCAAATAGTCTATAACCTTACACATGCCATCGCACATCGCCTGGATGTTGATGGAGTGGGCTGAAAGCAATTTAATGTGGCATTCCCTGGACAGGTATGTGCTACACAATAATAATATTTCACATTGTAATCTTCATATTTTTAGTCATGCTTGTGCGTGTCCCTTTGTGGAACAGACAGGAGGGTGTACGCATGTTGTGCACAGGCCTATGTAGATGCATTTATATGCGCCGTTAAAATACCACGTAAACAACTGTGACATGACTTTAGACCAGGTTTTTGGTGGTTTTAACGCAAGCGCTTTCTGCTGGCTCAAGATAGCAATACGCCAAAAATAATCCTGACCACACCTCATTTTAAGACCAACACGCCCAGTTCACTTGGTATGGGTGCTAGATCACTTGGTATTTAACCGACGTGAGCGCAAGGGGCTATAATGAACCCTGCGCCGGGTGTAAGATAGCAAAGACACTTGCGTTTGAGTTAGCGCCAGGTGTAAGATAGGGCCCATGGAGTAGATGTGGATCATGGATCACTGCAAGGGTTATTTCTCCTGACTCATCTTCCTATAGAACTCTATGGGGAAAAAAGTCAGGAGAAGAAACCCTTAAAGTGATCCATCCACATCTACTCCATATCTGGCCGTAGAGTGATGGTTTGGGGCTCGTTTGACATGCTCACATGACAGGTTGTTATAAAAATGGGTGAATCATAAAAATCTGAATTTCACTTTATGTACAGTAGTTTTAAAACCGAACAGCTTTGTCAGGACACTGCTAGGAGGAGTTTTGGGGACCCAAAAACTGAGCTTTGGGGCCCCAAAATTGATAAATCCACCACTGATGGTCTAAGAAGCTTTAATACACTCAACTGGTTTACAGCTAATTTGATGATATGTTACTTAATGTATGAATTAACTGTGAGTTAATGTTCATTAATTAAGTGTAAAGTAATCACATGAACTAACAATGCCTTGATCATTTATGATGAATATTGAGCCACACGTTCATGATACATCATGCATTACTTCATGCCTTAAATCATGATGAGTCATGCATTAGTTAAGGCATGATTTGTGTTTCCTTATTGTAAAGTGCTACCCAGAAGCTCAAACATAGTGGAAGTGAAATTTTATTTCTTGACTAAAATATATATTTTCTTTTGCCGGGATAAGGATACCGACTTTACTGTTATTTGTGTGGATTTCCATCGTTTTGATTGAGCCTGTTTTGCGTCATTTAGAAAATAAGGAACCGTTGTCGCTATAACATTGGGATCATAAAATAGTTTACAGCAACAGAATTGTACGTTTTAACACTTTCAAACGGTATTGTGTGACCAGATTATTAGAAAAATTCACAGTAAAAAAAAAATGCAATGAATGCAAATAAACTGAACTACTTCCGGCCTGAAGTAGTTAACGGGTTGAACAGGTATCTTAACATAACCACAAATGTGTACTTAGCCATTTTCTTTCTTCTGACTGCCTGTACATCGGTGAATATGTCTTTGTGTGCCAGTTAATTGTACTGGCTATGTTTCAGGTTCTGATATAATGAAGGTAAATCAGGGGAGTATTACGAAGCTGGCTAAGAAAATCCAGGTTTACTAAAATAAGCCTGGCTTCAAATAGCCAGGTTAGACAGTATGGATAAATTCCATTTCACAAAGCTAGATTGCAGCTCAAGAGTTGAAGTTAATTCAAGCCTGATGAAAGCCAGGTTTGGGGAATTAAGTTACGTACGTGTGCATTCATAGACTATTAATTAATAATGCAAGAGACACAGCCTGGGAATCGATTGCTGAGCACATACATGCGTACGTTAGTCCTATTGTGCAATCAGTGCTATGTGCTTTGCATCTCCTCAATAAAAAAAGTATTTTAATAGTACTTTTTGTTGTGTAGCTATTTAGGAGCAATCACAGTGGGAAAGGACCGGAATAAAAATCTAAATGTTGGTGAAGAGGCAATCATCTATAGAAATGGTGAAATGATGACCATATAGCCAGATAGCTGTAGTAAAACGTTATAGGCCTTCTGTATGTATCGGCTAAAGGTCAGTGCGTAGGCTATTTGGTTATGCTGACAGTGTGTGTATGAAAAGCATTTGGCTACCTGTACATTGATGCTGTGGAACTATATAAATAATAGAGTATGAGTTAATGAGTATGAGAATGGCTGAGCATTCCAAATTTTGGGAAGAAAAATCAATAAACAGTACAATATGTATTGCGAAAAAAGGAAATCCCAGACTGAAGGAAGATTCCTTACCCGGACAACTTCACCTGGACTAACCAGAAATAAGTAGGGCTGGAGCACACAGAGCAAAAGACATTTATAAATGTATTGCTCTGAGCTCTGTGTAAGTTGTCCTGGTAAGGAATCTTCTTTAAAGTACAATATATCCTATGGGCAGTGCTTAATATTGTGCCAGGTCCAGGCAGACCAGGGTCCGGGAGCTCTCTGTTTTGGACTGCCTGTGTTTTGGGATTTTGGGAAGGGGGAAAATGATATTGGGATGACAGGCATGCCATCTGGCAAGTTAGGCCTTGGTGGCGCATGCTCCGTATCTATACAGCACTGACAGTTTGCCACTTTTCAGGGTTTCCTACAGAAATAACCACAATGACCATTACCCACAATCTTTTAAAAACATTAACTTCTGTATCTTCTGACCCCAGGTAACCATGCAGAAGACAAAAAAATCTTCACACATCTACACAGTAAAGCCCAAAACTTGGGTTATTTTAGCAATTTTTCTTATTATTTTTCCTGCATTTTGTTATCAAAAATGCTCCATGCCCTCAAATAATAAATCTCCCCGTTGGATCACAACGGCTGAACTGCCAATAGGAACGGCTGATCAAAGTATCGCAGGATACACAGATAAAAGCCTGTATGGCATAGCTTTCGCCATGAAGCTGCCTTTGGCAGTAATTAAACTAGCTCTATTCCAAATAAATGCTATCCAATCTTTCCTAAATGATTTAACTTAACTTGGACCTGTGTTTTGTGTGAGCTATGATCACCAATATTGTTTGTTGTAACTTGGCCTCATTTTGATATCAATACTATTAACGGCAGGCCTAGTTTTAGCTAGTTTTAATTCATTACTTACAGACAGTGCTTTGTAGGCTATGCGTGAGTAACTTGCCATTTGTGTACGTTGAAAATGTTTTTTGTTGAGATAAATAATCCACACATTGTGTCCATGATAGTCGGCAGCACCCCCCCCCCCCCAACCGCTCGACCCCTGCTCCCCGTACACAATCACAGAATCACTTCCGCCGCTTTGAAACTGCTTTTTTTGTTGTGTTCTAGGACCTGTGTGATGCTTCGGTCGCCTCCCTCACACAGGCACTTTCTGATTCGTACCCTATTCATTTACAAATTAAGCACTGTCCATAGGGTGTAGACCCAGTAAACTGGCCACCCAGTTGATTTTACAATATATATTAGCTGATAGTGTAAAATTTGGTATGTAGGAGCTAAACCTAGATAACTTCATTATATTTTATTTTTCATCCCCTAAATAACTCTGTGATAATGGACCTTGGTACGTAACAGTTAATCTGAACGTGAATCAGCGTATTTCTTAGAAGAATCATGATTACGGCATGACTACCGCTTCTTCTGAAAGCACTAATCAAATCAGTTCTACTTGTGCAAAAGGCTGCTTTACCAGCAATGTCAAAGATAAGACAGGATGGGGAAAAACTGCAAGCAGGGACGCTAGTGACAAGAATGACTATAATCTTTGCATATCAGGCAGGTCTTTCTTAAGATACATGCTTCCTCTGCAGAATTGCACTGCCATCACTAAAATGTGCATCCCTGTTAGTGTTTTTTATTTCCCTGCTGATTACTTCAGAAAGGAAGAGCGCGCCCCACAAACTTGTCAAGGAGAAACTCCCCCTAATCTCTTCACATCACATCCGCATCAATTCCCCATCCCCCATGAACAAACACTTTTTATACACACGTTTTTACCACTATCATATCCATAAACTGTGCTGCTTCCTCCCTGTGAGACACAAGCACATGGATATGCTCTCTCTCTCACACACACACACACACCTACATAGATGGCCACAAACACACACACACACACAGTACACATACATGTGGGCACACACACACACACACACAAACAAATCAAAATGTCTTTCACACACACAAACAGGGCTTGCTTTTAAGGTTCAGCTTAGGCCATAGCAATTGCAAATCTAAAAGCAGGAGTGATCCCCCTAGCTGCCCCTATATGTGATGGATATAAATATTTTATGACTGTATATTTACATACAGATAAAATGTTTAATATTTAACAAATTCATGGATACAGTATGACAGCAGCTGTCCATTGGCTTTTTCATTCATAAAATAAATCTAATAGTCTTGCATTACCACTGAGGCAAAACCAGATATGGGTGTATTAAAATATATTGTTAAGGTAACATGGTATATGTACGTTATTAAGCTTTAAGCACCTGGAGGGCAGCACCAGTTATGCATACAATACATACTGTATGTGTGTGACAATGTACAATCAGCTAGAACTATTACATCTAAACAGAGGAACAGAATGGAAAAGAATAATGTCACACTCTGGAAAATTACATTAACGGGCCAGCAGGGGGAAAAAGGATTGCCAAATCGGGCGTCCGCTGGTGAAAGACCCGCATGCCACACTGTGTTGAACTGGATGGCCAGTTCCAAGTAGGAATGGAGAGACAAAGCCTTTTCTTTTTTTATTCATCTTCTTTTTTTTGGTTCAGAGTGAGCTTCATCCTTCTCGCACAACTAGCTCCTCCACTTTCCCCCGCTTGGCCTATTGTGTTCGTCACTGGAGTGGAACACCTGTGTATTGCAGGGGCTGAAGAGGGATATCTATCATGTCAACTCAATCACCCTCCACAGACCGACTTTATTTTTCCCTCAGTTCAGAACAACCCTTGAAACAGGTCTGATGATAGTGCTGTCCGTTATGCAGTCAGTACCCATCTCTGCCAGCCTCTGTATGTCATGGTGTGCAACTCTTACTTAAGGTTGACCGTTATTACCCTGTAGTTACCTAGTGTGATGCTCATACAGTTATGACAACATACAGTTGAAGTCGGAAGTTTACATACACTTAGGTTGAAAAACTAATTTTTAACCACTCCACAGATTTCATGTTAGCAAACTATAGTGTTGGCAAGTCAGTTAGGACATCTACTTTGTGCATGACATGTTAATTTTCCAACAATTGTTTACAGATTTTAATTCACTATATCACACTTCAAGTGGTTCAGAAGTTTACATCCAATAAGTTGACTGTGCCTTTAAATTTTTAAAAAGAAATCCTTTGCAAGCCATGACTTCCTCATGTCTGTGACCCAACAACATCAAAATACTCTTGATATCTTATTTTCTGGTACTCTTACAAGCAATACTATAACGTCTTTGCATTTGAATGGATCTCTATGGGAATTGGGGGGTGGGACTAGATTTAGCTGTAAATTATGCTGGAACAGTATGGAATGATCACATTTTCTTAAGGCATATTCTTCCTTTCTCTAGTAGATGGCAAGTAATGAGATTGATCATTGAATCAAAATGTCACAGAATACTAGCTTGTATTTGAGGTTTTGTCACTCCAACCTCTTCTGTCAATTTAGTAGAGCACAGACACACAGGTGCTGTGCTCAAAGCATATGTTCTCCTGAAACATACGCTTCTGTCAGCGACTGTTTCTTTTCTCTCTGCAGTCCACCTGTTCAGCTCACACAGTGATTGGAGGAGTGCACTTTGTGCACAGCTTTTGCAGACAGGCCAGTGGCACCTGATTGGCCATTGTGGGTTCGCTGGGGCAATGCATGGCCAACCCACCAGCTGAATCCCTCCCTCCCTGATGCAATGGTCAATCATGCACCACCATGTAGGAATGATGACCACATTCAGCACCGGAACAGCCTTGAATCGACACCAGACCTTCTGAGTGATTTTACATTGGTCTCTGGCACCAGTATATAGGGAACACTAAGAAAGGACACACCCTCTCTTCTAGATATCCAAGAGTGATAAGTTAAACCTGTAATTCAGAAAGAAATACTGTAAGACGATGGGGATAATTTAATTGACAGAGCCATTGGCCACTTCTGTGATCACAGAGGCATTTAAATCACAAAGCAGAAGGACATGTAGGGGCAGTGTCATGCATAAAGTCATCCATACACCCTCTTGGATGCATCTGTTTATAGAAACAATAGAAAATAGAAAAATATGAGCACTCCATTGGTAAATTTTTGATATTTCATTAAATTCTCGAAATACCTCCCCAATAAGTGCTACACTCCATGTATGAATGCATTTTGTTAATTTGTAGGTGAATGGTGTTTGACAGTAAAAATGTCATACACGGTTACATAAAGACCATGATTTTCGTATTTCGGATGCATTTCCTCCATAAACCAAGAAAATAAACATGGTCGGAGATGTCAAGGTAAAAGTGAAACCTTTCAAGCCAATCGTATTCCATTTGTGATTCCCTGCTGTGAAAAAAGTGGAGGCAAAGGCAGATGTTTATTCAGCTCTTGCACTGGCCTTTTTCACTTGACAGAAACAGCGACATTTAGGCCTCATAAAAAAAAACGTCTGATAGTAGCACGCCTTTCAATGCCCCAGCCCCACACCATGCATACAGACGGAGGGCTCTGCACAGCTGGTCGAAACTGCACTTTTTTTCTCATTGTATTAAATTTCACATTTTACCTTAGCCTTTCCCTAAAAATATGCTTTGAGGGAAGCAGACTGTTTTTAATTTGGGGACGTGTGATGTCTCATTGTGACTGTGGAATGCTTCCAGGTATTGTAGGTTTGTGTACACTGGTGTCTTATTAGGCAATAAAAAACAATTCTATTTAAAATCTCCAGGAACAATGTCAAAGCATTGTGGGGGAAAAAAGCCAATTTATAAGCAGTCATGTATTTTTGAGAGAGATTATGTAATGCTAGAAACACACTACATCGCACCCTGTGGCACTCCGTTGTTGAGCAGGGCTGTAATTATTAAATGCTGTAAGTTATTATAATATGCACTAGGTCAGACAAGTTCATATTTCTCCAAGGTATATGTGAAGAGTTTGGTCCATGTAACTATAATTTGAATTTGACAGAAACCGTTTCCAATACGTCCTGAGAGTACAAATCGAAATGCTCCATCAGAGAACAAGTGCTTTTTTATGAATTACAAAGCTTAGTTTTGCCTCATGAGATGTTTACAGTTTCATAGTAGTTTAGAGGAAGTATGGAGGATTATGTATTAGTTAAAACACAGAAACCATGATATGGCTTTAACACTACACAGCATTATAAAAACATTTTTTTCAAAGCCTTCCTATTATGTGTGGGCGTGTGAGTCTGTATGACTAGGTGATTTTCTTCAGCGCTCGCCTTCAAAACATCCAAGAGAATTAGGAAATATGTGTAAAAAATATACAGTATTTGGAACTTCTATGATTTTTTTTTTTTTAATATATTGACCCGTAGCAACACCTTAAAGGGATAGTTTGGAATTTTGGACAATGTCTCAATTATGACTTACCCATGATGTAGTTGATTGATGGAAACCATTTTCAGCTAATTCCATGCTGTCCCTTCTTTTGGACATACACACGTTTCTAATGCTAACGCAACTCTAAGGTATCGAGTAGCATCGACTACCAAATGCACTTAAACACTCCACAGTGCACCCAAAGCAAATAAAATACGACGACTGTCTATCGGGGTTATTTTCAGTGATTATACCATAATTTTTCAAGTCAAATTATCGTTGAATCCTTTACTTTGTGCTCACCTAAATTCTCAGTGGAAGTACGGCGGCGGAGCTAGCTGTAGATTAGCCAGGGTATCTGCCTGTAGGCTATCTGCTGTACTCCACAGTTGCCGACACAATCCGTTTTGCCGTAAAGTTACATATTTGGTAGACAACAAGTCAGCTAAACACAAACATGCTACAGAATAACACAGCATATACAAGCAAGCACACTGGCTACCAATTTGCAGGAAAAGTTTGACCACTTCCATGACTTCCCAATCGTGGCACGCATCACGCATGCAATCATTTATTAGTTACCTGCTCGTCAGTTGTTTTCGGTGCATAAAGAAAAACAGGTGAAGGCACAGCAGTCTCCTTCAGTAGAGGGTGTCCCGACCGTCCTTTTTTGATTTTAACATAGTCATCCACCGTGAAATGGTCACCACACACTTTTAACTTTTTTAGAGTCTCAATTGGTGACATCCATGCAAGCAGCAAGAAGCCACAGCTGTTTTCTTTGTTGATCTTCCACTGGAAATTGGTGAAAACTTTGTGGTTGATTTGAACAACCTTGAAATACACACCGAAATACCATCTTACCGGAACGTTAGCTAACAATACTACGAGTCTGATTCTTTCACACGCGCGATATTGTTTTTGGCCGGCAGAGCTATAGGCTACTTTACGTTACCTACTAAACTAACGCCGTACTTCCACTGAGAATTTATGTCAGCACAAAGTAAAGGATTCAACGATAGTTTGACTTGAAAAATGATGGTATAATCACTGAATAACCCCGATAGACTGCCGTCGTATTTTATTTGCTTTTGGTGCACTGTGGAGTGTTTAAGTGCGTTTGGTAGTGGATGCTACTCGATACCTCAGAGTTGAGCTAGCATTAGCAATGTGTGTACGTCCAAAAGAAGGGACAGCATGGAATTATCTGAAAATGGTTTCCATCAATCAACTACATCATGGGTAAGTTGTAATTGAGACATTATGTTCCAAATTCCGAACTATCCCTTTTAAAACAAATGGCAATCTAACATAATAGAGCTGTACAACGTGACCTCTCTATTCCCTGCATTTTTATTTTTCCTATATTCCACGTAGGCTACAACCTTATTTATATCGGTTTCAGACACTGGTTTGGTGTTTTACCATCAAAATATGGAGAATAATTCCAGTTTTTTTTCTTTTTCTCAGACTTAATATATCATAATCCAGGCCTCATGACAGTACCTATGGAAAAAAAACAAAAAAAAAACAAGAAGAGCCTCTGACCACTCTGCAAATATCGCAGCCTAATTCAGATTTTAATAGGATAAATAAATTTGCAACGCATAAAGCATGGATTTTTGAACCCTGGTCCCAGTGGGCACCAGCCATTTTTAATTTAACTAATGTCTCATTTCATTAGGATGAGGAGATTATGCGACACAAATCATTTGACAATGCATATACAATCAATAGAATTGGGAGTCTGAACTGACATCTTTATGACAAGGGTACATATTGCAATATTTGGTTTTGATTACAGGGGGCTGTGTGTAGTCGTCAGGATTGATGCTTCTGTGGGTGTAAGCATTCCTTGACAGGAGAGCGATTGTATCAGGAAGCCAGACAATTTGCAGATAAATTACTGCAAATGGTATTTCAGGCACAAAACAAAAAAAAAAAAGAATTGCGTGTGAGGTGGTGAACCATCTAATGATTGCACACTTACTGTAAGTCATTACTGGGAGATGGGAGAGTACATTCTGTGGTGTTTTGCTGTGGAGAAGAGCTTAAACAATGGGACAAGCCACACACCACCCCCCCCCCCCCCCCCTCCCACACACACTGACTGACACAAATGCAGACACAATACCTGCTTTAAACCACAGCACAAACACATTTTCTCACCCACCACCCCCCCCCCCCCCATAAAACACCACCATGCATTATCCTTTGAAATAACGGCTGAACTACTACGGGTGATTATCGTATAGAAATGCCAATGCCATCCAAGCAATTCCCACACAGAAACAAGATCCATACCCTCTGTCTTTTATATCGCTGCCTAAAGAAATTCACAGCAAACAAAATAATAAAAAACTGACTTCATTGTCAGAAAGCACTACACGAGGGCCATGTTTTTTTTGTTTTTTTTTTAAATCCTGAAACATTGCATTTGGCTGAATCCCCTTCTGAGGTTAAGGTTTTGTTTTTAAGGGAAGGGCTTTGGGACCACAAACAAATGGACATGAACCAATAAAAAAACCACTCATTTACCAATATTTAACAGAGAAGCTCTGAAGGGACCGCAGGCTATGCGGGGGTGGAAGACGCACATCTCATTGGATCTCATTGGTTCATGGGATGAGATGCAGAAAGGAAGAAAGTATGAGATCATTCCCCACAGTGAGTTGGAGCTGGAACACTCATGTAGCCTCCTTGTACCTGGGAGGGGATTCATCATTTTATTCAACGTTTCCCAAACGGTCATTCACAATTTTTTCTCCCCCTTTTTATGCGTAAGGCTTATTGAATCTGCATTTTAACAGCAAGACATCAAATAAATGCAGTGTGATTTCTGCTTTGCCAGAGTGTGTTTTTAGTAGTGCGTGTCTACACATTTATTAACAAGTCACAAGAGCATTTTTCTCTGTGGAAAAATCTACCTGGTGCAGTTTAAACTGAATGTAACACTAAATACTCCTCCACCTGTTTGATTGCACTGATCATGGGTGCTGTAACCACAAGGTATATCCAGAGAGGGTATATCTTTGGTATATCCCCCATCCCACAGGCTATGGAGCTATGGTCTTTCCTGTACAATATATGAAATTAAAATCACAGAAATGTAAGGATATACTTGTTTGCCCATGGTGCTGCTGTGTTTGGTTAATGCTGATTAATCTCTGTGAAAAGCTGAGGGTGTGTTGTAGACTTAATTATGCCCACTGGCAGAAGTGAATGGCTTGTATCACATTTTCGCTGGTGCTTCCAATCATAAGTATGAATTATTAAGTCTGAAAATATTATTCAAACATTATGCAAATTATGTTTGTGCAATGCCCATTATCTAAAAGAAGAATTACAGTGAATGCAGTATGAAAAAGGAGATTATTATTATTACTATTAACAATAATAATAATGGTTATCAATAATAATAATTTTTACATTGAGAAGCAGTGACACTTCAAAATAAAACGAGAGTCGAAAGACAAAGGAGTGAATCCAGGCCATAGCTGTTTAAGGATGATGTGGTAGATCTGTACAATAATGCACAGCGAATGGAAACGTAGAACAAGTCTCAGTAATAAAATAGACTTTAGGGGAGCACTCTTCTGAGGCAAAGTGCATTTCATTTTAAAATCAAAATGTCGGTATGTGACTGCTCATCTGTGCCTGTGAGGCCTGGTTCTGTATCACTTTTATTTAACTGTAATATTAAAGGATAAGTTCGCTATTTTGGACCTTGGACCCTATTTGCGGTCTGTCTTCCATGAACCTGACACATTGAGTCCATATTTTCGCTGATCGGTCCAGTATTGAGCTAGCTACAGATTTCCTGTAGGCTCTCACTGGGCTACAATAGAAGTGAACGGGGCAATTAGAAATGTTATGGAAAAACAACGATAAATGTGCTTTTATAGCTCAGTGTGTATTCTTACGGTCTCAGTATGCTCTCCTGTGAAATGTAGGCTATCGCAAACGCAAACCGAACGTTGAAACAACAGTTCCATTTGAAACAGAACTATTTCTCCGACCGCACTACCTCGCACTGTAAACTTCCGCAGTCTAGCTACGTTGTAGAGAGGCCGCTTGAAAAGCAATTGATCACAAATCCTGACCTCCCGTTGGAGTTTACTAGCTAGTAGCCTACAGCAGAACTATTTGTAACGCAGTGTTTATAATCATCATTTGTAATAATTTACATTACCTGCGCAACTTCAGCCTCTCTCTCTTCTCTTGCTCTCTTATCATCCATCTCTAGTTGTAGTTCCGTGTCCGTGTATTCTGGCTCAAATCTGTAGCCAGTAACGTCAAAGTCAAAATCGAATTCTTCGTCTTCGTAATCATTATAGTCATCCATCATCCAAGTTTTTTTTGTGGAAATTGTAGCCTACGTTGCTGCAGGTAAACAAACGCAGACTGCTCACATAGATAGTTTCGTAAACGGCCGGCACACCTTCCCGCTCCCCCACCCCCGACACATAGTACTCCGCGGGAGCAGCGAAAACAAGCAACAGAGAAATGCTTACTTCCAAGCCATGCCAAGCACGTAAAAATGTTCGGATTGAGATACATTTCACAGGAGAGCATAGTGAGACCGGTACCAATACACCCTGAGCTTCCCGTCTCATTTATTGTACATGAAAGCACATTTATCGTTGTTTTTCCATAATATTTCTAATTGCCCCGTTGACTTCTATTGTAGCCCAGTGAGAGCCTACAGGAAATCTGTAGCTAGCTCAATACTGGACCGATCAGCGAAAATATGGACTCAATGTGTCAGGTTCATGGAAGACAGACCGCAAATAGGGTCCAAGGTCCAAAATAGCGAACTTATCCTTTAACCCATCTTAAAACATTTGAAATGCCTCAGAGAATGTCTGTGGTTCCTCAGAAACAAAAAAGGTTTTAGAAATTGATTCACAATACTGTCATGTCATTGCAAATAATGCCTTTCCTTTTGCTGAGCTGATCCATTGGAGTTAGGGGAGCATTTATTCTAATGAATATTCACTGTGCTTAAACATTAGATCATCTGAAAAAAGTCTGAGTGAGAGCCAGGAGGCTTTCCTCATATCCACCACTCTCCTTTTAATCATCAGTGTTGCAGGTGATAAAGCAAACTCACCTGGTGACCAACATCTCTCAAACTAAAAGCACTTGAGTGACATTACGCATCTGAAAGTCTGCCACTCTGTAAAAACAACCCCAGACTCTTTTTTCCTGTTCTCTCGTTTCCAACGGCTCACACAAGCAGCAGAAATAGCTTCCTCCCTGCATATTCAAAAAAGACAACATACACGAAAGAAATGTTATTGCGTAGCAAGATGTCCATTTACGTAGGGGGCCAAAAACAACCAAGGAGCGAGCAGTTAGTTTGAGTGGAGGCTCTCCACAGAAGCCACAGTGCACGCGCTGCTCACCACCCTCCGCTTCTACATTCTTGCATAGTGAGCACTCATTTGTAAGGTGGGGGTTCCCAAATCCTTATTGATTTTTGTCCTGTCTAAATCATGAGCGATCGGGACGGTAATTCAGTGCCGCTGGTTTCACCTGCACGGGCGGTTGGCATCACAAATTAACCACCGCGTCTTGATTGTTTGATCAGCTCAGGAAATTGGGGAAACGTTAACGGTGCCGGGGGGTGTACGTGCTAAAGGGCAATGACACAGGAGATAAAGCATTTAAACGGGACAGGGCAGCACATTTCAGTGTCCGCACGCTGTCTGGCAGTGATTAACTGTGCCACAGCAGCACAATGTTTTGACTGCCGTCAGCTCGGAAAAGATAGATGTACGTAGAGGCAGGTTTTTTTTTTTTTTTTTCTGCTTTGCATTCTGTTCTGCTGACAAAATAAATAAATAGACAAATAATGAAATAAAACAGGAAAGTTCTGTTGCTTGAAAATGTTAATTAGCAGGTATGGGTGGGTGTTTAGAAAGTTCAGCATATTCATTCCACACACACATCTATGTTCTGCATAAACCTGTTGTGTATGTAAATATTTATGCATTTTGCACATGCGGTGCAGTGTAAGTATGTGTGTGTGTGTGTGTGTGTGTGTGTTGGGGGGGGGGGGGGGTTTGCAGGGAGGTGAATCTGTTTTAATAACAATTATTTCTGCTGTATAACACTGCCAATGCTTCTCCATTTGTACTTCCATCTCTTTAAATCCATTGTGTGTGTGTGTGTGTGTGTGTGTGTGTGTGTGTGTGTGTGTGTGTGTGTGTGTGTGTGTGTGTGTGTGTGTGTGTGTGTGTGTCTGCAGCAAGTTGGGGGCTTTCAATTCAGTAGAACTGGATTGAAGCTATTTTTCAGACAGCATGTTAACCCTTCTGGAATTCCAGGTAGTTCATTGAAAGGTAACTGTAAAACTATGCCCCTCAAGGATTTCAATACAGGCCTACATATTCACTCAGAGAACCAACCTGAATATTACAGTGCTAGTGCTGGGATAAATTATGAAATATTCTATTCTGAAGAATTACTATTATTTAGTTTGCTAAGGTACTGTGGCATAATCTGCTTATTTGTACTTGTTACATTCTGTATTTGAATTGGTTGTAAGGCATGCAAGAAAAAGCAGACAACTTAGATTTAACCCACGTGAAGGAGATATTCACACAGGTATGAAATGGATCCACATGTACTAGCCAGCATGCTGGAAGCAAAAAAATGGTTTCTTTGAGTTAGAACACAGCCCTCAGAATGCACTTTCAAGGAAGACAACACTTGTGCAGTAATCATGAGCCATGAATCAGATTTCACAGTTGCTCAAAAGTTAAGAATTGAGGAAGAAGAAAAAAAAGGGCAAAAAAAATTCTGAGAGAAATGAGGTACTTCTGCAGGTCATATTTCTCTCCATTGCATCGCTTTCACATCCGTTATGCTCTTTATCATTTTATTTATGATTTCTGACGCATTATTAAAGATGAATCCACCGGTAATACTCAGAGCTTCCGTTCCAGATTGGTTCTTTACCGGATGCCTGTATGGTTTTCATGCTCAAGTATACTGCTGTCTGCCATAATCATGAAAGATTTCCTTTTGTAAGTGTAGGGGATGCATGGATAAGAAGCTTGTGTCACCTGACCTCCTGTAGGCCCCAAAGTGACTAATGTCTAGAAGTGAACCCTACCAGTTTGTCAGGCAGGCTTTTAACAACTGGATAGAAATTATTTACAACTGATCAAAAAAGTGACTGCTCATTGTGGCAGCGAACCTCCTTAAATGGGGAGTGGGGGTGTTAGCTCAACATATTTGACCCAGTGTTACTGTTCCTCAACTGCTCTCAGATTTTAGTTGACCAGCACACATCCTAACAATGTAACATATTGCAGGATTAATAAAATTGACTTAAATTCCTTCACAGATGAGTGTCACGGTAATTTCACTGACTGCCCCCTTTATTCTTAATTATACAGTGTGCCTTCTTTTCCAACAATCGCTCTTTGAAAATCATCTACGAGGTTTTGTGACCCAGTGGACATTCAAACACTTATTTCCTGAAAATAGAAAAGGAAAATATGGAAGCTGTGCAGTCACTTCATAATGAGGCAATTACAGGGACAAACGTGATATAACAAAGGCAGCCCTGCCCTTCAGGATTTGTGGTCTGTCAGTGTCTTTTCTGCAAGATTAGAGTATATGCGTTACATAGTGTCATTCTGACAGTATACTCTGTTTAAATTTACAGTATGCATTTCTTAGGGCTGTTTCACACATGATGGTCTGCTTCTAGTCCGCTTCCTTGGTTCACACCAGATGCGAGAATGATACATTGTTTCGTTTTTCAGCTGTTTCGGTTCCCTTTCACACCTATTCGTTTGCTCTGGTCCGAATCACTTGATGAAGCGAACCAAAATTCAGCCGCACAAGACACATGAGAACCGGTTAGATGTGGGGGCGGGAGGAATAACGTAGTTCCTGCTCTCCAATTGGTCAGAATTTCCATGTGGGAAAACTCGAAAGAAACTCCGGGAAGTAGAAGAGCAGTCAACACACCACAAGTAATTTCGCTGTGATTTCACAATGGAGACAACTGTGCGGGTTGATTTTGGTGTTGGTCATCGGTTATTACATCGTTTGCATTTATCACTTTAGGCAAACGATACAGTTTGAAAACGAGGCACGGCTGTGGCTGGAAAATAATGTCCTGATGCACTGGAGACGCGTTTGTCCGCGATTACTCGGATTCGTCATGCTCGCATGTTGTTGTTGCGAAAGGGGAAATGCTTGTCTTCCTCATCCCATAATGCACATCGTAGCTGGCTACAGGACCTCGTTTAGTCCAAAAATGCGCAGTGCTTTCTGCAGTTGGGTCGGACCGAGGTCGGATCACGTTCTCACCACAAACGAACCGCACTAGAGTTCGTTTGGAAGCGTACAGAGACCACCTCTTCAACAAGGTCTCGCTCCGCTTGTTTGGTCCGCTTTTGGTGCGCACCGAGTACGATTGCTGTGTTCACACCTGCCCAAACGAACCGCAGCAAGGGGGAAAACGAAACGGAGTTTGATTCAATCGAACCAAACAAGGCAGGTGTGAAACAGCCCTTAGTCTCAGTTTAGTTTCCAGTTCCAAAAATAGATTGAAAGCTCACCACCATTGTCATTACTGATGGTATAAAATACAAGTTGGATTTGCTCATACTTTATCAAGCCTTATGCAGGTTTAGCATAGTTCATAGCTAATACCTAATACCTAGCTATAAACCATTGGCTCTCTGTCCTGGGCCCCCCTATGTATGCTGGTTTTCGTTCAAACCACAGTTGCAATCCCACAAATTTAACAAGCTGTGATTTTTTTTCTTATTAGGTGTATTAGGCTTTTCATGTTTAGAGGGATTATGTACCCTCTTAATCCTCAAGTGCCCAACATATTTATCATACACAAATGACCAAGTGGGGTCAGATATGTCCCTGCAAAAACATAACGCCAGAATGAATTGGACAAAACATTTAATTTGAATAAAAAATACAATATTAATGTATTTCTCTTACAATTACTTCACATTCTGAACTTTTCTAAAATCAGCTAATTTGTATTTCAGCCATATTTTGGAAAGGAAACCTCATCCAACTTAGACGTTAATGTTAAAATACCATCACACTAATATTTGGAAATAAATAGTAATTGAAACTATTCCATATTTTGTTTGTTTTAAACGAATAATAATTAACCTTTATATGAGAACACCGCCTGAACATGACTCATCAGATATGACCCTGATTTTAAACTGTTACGATTCTGATAAGAACCCAGACACGGACCACAGGATCAGGCAAAGAACGTTGTTTATTCAGTCCAAAATCACAAGCCAGGTAATCAGAAATGCTGACATTACAAAAACGAGAGCCAGGAGAATAGTCGGTGGAATGCAAAAGATCAAAAACCAGGAAATCACAGGCAGCAGTACACAAGGGCTAGTCGAGAGAGTAGTCAAAAAACGTAGCAAAGTTCAAATCAAAAATAACACAGTAAACAAACAGAAGGGAAAGGCAGGCTTGTAGTCATACAGAAAAAAAGTCTAGCAATACTCTCAATACACTCAGGCTTACAGGAAATCAGCACAGAGGAATGATCAATGTTCTGACAAAGTAACACTGGACACTGAGGGCTTATAAACACTGGGGAAGGATAAGACAAAGGAGGGTCAGGTGTGCGAGAGGGCGGGGTTACAAACAAGACAAAGGTGATAACAATGGGAATCAATAATACAATAATAGGGGAATGACAAAGACGTGGACCGGATTCACGAAAACACATTGAAGACAACACAGCCTGGATCAGAGGCTCAGACTCGTGCTCAGATTGGTAGGCGGAGAGACAGGTGCAGTCAATATGTGAAGGCAGCAGGAGTCAGGTAAAGCACACGAGAATGGAATGTTACAGCGTAGAAGATATGTTAGTATCAATTAGTAAATAACTACAATACGGGGGTTAGTCTTGTTAAGTAACACATATACATTAGTAGATTTAGTAAGTGTAACTTAAACTAGATAACCACAAGTGCAATAAGTAATTGTTAATAGTATCTACAGTTTAATACAAAAGACTGAAGAAAGAATACGAGACACGAAGGAAGGCGGAAATCCCGAATACTTCCGAAATCACCCGAATAGTGCCAGCACGATACAGGGGAGTGACAACTCGGAACACAGCACACAGACAGACCGGGGAACTGAGGGAAACGCATACTGTACGGGAACCATTTCAGAATATGAAAAATAATAAAGTACAAAAAAAACACGAAAATAAACAATACACAGAACAGAAAAACCAGGAACGTTACAGAAACTTGTAAAAACATAACCTATTTAATGTAATCTTATTAAAAGAAAGGTTCTTTTTAAATGTCAATTTTAGCATTTTGCAATGCATTTCTTTGTATTTTTTAAATGGGTGCAAAGAAAAAACTTATTTTTCACGTCTCAAAATAAAAATGAAAACTGCATTGACCTGTATTTTACAGGCAGTCAGTGCACACAGGTCATTCCACACCACACAATTGATAACCTATTTATCTAGTGCTGATTACGTGGCCCACTTGACTCTTCCTGTCTGTACTTTTAATTTATTTGAATTTATTTGCCCGCCCAATGCATGCTGCGATACATTTAAGAAATGGAACAACAGTGGTATGTAGAAACCTTTTTTGCCTGATAATATCCCAACTAGTGCTGATCAAGCTGATATGCAGTTTTCCATGCTTTCTGACGTGGTGCAGTAGGATATTTGTGATGTAGAGACTGTTATGGATGGATCACTTTAAGGGTTGTTTCTCCTGACAAATTTGAAAAATAAGTCAGGAGAAGAAACCCTTCAAGTTATCCATCCATATCTACTGCATATCTAGCAGCAGAGTGATGGTTTAAGGCTTGTTTGATACATCAGACCCTTGATGACTTCGAGCCATTTAGCCAACCATGTGTTCCATACTGTTCCAGTGTAATTTACAGCTAAATCTAGTCCCACCCCACAATTCCCATAGAGATCCATTCAAATGCAGAGAGGTTATCGTATCGCTTGTAGGAGTACCAGACAATAAGATATCAAGAGTATTTTGATGTTGTTGGGTCACAGACATCAGGAAGTCATGGCATGCAAAGGATATGCGACCAAATATTAAAAGTTTAAAGGCACAGTCTACTTAGTGTATGTAAACTTCTGACCCAATGGAATTGTGATATAGTGAATTAAAAGTGAAATAATCTGCCTGTAAACAATTGTTGGAAAAAGTACTTGTGTCATGCACAAAGTAGATGTCCTAACTTACTTGCCAACACCATAGTCCTAACATGAAATCTGTGGTAAAAATTGACTTTATATTTGCATGCCATGACTTACTTTATTCTACATATGTTAAACTGTCCAATATTTTTTGATGCCTGGAAAGGAAATGGGGGGGGGGGGGGGGCGTACAGAACCAAAATAACAAAAAGTGTGTCACTGTCCAATGAATTATGGTGCTCACTGTAGATCATATGTCATGAATCTGGAAACAATCCATACTTGAAGTTAAAATGTATATGGAACTGGAAAAAACTTCTTTATTAACGGTCAGGGGCACGAGGAGTCACGCCTTGAAGAAGAAATGGCGACCTCCTTCCTACCACTGGCCGACGGGGTTGTGTAGCGGCAAAATCTCAGCAGTACACAGGGAATTGAATCGTACTAGGGTACAATTGGCTACTAAATTGTGAGAAAACAGGGAAATCAGAATCAAATAATAAAAAAAGATTAATACTTAATCTAGCTCAAATTCTACAACTCATCATTAGGGGCGGCAGTGTAGTATAATGGTTAAGGAACTGGCCTTGTAACTGAAAGGTTGCAGGTTTGATTCCCAGGGAGGACACTGCCGTTGTACCCTTGAGCAAGGTACTTAACCTGAGTCGCTTCAGTATATATCCAGCTGTATAATTGGATAATATATGTAAAAGAAATGCTAAAAAAAAAAAGTTGTGTAAGTCGCTCTGGATAAGAGCGTCTGCTAAATGCCTGTAATGTCATCGCTAAAGTAGACATAGGGATATGTCGGGCATGACATGGACTAACACTTTTGATGGGTCACATTTCTGTTAATGGTACAGTTTTTAAATAAACCCTTATAATTCTACGATAACATAAATTAATTGGCCATTGACATTACATTGGGGCATGAAACTGCTAGCAACATAATGCTAATTCAACGTTTTACTATAGTTTGACTCCCCCTCGTGTGCACTCACGCTCACTCTGCTTACATTCTTTGCAACTCTATTCATTCTCCTTTCGCAATTTCTTACCAATATCTTCATTGGTTCAAAGGAGAGATGGACCATTCTGTGTCATGTCCATATAGTTACTCTTTCACATTTGAAATGGTCGATTTTCTTGCTGTTCTGAGACAATTTAAGCAGCATACTTTGCGAGTTATATAGGTATCGAAAACAGTGTTGACAGAAAAAAGCCCTGGGAATACAAATATATAGTCAATATAGAGATGATGTCCAGGACAGCATTTTGTAGGTTTGGGCTTATGGCACTGTTGCCCCGGTAACAACTAAAATGTGCTTCTTTTTGAATTTTTTTAAATTCAGACTTTGACAAGGAAAAAAGCTGACAGGAAGGATCCATTTCAGATTAAAGATGCAATATCTGCATTACATGTAGCTGTGATTCACCTATGTTATAAGAACAGAAGACTACATAATTTAATCAATCAGTGAACATATATTCATCATCCCAATGGACAATCTGTTAGGCAGTCAACATATATACACACACACATATATTGAACAGTATGATCAATACATGACAGGACAAAAGAACAAGAGGGATGAACTACATACCCTGTAGGCCTCCACTGTCAAAAGTAACCCACTTATGTGTAGGCGCACTCACACACATGCACAGGCTGTACAGGAGGCAAAGACATCTGGAAACACGCGCATACACACACATACACGCTGTTATGTCTCCGTGTGTGTTTTGCGCTTGCTCTCTCTCTCTGTTTGTCTCTCTCTCCTCAGTCTGCTGCCATTCGCCCAGTCAGTCCTGTCAATCATCATTCCAGAAGCATCACTATCCAACTTCCACCAATTCGAGGGTGCCCACCGGCCACGTCATCTCCAGCGCATTTCATGTCATTCTGCACTGTGTTGTTCTGTTTACGGTTTTTCTAGTGTTAACGTCTTCATGTTAATCCGATTTGTGTGTTTGTAGTTTTTCCATTAAACCCTTGTCTTACCCTGCTGTTGTCCCACTATTAGTCACACCGAGGCGTTGGGATAGGTAAGATAGAGGCCACTCTACATTACACGTAGGATTCTGTAACTGTGTATAGACACATTAGGATAGGAGTGGTTGCCACCCCTTGTATTCAGGTTTTGGTTAGTTAGAGTAGGTAGCTAGGCTTTTGTTTGGATTTACATAGCTAGGTAGTCTACTACTTTTTGTTATAGCTAGCCTGTTAGGTTTTGCCTGTTTCTTTCCTTTGGCAACACTCAAAGTCCTAGTCCTCGGTTGTGTGTGTGTCATTGTAAATATTGTATATTAGGGGTGTAACGGTACACATATTCGTACCGAACCGTTCGGTACATAGCTTTCTGTTCGGTGCATATTGTGAGCCGAATGAATAGTCTAGCTTTAACCACGCACGTGCAGAACTTAAATTCAAAACTCCGAGTTCCCCCCCGAAGACATAACTTTCACAAAGAGCCAGATGTTTTTAGTTCAGGCCATGAGCACAGAAACTGAATTAATGCTGCATTCATTTTTTTCATTTCCAACTAGAAATCCCGATATCTGACAACGAAAAATGTAATAAAACGCCCTTCGAACTAGGAGTTCCATGTCGGAAATCATGGATCGGGAAATCATGAACCCCGACTAGGAAGAACTTGACATCACATTATCATGGCAGCTCACACCACGACCCACATTGTGAACAGTAAACAAACATGACTTTTAGACAATTTTAGCTTTTAAAACACTTCAGCTTTCATTTCTCAGCATTAAATGCTTTTGTATCTGCCAACATACCGATACAGAATGATAAACATATACAATTAAAAGTTAAAACATTGTAGTAGTTGTTAGCGGTTTTAGCTTTATTTGCTAGCAAAGCCAAAACTTCCCTGCGAAGGGCGTGCATGACGCCAAGTCCCCAGTTGTGCACCGTGAACACGGTGATGTCAGTAATGACGCGGAAACAACGGGTTTCCCACATACGACCGCCGACCATAAACGGATGCAGGGTTAGCACAGCCCAGCCTCATCAGTATGGCGAACTGGTACAAGGAAAAACAGAGCAGAGTGCAAACCCAGCTCCCCATGGCATTGAAGGTGCCACTAATTCAGACCGGGCAAAAGCAATAACAAACGCCATAGCTTTTAAGAAAGAAAGATATGTGCCTTCCTTTGTTCAGGAAATTATGGCCAATTAGCCACTGTTTAAAAGTTTATAACTTGATAATAAATGAAAAGCAATTTTATGTTTTGCAGTTCTTTTTTTTTTTGCTGTACCGAAAACATACCGAGTCGTGACTTCAAACCCGAGGTACGTACCGAACCATGACTTTTGTGTACTGTTACACCCGTATTGTGTGTATATATATATACAGTCAAGCCGGAAAGTCTGAACACTCCTTTCACCTTCTCCACATTTTATTACGTTACAGACTTATACTCCAATAGATTGAGTTCATTTTTTGCCTCAAACATCTACACACAATAGCCAATAATGACGAAGTGAAAACAGGTTTTTAGAAAATATGCAATTTTATTTTACTGACAAAAATAGGTTTTTTAGGGGTTACATATCTGTACACACCCTTAGCCTAATACTTGGTTGCTGCACCTTTGGCAGCGATTACAGCTTCAAGGCGTCTTGGGAAAGAAGCTACGAGCTTGGCACACTTGTTTCTGGACTTTTTTGCCCATTCCTCTTGTCATATCCTTGCAAGCTCCGTCAGGTTGGATGGGGTCGGTACACAGCCATTTTCAGCTCTTTCCACAGATGTTCAATTAGATTCAGGTCTGGGCTCTGGCTGGGCCACTCAAGGACATGCACAGACTTTCTCAGAAGCCACTCCTTTGTTCTCTTGGCTGTGTGCTTCGGGTCGTTGTCATGTTGGAAGGTAAACCTTCGCCCTAGTCTGAAGTCCAGAGCGCTCTGGAGCAGGTTTTCTTCAAGGATCTCAGTGTACTTAGCTGCATTCATCTTTCCCTCTATCAGGACTAGTCGCCCCATTCCCGCTGCTGAAAAACATCCCCACATCATGATGCTGCCACCGCCATGCTTCACTGTAGGGATGGTATTAGCCAGGTGATGAGCGGTGCCTGGTTTCCTCCAGAAGTGACGCTTGGTATTCAGGCCAAAAAGTTCAATTTTGGTTTCATCAGACCAGAGAATCTTGATTCTCATGGTTTGAGAATCCTCTAGGTGCCTTTTGGCAAACTCCAAGCGGGCTGTGATGTGCCTTTTACTAAGGAGGGGCTTCCGTCTGGCCACTCTACCATAGGCCTGATTGGTGGAGTGCTGCCTGGATGGTTGATCTTCTGAAAGGTTCTCCCATCTCCACAAGGATACGCTGGAGCTCTGTCAGAGTGACCCTCGGGTTCCTGCTCACCTCCCTGACTAAGGCCCGTCTTCCCCGATTGCTCAGTTTGGCCGGGCGGCCAGGTCTAGGAAGATTCTTGCTGGTTCCAAACTTCTTCCATTTACGAATGATGGTGGCCACTGTGCTCTTTGGGACCTGTAAAGCTGCAAAGATTTTTCCGTACCCTTCTCCAGATCTATGCCTTGACACAATCCTGTTTCTGAGGGCTGCAGATAATTCCTTTGACCCCATGGCTTGGAGTTTGCTCTGACATGCACTGTCAACTGTGGGACCTTATATAGGCAGGTGTTGGCAATCCCCAATCATGTCCAATCAATTGAATTTATCACAGATGGACTCCAATTAAGTTGTAGAAACATCTCAAGCAGTATCAGTGGAAACAAAATGCACCTCAGCTCACTTTTGGGTGTCATATCAAAGGGTGTGCACATTTGTGTATATATGATATTTAACATTTTGATTTTTAATAAATTAGCAGAAATGTCTAAAAACCTGTTTTCACTATGTCATTATGGGCTGTTTTGTGTAGAATTTTGAGACAAAAAATGAACTCAATCTATTGTAGAATATGTCTGTAACGTAATACAAGGTGGAGAAGGTGAAAGGAGTGTTCAGACTTTCCGGCTTGACTGTATATACAATATGTATATATATATATATATATATAAATATATAAATATTTTTAGCCTTTATTTGTTTCATTTTTCATAATTTTGGCTTACAGCTCCAGAAAACCCCCAAAACAGTATTTCAAGAAATTAGAATAGTGTGTCGAAAATCAGCATTTACTTCAGTTATTTCAGAGAATGAATGTTTTAGACTGAGTGTCACACTCTAATCATCTAATTTACTCAAAACACCTACAAAGTTTTCCTACAGGTGTGTCGTTAAATTGGACAGGTATCTCAGTTTGGTTCAGTATGGGGAAGACTGCAGACTTGACAATTGGCCAGAAGACCATCATTGACACCCTCCAGAAGATGGGTAAGCCACAAAAGGTAATCGCTAAGGAGGCTGGCTGTTCACAGAGTGCAGTGTCCAAGCATATCAATAGAAGGTTTAGTGGAAGGGAAAAATGTGGCAGGAGAAGGTGCACAAGCAAAAGAGATGACCGTAGGCTTCAGCGGATTGTCAAGCAAAGACGATTCCAAAATTTGGCGGAGATGCAGAGGGAGTGGACTGAGGCTGGAGTCAGTGCTTCAAAAACTACCACGTACAGAGTGTGACACTCAGTCTAAAACATTACTTCTCTGAAATAACTGAAGTAAATGCTGATTTTCGACACAGTATTCTAATTTCTTGAAATACTGTTTTGGGGGTTTTCTGGAGCTATAAGCCAAAATTATGAAAAATGAAACAAATAAAGGCTAGAAATATTTCACGTTGTGTGTAATGAATCTATAATCTATGAAAGTTTCACTTTTTGAATGGAATTATGGAAAAAAAAAAACTTTTCCATGATATTCTAATTTTTTGGAAAGGATCTGTATATACAGGTATTGTCACTATACACTTGTTTCACCTTTGTCACTAAGTACACTGTTTCACTATATCTTGTTGGCATTTGTTTATTCTCCCCCATTCACTTATCTGGAAGTTACATCTTTCCTATACCCGGTCGTTATTTTTATTATTAAGCTCACTCTTCCCTTACCTCTAGACAGTTGAGGTCGTAATGTAATACACGCACATACACGCACACACACAAATGTGCACACAAATGTGCACACATGCAGGCACACATAACATAAGCATGCATACATACGCTGATACAAGAATAGACAGACATATACAGTTGAAGTTGAAAGTTTACATACACCTTAGCCAAATCCATTTAAACTCAGTTTTTCACAATTCCTGACATTTAATCCTAGTAAACATTCCCTGTATTAGGTCAGTTAGGATCACAACTTTATTTTAAGAATGTGAAATGTCAGTATAATAGTTCTGTCAGGACAACTCACGTATTTAAATGACATGTTAAATTAATGAATGTGCTGCATAATTATTTTAGTTTGGCGGTGAATGGATCTGCTTTAGTACTGCTCCAGAGCACGGGCATCTCTCCCCGCTAAACAGGAGATGACCAGAAACCCCCCCATACTAAAGCAGATCCAAACGACAGGTGGAAGCTGGGGTGGTGGAGGGTGAGAAAAGTGAGAAAAGCTATGTGTCACGGTTCGGTACGTACCTCGGGTTTGAAGTCATGGTTCGGTATGTTTTCGGTACAGCAAAAAAAAAAAGAACTGCAAAACAGTTGTAACAACAGGGCACCTGTTGCTTCCTGAAAATCAAGAAGTCCTGAATCAATATCCCCATTGACCACTGCATGAGAAACCTGATGACAGCGGGATCGAAAAAGGACATACTCATTTTTAGTCAGTACCCAGCAACCACCATATTTTATTTATTATTATATACTGTATATTTTTTAAGCAAGTAGCAAATGTGAACAGTACAGAGATGACAGAATTTTGCACAGAACCCGCTGGACGAGTGCCGGCATCGTTCATAGCGACACCCACATTGGATATCGGTAGCAAAACCCCCCCCCCCCCCCCAAACGTTTACCCGGATATGTTATGTGACTAGTGGAGCATCCACTATACAACTCGGCAAATACCCCACTCGCTTCAAGAGATGTGACGAAATGCAATGCTATTGTATTGCTGAATCAACTTAGTCATTCTAATTTTCACGTGAACCATGCGATTTGACGCCAGGCTACACTGTGGGCGTATGGAATACCATCAGAAGCAAGCTATTAGTGTCAGCTTGCCATAAAGGATTTGATTACCATTACAATGCTTAGCCATTTGAATTATTTGCCATTAGAGATGGTTTGCCTTTAGAATAAAGCAATAAGCCCAACATCTCATCAGATATACATAGCCTATAAAGCAGAATAAGCCTTGCTGTAAGAAATTAACCCGGCGATCCAGCAATGTGCAATATACAGCAATCCATCAGATATGCAATATGAGGCGGCAAGGTGAAACTTAATAGTAGCAGCTTTACGATGCATGAGAGCTCCTGAGCCTTTGAGCACAACAAAGGTTTGATTTGTTAAAGCTATGAGACGTAGGCAGAAATCCAATGCCCAGAGTCTTCCCAAGTTTTTCCAAATTTAGCACATTTCAATTGTTCCCCTCATAAAGTATTGCCTTATGTTTTTATTCCCACATGCAGAGCTTCACATTTAATTTGCCAGGTTCTGAATTATTTTAAGAACTGTTCATATTTTATTCATATTTCAGGAAAAATCAAGTTTAGCTGAGAGCGGATTATGGTAAGCTACGGTAAGGCAATTAATAACGGAAGCAGACTCTTATGACAGTTAGGTTTTGCTCCTGAGAGGGCGTAAAACCAAATGAAAACCTCCCGTCGGCAAGAAGGTGGCCAAATTAGCTAACCGGCTGCTAGCCGAGTGCTTAATGGAGGAAAAAGTGGAAAATTCCCTCTCTGCCCCTTAGAGGCAACAAAGATTTTTTTTTTTAACTTAGGAGCGGATCAGTCTAACCGGTTTGATATGGATTTTAGAACTCTAATATCGATTACAAACTCAAGCACAATGTTATCCTCCTCCGTACTTTCCGCTAACAACTCTTCCACCAACTCTACCTCCAGAAAGGAAATGCGGGCCTAAAGCAAGCATACACAGAGCAGCAGTTGAAGCAGCACCTATGCAGAGGGAGTGATTTGCGAAAAACCAGACCCATGGTAGCATTGACTTGCGTTGAAATGGTCTGAAAGACTTATACGGGAGCAAACTGTACTGGCAGCAGGCAGGAAGTGAGCATCAAAATTAAGTCCGGTTTTGCTGTTAAGCTACGCACTAACAGTGCCCTGCCAGCACCAGTTGCAGACACCGCATACACCAATGTAGCCTCCAACTACATATAACATGCACACAATGCCGCTTTTTTAGCTTCTGAGCAGCTTTTTGTATACACTAGCATTTATTTTAGTTAGCTGCAGAGAGCACATAAAGGCCTTACGCACTGGCCATACTCTTTTACAAGAATAAATCGCATGTTGAAAACAAAATGCAAGCTCCTTATTGTTCATAAATCTTGCACATTTCTAAATGTATTTTATGAAAAGGCAGCATTTTTTATTCTGACTCCAGCCATTATATAATGCTGCTTTTGCTTTAGCTGCATTGAGCACGCATTGAGAAATAGGAAATGAGAAAACGATTCCTGCAGAGTAATGCAGTGTTTACATTTAGCCAGTGCGCATGCTCTGGTTCCAAAAAGCACCATAGGCTAACATGGCAGCCTCTGTGAATTGGCTTCATGCGCCAATGAGCAGCTCCCCTAGGAATCCACTGAACCGTCAAGCCTTCTCCAGTTCATATATATCTCGATGATACTGCTACCATGTGAACGAAGATTTTAGATTTGACAAGATATACAACTGGCGCTTTGTCCTATTTAAATTTATTTTTTGCACAAGGTGAAGTGATCAGACATGCACAGTAGTGTTTCAGTTAGCTTAGCAACTGATTACATGACGTAACCTATGCTTAGAGCGCGCGCATCAGACCGGCGCTAAAACTCAATTGACCTCCGGTCATTCAATGAGCGCCTGTAGCGCATATAGTTCTGTGGCCTGTAGTCTGTCTAATAATTCCAACTGCGGACGTTCCAGCCCCGAAGTTGGAACTTTTGCTCCGCCTACCCTTTTTTTTTGTTGGTGTGAATGCAGCATCATTGCTAGATGTCTGATGGTAAATGGGGGTAGGCAGATTTAACGAGGATTCATGCCATGGGAAGTGTACCCTTTAAAGATATCCTGATTGGTCTGTGTGAGTGAGGGCAGACGGAAGGAAAACAAACATTCAAGCACAAAGTTAGAAAGTTAGGTGCATTGCGGCTGGTTTTAAGGTCTCTCCCTCTAAACTGTAAGCTGTACAATGTTCATTGGTGTAAATAAAGAGCCACATCAACGAAACCTGCGTCCTCGCCATTTGCATGGGACCGTAACGTTGTGTCTCCAACTATGGCTCGGAGGTTAGACGGGAAAAGGTGACGCACATTTGTGGGCAAGGTAGGCTGCCAGAGAATGCAGAGCATTACATAAGCATTTGAGGTAGCCACCATGAGCGATAATAAACCAACTTAAGAATTCCAGTTTAGCTTCCGGGTTCTATATGCAGTATAAGAACAAGATCATCTCGCGGTAATAATGTGCAACATAACGTTCCCAACGGGATACAAATACCTAACATTTAACACGACAAAACAGCAGCAGAATAAACTACCGAAATATCACAAATTAGTCACAATTGCGTATTGGCTTTCACTAACCTCCTGACAGTGAATTTTCTAATGAGTAACGTTAGCCTAGCTCATCGACTAACATCCACGAAATGTAACTTTACCAAAGTCCCATTTTACTGGAGGGCGTCAGCAAAGCACAGTAGGCCATGTAAACACATCCAATTAATGTTTTAAAGCAGATGGTGTAGCTCCCGAGGGCTTATGTAAAACGTTAGCATGCTGACAGTCGTATTTGGCTACTAACAAAATTATAGCAACAACTGGTTGGCAAATTTTGAATAAAACACATTGAAGCAACCGAGCGAAGTGGATAAATAAAGACCGGGTTACACGGATGATAAATGGTCATGCTGAATTTGGCGTCAACTTAGCTTTACATGACAAATGAATCCGCTTCTTGTAAACTCCAAGAAGACCTCCGCCTTGACGAAAGCATAGGACGCCAGTCACGCAGCAGAGTTTGCAGCACACAAGCTAGAATATCCGCGCAAAAAAAACAACCGTGCAAAACATTTTAAGCAGGGCAAGCCTAGGTTAGTCTAGGCATGACTAGCAGCAGCAGGGCGCGGCAGAATGACAGCAAATTTCTTTTAACACAAGCCATAAGCAAACAAGAAGCAGCATCAGCATAAGCAGTACAGAGAGAACTGATTCTTGGGTTAAAAAGGGCGCTCCATTAGAGGTGTGTGCATGTGATTGGTTGAGTATGGGACGCGTGATTGCTAGCCGACCATGGTCGGCTACAGCGAGAAGTTTCCAGGCAGAACTTGCTCTGCGCACGCTTGCATCGTTCGCGACGCTCATTAGAGAATGATTTATTTCAGCTTTTATTTCTTTCATCGCATTCCCAGTGGCTCAGAAGTTTACATACACTCTGTTAGTATTTGGTAGCATTGCCTTAAAATTGTTTAACTTGGGTCAAACGTTTCGGGTAGCCTTCCACAAGCTTCTCACAATAAGTTTGGCCCATTCCTCCTGACAGAACTGGTGTAACTGAGTCAGGTTTGTAGGCCTCCTTGCTTGCACACACTTTTTCAGCTCTGGCCACAAATTTTCGACTGGATTGAGGTCAGAACTTTGTGATGGCCACTGCAATACCTTGACTTTGTTGTCCTTAAGCCATTTTGCCACAACTTTGGAAGTATGCTTTGGGTCATTGTCCATTTGGAAGAGCCATTTGCGTCCAAGCTTTAACTTACTGGCTGATGTCTTGAGATGTTGCTTCAATATATCCACATAATTTTCCTTCCTCATGATGCCATCTATTTTAAGAAGTGCACCAGTCCCTCCTGCAGCAAAGTACCCCCCACAACATGATGCTGCCACCCCCGTGCTTCACGGTTGGGATGGTGTTCTTCGGCTTGCAAGCCTCACCCTTTTTCCTCCAAACATAACGATGGTCATTATGGCCAAACAGTTCAATTTTTGTTTCATCAGACTAGAGGACATTTCTCCAAAAAGTAAGATCTTTGTCCCCAGGTGCAGTTGCAAACTGTAGTCTGGCTTTTTTATGGCGGTTTTTGAGTAGTGGCTTCTTCCTTGCTGAGCAGCCTTTCAGGCTATGTCGATATAGGACTCGTTTTGCTGTGGTTATAGATACCTTTGTACCTGTTCCCTCCAGTATCTTCACAAGGTCCTTTGCTGTTGTTCTGGGATTGATTTGCACTTTTCACACCAAGGCACGTTGATCTCTAGGAGACAGAATGCGTCTCCTTCCTGAGCGGTATGATGGCTGTGTGGTCCCATGGTGTTTATACTTGCATACTATTGTGTGTACAGACGAACGTGGTACCTTCAGGCGTTTGGAAATTGCTCCCAAGGATGAACCAGACTTGTGCAGGTCCTCAATGTTCTTTCTGAGGTCTTGGCTGATTTATTTTGATTTTCCCATGATGTTAAGCAAAGAGGCACTGAGTTTGAAGGTAGGCCTTAAAATACATCCACAGGTACACCTCCAATTGACTCAAATAATGTCAATTAGACTATCAGAAGGTTCTAAAGCCATGACATAATTTTCTGGAATTTTCCAAGCTGTTTAAAGGCACAGTCAACTTAGTGTATGTAAACTTCTGACCCACTGAATTTGTGAAATAATCTGTCTGTAAACAATTGTTGGAAAAATTACTTGTGTCATGCACAAAGTAGATGTCCTAACTGACTTGCCAACACTATAGTTTGCTAACATGAAATCTGTGGAGTGGTTAAACATGGGTTTTAATGACTTCAACCTAAGTGTATGTAAACGTCCGACTTCAACTGTACTGTACATGCACACATACACACATGCACATTGCTCCCCAAATGAACCCTGATCTACTCATTCACAAAGATCCAGTAAAATTATTACGTCCCTCTTTTTTGATAATTTTGCCATTACTCAAAGCTATCAACACTTGCAGCTCCGCCTCTTCCCGTTATTAACAATCATACTGTGCCACAGATTAGGTCTATTTCCTCAGAGCTTTTCCACCATAAAGCACAGTCTGAGGATGAAATTTTATCTTATACAGTGCCTTCAGTGGTCAGGGGACCCACAGTCTGCTTTATATGATATGTGCAATATAGCCCACAATAGTCTTCATTACACACCACAGCATACTTTGGACACCGTGGTGGGTGAGTTATTTCAGGAGCCCACCTGTCATTTTAGCCATTTTAAACTGAGCTAATTTTTGTCCTTGTTCGAAGCGATTTTCTGCACTGCTGTTAAGGGACCTATCTTATGAGATGGGATGACTTCTGCTGAGTCACTGAGCCCCACAGGGGCAAGACATGAAATAAAATATTAATTAATAACATGCAAAGTTTGAGTTTCTCCAAAGACAAGGAATTGTGAAACGTTGACTAATTTTCTTATCTGTTCATTTGAATGATAAGAATAGAAATTCCCTCTCCATTGTCTGCAGCTGAAGCTAATTACTTTATCACAGAAATTTTAATTAGCCGTATCGCACAGCTCCTCTTTTCTACTGCAAGTCTCTGACGCTGGCCGTGATGGGTAGAGCAAATGACACCATAGTTGCCATGGAAGTTAATTTATTCACTCTGTTTTGGTTTGTTATGGGTAAGAAACGTCCCCGCCATTACAGAAGCAGTGTGTGTCTGATTGGGGAGAGAAATTGCCATTTTGCAATGCTTGAAAAGACACTGTCCATGAGCCTGGTCCTGTGATGTGGTTTTAAGAGAGCTGACTCCCACCTCTGTCACAGTTAGTTATTGCCAGTCCTTTTAATATTATATACTGTACATCATACCATTATCATTTATTAATGATGTGAAACCAGTACATATATCCATTGTGTCTGGCCTTGACATTCATAGTTTGATTATTATTTGCAAGAATTCATGTTTAAATTGTTGCTATGCCCGATAAATGGCTTAGAAATTACTACACAGGGGGAACACCCGTGCATCTATTACAATGAGAAGAGACACAGCACATTATATTCATTTTCCAAGATATGCAGCCAAGCTCATTTTTAAAAAGAAAGAAAGAATTAAAGAAATGAAATGAAAACACAACAGAGATTGAATGTCAATTTTGTGTTGAATTCTACCGTGTACCCATAACAATGGAGACAATGGAGTTTTAAAAAATGTTAATTGATACCATACCTAACTGATCCTGTTGCCCATTTATAATTGTTTGACAGTTTCTTTTTCTTGAAGTCTTAAAGATTGCCAGGTTTTCCTCTCCCCGCCCCAACCCTCCCTTCATTATCAGGGAAATAAATTAAACACAGGGAAATGAACGTCCCGGCAGGTGATTTGTGCCAAAGATCATTTGTTATGGTGTGATTTTCCTGATTATCAGTATCAGTTTTATTTTCAAGTAAGTTTTCCATATAACACCACCCACCACCACCACCACCAATTCCCCTTGTGGATCATTCTATAAAACCATTAAAGCAGTACCCCTCTGACATGAGGCAGAGTGTAGAGCACAGTGACACCTAAGGGAGCTCTCCCGTACTCCACACTCCCTCACGACCATGAAGACTGAAAGAATGTTTCTAATCTCTATTAAGCACCACAGGACTGCATGCTGTTATCAGCAGTGATATTTTATTTATTTCATTTTATTGTAAAGTCTTTAGAGATCAGTGCCTGGTTTTTTTGTCTGTTTTTTTATTTTTTTATTGTATATCACTATTTGGATTGGATTAAATCTTCAAATATAATTCTTCAAAACAGAAAAATGAAATTGAGATCATTCTGATCCAGATGCTGTCTTGGTAATCCAATCTGACCTTTAATCGCATTTAAATGTGACAGTTGCTACATGTGAATATGTATGCGTGTGCTAATTTGGTACCCGTCCGATTGACTAGTCAGTCTGTAACTCTGAGCTTCAAATCCCTGAGGATCTAGTTCTATTTTACAAAAAGAAAAAATAGTTCAAATACAAAACCTAAATCACAAACAAAATAAAAATAAAACATTTAAAAGTTGATCGTACTGATATAATGTGCATAACTGTAAGACTCAGGAGTCCTTACATGTGTATGTGAATTTGTGTATGTTTGCATGTGTGTGCGTGTGTGTGTGTGTGCATTTTTTCCAGGAATCAAACACAATACATTCAGCAATGTTATTTCAAATCTCACCATCGGAGGTATATTTCTGTTCACCAAGCGCCCAGCCCCAGTGTCGTGGATACTATGGAGATGATAATGGAAAATGGAATTGATTTTAGGTACTCTATTTAGCTTGCCTCTATTAGTCCTGTTGATATATAATTTATTTTACTTGACAGGATCTGGAGGGGTCTCTAATGAAAATAGATTAAGATTTGAAGAGAGTGAGACTCACTCATAGTGATGAAGGTAATGAATTCTCACAAGAATGTCTCCTTGTGTCTGAAAGAAAAAGAGGAAGACAGCTGAAACCATCTAACCAAAAAGTGAAGCCAACTTCATTGTGAAAAGCAGAACTGGCATCCGTGAGTTGTTAGCTGGAGACTGGACAGTCTATATAATTTCTAATGTGTCTAGAAGGAGAAACAAATAGGCCAGCAAAGAAGCATTGGTTTAAAAACAGCTTATTCAATTGTTTAAGTGCTTCATAAACAAGGATGTTTCATTACAAAGGATGGGTTCAAGTAGCAGTTGACAGGCTGACATTGAAACCTTCGGACAGGCTAGAATTTAAGAGTAGGATCCAGTTGTATTAAGCGGTGGACTCCACAAGGTTCCAGTCTATCATAACAAAGGCCTCCAGCTGTCATTCATTGGAACCCACAACACTGAATGCACAGTAGCCAATCAACATTGCAATTAAAAGCAATAAAAAGTTACAGATTGTGATTATTTGTTAGTGAAAGTTAAGTCAAAATATTTATTAAATCCAGGCTGCTGCCTGCTGCCCCTTATCTAAATTCCTAATTAAATGATTCAGTGTTAGGAATGACACAGCACAAAGACATGCCACATTGCCCCTTAGCATGTATGCATTTATCTATCCCAGGCAGTGAACACAAGCATCATTCAAGCACACAGACACACACACACACACACAGACATCTCAGTGCCTGCTTTCCTCGTACTTTTTAAAGATTTATCAATGTGTTTTCCTCCCATTTCCTCCCAAGTCCCTGTAGGAAATCATGGCCTTCATCTCAGTGCCTTCCTCTATTAACCAGGAATTACCTGCCACATCTGACTACCTCACTGCATAAATGAGAGAGTTTAAGGTAAAATGGTGCCAAAAGACCTGTCCACGTCTCCAATGTACTGACAGGGAAAGCACAGGAAATACGTGGGGCATGTCTAGAGAGTGAAGAGGTGAATTACGGGGGATAGTAGGTGTGCTCAAGTTTTATGGTTTGTAGTAATTTCAAGGCATGAACAACGGTAGCTTTACTGCAGGGAAGGGACAGTCATGACTGAAATGAATAAATCTTGGTGTTGGTTGGCTTTGAAGAGAGAGAAGAGGCACATAACGCTGAGTAGGTTTGAACTGGCACAGAAATTGTAAAAGTCTGTAAAGTACAGATCAGAGCTAAGACTTCATGAGAGCTAGGATAACTAAAAAAAAACAAGTAATTGGATTCTTAAGGAAGATGAACACCTTGCACCTACTCTAATGGGTATTATGAGCATTATATGGAAGACAGGGTGAAACATCATTTTATTTTCTAAATAACTCTGTCTGTACTTGTTTTTTTTTAGTTGGCTTCCCGATAAATGTACTGTTGAAAAAAATAAAATTAATGCCCTATCTACATATTTGATGGGTTATAATGAGACAGCATGGTTCGAACTTTACAGTGCAAAAAGTATATAATGAGCCTTCTTTGAAAAACCCAGTGGAAACAGGTTGTTCTCGATGTTCTAGACACATATAAAGTCCCTAAAGAAACCTAAGAAGTTCATTAACTTGATGTTCTTTTTTTTCAAGATTTTACCCTGCCTCATTAACTATGCACCTGTAACTTAACTATTTTCTTTTTTTTTCTATCAAGCCAGTCTCCTCTTCCTCATGAGTTTGAGGTATTTTACCTTGGGAAAGGACATGTTAATGCTATCAGAATGAAGGACTCCTTGGTTTAGAATTCAGTCCCAAACTCTGAACAGGAGAGTGAACAGACTAAACAGAGGACAGTGATGCCCATGACCACACCCTCAACCTCCACATGCACTTCTCAAAACTATTTTTATGCCACCTATTTAGCTAAAGTGATGATGTAAATATGTTCATGTTCAAATGAATGAATGAATGGGACCTGGACATTCTGTAGTGTCTAGAATATATAGAATAGAATAACTTTTATTTTCCCGTTTGGGAACTTCAGTTGTAGCCCCAGCAACAACAAAAAGACATAGTCAGTGGGGCAGACCCACAACACACAAACAAACATATCAAATAAAAACATTCAATAGAATCATTGCATTAATCAAGTGAATTAAAGTGGAATACAGCCATGATTAAAAATAGCCCCCACTGTATATAATATAATATATAATATTTTGCCTGTAGCACATTGTCTGAGATTCTTTGCACTCTGTGTGGCTTGTAGCGAGGAGACATTTTTTCATATTTTGATGAATTTGTGATCCATAAGTGTAGTGCCTGTCAATTTGTATACACATAATAGATTATAGTTCAAGCACAAGCTATTTGTATACACAATATATATACAGTTGAAGTCAGACGTTTACATACACCTTAGCCAAATCCATTTAAACTCAGTTTTTCACAATTCCTGACATTTAATCCTAGTAAACATTCCCTGTTTTAGGTCAGTTAGGATCACAATGTGAAATTTCAGAATAATAGTAGAGAGAATGATTTATTTCAGCTTTTATTTATTGAATCAAATTCCCAGTGGCTCAGAAGTTTACATACACTCTGTTAGTGTTTGGTAGCATTGCCTTTAAATTGTTTATCTTGGGAAAACGTTTTGGGTAACTTTCCACAAGCTTCTCACAATAAGTTGCTAGAATTTTGTCCTATTCCTCCTGACAGAACTGGTGTAACTGAGTCAAGTTTGTAGGCCTCCTTGCTCGCACACGCTTTTTCAGATCTGGCCACAAATTTTCGATTGGATTGAGGTCAGGACTTTGTGATGGCCACTCCAATACCTTGACTTTGTTGTCCTTAAGCCATTTTGCCACAACTTTGGATGTATGCTTTGGGTCATTGTCCATTTGGAAGAGCCATTTGTGACCAAGCTTTAACTTACTGGCTGATGTCTTGAGATGTTGCTTCAATATATCCAAATAATTTTCCTTCCTCATGATGCCATCTATTTTATGAAGTGCACCAGTCCCTCCTGCAGCAAAGCACCCCCACAACATGATGCTGCCACCCTCATGCTTCACGGTTGGGATGGTGTTCTTCGGCTTGCAAGCCTCACCCTTTTTCCTCCAAACATAACGATGGTCATTATGGCCAAACAGTTCAATTTTTGTTTCATCAGACCAGAGGACATTTCTCAAAAAAGTAAGATCTTTGTCCCCATGGCCAGTTGCAAACTGTAGTCTGGCTTTTTTATGGTGGTTTTGGAGTAGTGGCTTCTTCCTTGCTGAGCAGCCTTTCAGGTTATGTCGATATAGGACTCGTTTTACTGTGGATATAGATACTTTTGTCCCTGTTCCCTCCAGCATCTTCACAAGGTCCTTTGCTGTTGTTCTGGGATTGATTTGCACTTTTCGCACTAAAGCACGTTCATCTCTAGGAGACAGAATATGTCTCCTTCCTGAGCAGTATGACAGATGAGCGGTCTGAGCGGTCCCATGGTGTTTATACTTGCGTACTAGTTTGTACAGACGAACATGGTACCTTCAGGTGTTTGCAAATTGCTCCCAAGGATGAACCAGACTTGTGGAGGTCCACAATTGTCTTTCTGAGGTCTTGGCTGATTTCTTTTGATTTTCCCATGATGTCATGAGTTTGAATGTAGGCCTTAAAATACATCCACAGGTACACCTCCAATTGACTCAAATAATACCAATTAGCCTATCAGAAGTTTCTAAAGCCATGACATAATTTTCTGGAATTTTCCAAACTGTTTAAAGGCACAGTCAACTTAGTGTATGTAAACTTCTGACCCACTGGAATTGTGATATAGTGAAATTGTCTGTTTGTAAACAATTGTTGGAAAAATTACTTGTGTCATGCACAAAGTAGATGTCCTAACTGACTTGCCAACACTATAGTTCAGTTAGGACCACTGTTGTTCAAGTAAAAGCTTTATTAACATTCTTAAAACATTCTAAAACATTAACATTCTTAACATTCTTAAAACAATACATTTTAGGTTCCGCCGCTGACTGGCACCGGTTAACTGAATAGCTGATTACAGAATAGAAAAATGCAAGACAGAACATATGAAAATGTCAATATACGTATAATGAGCCGGTGGTGGAAGGCGGATTGGAGAACGATGTTTGTTGATCTATAGCTACCACTCCGGCGGTTGCCGAAGAGGGAAGGAGAGAGGAAAGAAATCAGTAGGCACTCAAACATATTAGTGAGCCATGCAGGAGCGATATAGGCTAGGTGTCAGTGCGCAAAGGGGAACTGAAGAGGATGGAGCTGGGGTGGAGGGGGGTTTTTTTGTGTGCAGCGGGCATCAGAGGATCCACCATGTTAGGGCGAGGCGGTTAAATAGACCACCTTGATTCACCAATCAATCCATTCAAGTAGCGTCACTACTCAGCTGAGCTGTCAGCTGATTCACCTATGGCTGGGTTTCACTCTCGTGGCCTGCCTGAACTAACGCTACGCTCGATTTTTATAACATGAAATCTGTGGAGTGGTTAAAAATTAGTTGTAATGACTTAAACCTAAGTGTATGTAAACTTCCGACTTCAACTGTATATTAGGGGTGTGCAGCGATGCCACTATCTGTATCTGTATCTGTTCGACCATCAACATTATCTGTATCTGTATCTGTATTCGGTTAGAAACCGGAAGTGGGGCGGGGCTTCTACCGGGAGTTGCATTACATATAGGAAATGTGATCTTTTTTTTTTTTTTTTTTGTAAATGTGATCTTTTCTAGTCTAAAATGAATTGTTATTGCAATTTATGAGTATTGGCTCCCCTCACAGTCTTTTTTTCTTTTCAAAATTTTTTACAAGAAATATATTCTGTACTTTATACGTATATCGTGTTTACGTTGTTTTGTTTTGTTAAGGGTTGTTTTTGTTAACCCATTTGAACCCCCCAACACCTAACTGGGGGACACTGAACAATAATTTTTGATAAGAACTGGACAAAATCTGAGGTACAATATATAATCAACTCGAATGAAAAGGCAGTTTTATAAAAACATCAAACCATTCCATTATACATTTGAATGGAAACTATTTCCACAATAACAGCCCTTTCTGCCTGTTGTGATTTCATATTGTACTTTTTTTGTTCGTTTTTTATTTTACTGTATGAACTTGGATACATAAATGATTATGTATAGTAATATTATTATCATTACTATTATTATGCTTTATAAAATTCAAGGAGATTTGAGGCTTATAGCCTAATGATTTATTGAGAAAACCACTGTAAATGAAAGAAGAAAAATGAACAGTCCAACATTTCTATGCTAGCAGTAACAACAAAGTAGAACACCTGAAAAGCTTTTAATTCAAGAAAATGAAAAAAGTCTGGATACGGCTGCATATCAACAGCTTTTAATATGCTTTCAGTATTCTATTGGTTAAACCGATCACCGTGACAAGCCTAGTTAAAATATTTTCGTTAAAACGTCATATTTTCGTTTTATTACTGTGTGTACTACTCATGTTCATTACTAGGGATAGCTCCTACGCTGTGAGAAAGTTGTGCTTTGTCGGATTTGCTTTGTAGTCGCGTCAATGACCTTCAATATGCACTTATTGTACGTCGCTTTGGATAAAAGCGTCTGCCAAATGATTGTAATGTAATGTAATGTAATTAATTACGTTGCAAGTTTGGGCTCATGGAATGGCGAGATTGACGGAATTGATTACGCAGCAATACGGAGGCAGAACGGACGGTCAGTCGGTACAGTTTAAAAATACAAACAACACAACTAGCATAAATACAATAATGATTTTGATAGCCAGTAAGTGCCATTTCAAAACGGGACATAGGCTACTGATTCTAGCTGTTCCTTTGCTTTCTTTTAAAAGTTTTTTTTAAGTTCTGAAAAAGTGTTGAGATTAAGCGCGCAGCCAAATTAAAGCGAGCAGCATTAAAGGGATAGTACATTTGCATGCAAGATGTTGAGATTTTTCATTTAATGTTTTGTTTCTTTTTCTTTGCTCTCACAAGATTGACGTAGGCCTATATAAACAAGGCACACTGTTCGATTATAGCGAGCACGCTAAAGATATAGGTTGAGTATCCGTAATTTCAGGGACTGCCGATTATCACATGGCCCATATCGAACGGCTCCATCCCTAATTATATATTTTAATGTTTTAATAAACAAATAAACAATCAAATGCTTAATTCTCTAAGGAGGCATGCAGACAGGTGGGCACTGAATCCAAGATTTCCCTGCTGCAATTTAATTATTTCCCGCATCCGAATATGAACTGGCAATTTCTGATAGGAAAAAATCAGTTTCCAACCCACTATCCGTGCACTTCCGGATTTCGGCTTCGGGCACACCCCTACTATATATATATATATATATATATATATATATATATATATATATATATATATACACTACTCACAAAAAGTTAGGGATATTCGGCTTTCGGGTGAAATTTCAGGATGAACCTAAAATGCACTATAACCTTTACAGGTGAAATGAATTTGACCTTCTCTAAACTTTTGAATGCACATGTCCAACTATTCAATGTTTCAGTACTTTTTGCACAACTTGCTGTTCTCTAACAAGGAGCTGAACGGCAAAATTCACAACAGGTGTTTGATCCATGAATCGACCAATAAATTTCCTGGTTCAATTAGAATTGGTATTTAAACAGTCCTCTTCATCATGCTGTTCACATTTTGACATCATGAGACCAAGACGACACCTAACAATTGATCAACAGTACCTCGCCATTGCGAGGCTTCAAACAGGATGTTCTCAGAGGGAAGTGGCCACTGAGCTTAGAGTGTCACAGAGTGTCATCAGCAGGTTGCAACAGAGATACAGAGAGACTGGAAGAGTCACAGAAAGGCATAGAAGTGGACGTCCTTTGGCCACATCCCACACTGATGACCGCTTCATTGTGAACAGTGCCCTGCGGAACCGGATGATGAATGCCACTCAACTCCAGGCACATTTAAGGGAGGTGAGAGGCACCCAAGTGTCACATCAGACCATTCGAAAGCGTTTACATCAGCGTGGTCTGCGTGCTAGACGACCTGCAAGGGTACCTGACCACACCACCAGGCACAGGCGTCATCGTCTTGCATGGGCCAAGGAGCATTTACGCTGGACGAGGGACCAGTGGGCCTCAGTGCTGTTCTCTGATGAAAGTCGATTCACGTTGAGCAGAAATGATGGCCGCCAACGATGTTGGAGACGTCAAGGAGAGCGCTATGCATCAGCCACTGTTGTCACCAGACGACCCTTTGGTGGTGGCGGTGTTACAGTGTGGGCAGGTGTGTCTAGTCACTACAGAACTGCCCTACACTTTGTGAATGGTACAGTGACAAGCCCATACTACCTGAATAACATCATTAATCCAGTCATTGTGCCCCTGCATGAACAACACAGGCCTAATTTCATCTTCATGGACGACAATGCTCCAGCTCATCGAGGTCGCATCATTAGGGAAAGGCTGCTGGAGACTGGGGTACCTCAAATGGAGTGGCCTGCACTTTCTCCAGACCTGAATCCCATAGAAAACCTATGGGATCAGCTGACTCACCGTGTAGAGGCTCGTAACTCTGTACCCCAGAACCTCAATGACCTGAGGGCCGCCCTTCAAGAAGAGTGGGATGCCATGCCTCAGCAGACAATAAGTCGACTTGTGAACAGCATGAGACGTCGTTGTCAAGCTGTAATTGATGCTCAAGGGCACATGACAAGTTATTGAGACATTGACATTTTTGTTGTGGTATACCCACCACTGTTGTTGGCTTTTGTTTCAATAAATTGTTTGAGATGAGGAAATCACCATTGCATGCTTCTACCTAAATGCCCTACTTTCATGATACGTATAATATCACTGTAGCGTGAACTTACATTTTCCATAAATTTCACCCGAAAGCCAAATATCCCTAACTTTTTGTGAGTAGTGTATATATATATATATTTATACCATGGCTTGGATAAATACTTGATTCTGATTGGTTGACAGCCGTGGTTTAAGTCCTTGTATATGAACAGTCATCCGGGTCACAGGCTTGAGCACCGTTCTAAATGAATGCGCTGCCTGGCCAGCTACAATTATGACAAGCTATTGCTCCATAACTGGCTAATTCAGTCCAAAACATTCAATAAAATAAGTGGAATTAAAAAAGTAAAGTGAATTGATACAGTAAAATAAGCAGAATGTAGCCTAACTACTTTCTTTCCCTCAGTGACAAACGTTACTGGACGGCAGACGGCTACTCTGCCTCGTAGGCTACAGGTAGTAACTTTAATTTAGACTACCGCATAGCTGGCTACGATAAACTTTTGTCATTGTTTTTAAGATAATGCAAATTCAATACGTGGTTAGGTACGTATCTAGGCATAGTTAAATTATCACGGAGTTAGCAAAGCAGTTTGGTGTTTATTTTTTACTGTGAGCCACAACGTTATATCCGTCTCTTCTATAAGTTACCGTAGCAACAGGATACAGCTGACTTATAAAACCAGTAAATAACATTAATCTGCAGATTTAAAAGTTTGTATTCAGCAAATATCTTAGTTACAACAGCTTTAATATAGCAAAACATTTTTGTGCAGTATTTATTCAGTTTGGAAATACGATTTATCATAGTAGGGATTTGCCTGTAGGCTAAATTAATTTCAGCAACATGCGGACTGCTTGTCACTTCACAAAGCACATTAATCTGTATAGGCTATAGAAAACTTTTTATCCAGTGAAATTTCTTAGCTAAGTTACATGTAACAAACTCCATAGTATTTTTCAGATGTTCCCATGCATATCATGATGCAAATCTTAAATGTAGGCTATTTCCTTAGCTAGCCTGCACGTTAGGCTATTTAAATAGGCTACACTGGATCGTCTGTGTGACCAAACCATTTTTAAAAAGCAAGACAGAGAGAGGGAGTCAGGTAACGTTAAATCTGATTGAGTTATGGTTTCATACAATTTTCTTAAATAATGTAATGACAAAAATAACCAAATAAAACCAAGAAGGTGCTATTTTTTTCCTTATAGAATTGATTGTTTTCAGAACTAACGACGATAAATAGAACGACGAGATGTTTTCGGTTCAAAATAGAACTACCAACCAGAGTTCTGCTTGACAACGCAAAAACAACATGTCAAAAGGGCCGCGGAAGGATATTTAAATTCCAGCTGATTAAGTTGATAAAAAACAATAAAAGTAACTATATATAATCATTGTTGGTAACCATGGTATAAGACATATAAACCACTCCATGCCAGTGTATACAAGAATATATGGCACTCCAGGGTGGTTAATGGCCACTCACCACCCCTGTCGTGCCATATGTTCTTATATATATGGGCCATTCTACAGAAGTCGTGTAAATTTGTATTCTTTTTGCAAAATTATTTTATAATACATGTGTTACACTTTATCTGAGATACATAAATATACTAGATGTACAGTGCAATCACATGTAATTTTTTCAGAATAAGGATGAATTTACTGACTGCTCCTAAATATGTCACAACCGAAACATGGTGTAAAACCTGCTTTTGAAATAAAAATACATACCCAATTGATAAGTTTAATTCACCCCTTTGAAAATGACATTTTTGAAAAAAAATCTTGACTGCTGTTGAATTTGAATCAATTACCCTGAATTTTTAAATTAAATAAAACATTGGATTAATTAAATTTAGTGAAAACTCCGTACAAATGTTCTCTATAAAATGGACAGATTTGATCACCTGAATTTGATAGATTCTTATTTATTGGATTATATATACCCTCACCAGCACAATATCTTGGATATTTGATTGATTATTCATATTATTCAAAATTTTAACAAAACAGCAGGTGTTTCGGTTGTGACCACATTGTTGCAGTTGTGACATCTCTTACTGAAACCTGAATTCCAAAGTTGTTGGGACAGGGGTATAAAAAAGACTGGGAAGGTTGTGGAATGTGGAAAAGGACCATCTCGATTGTTACCAACACGAGGTTCAAAAGCCAGCGTCTGTCATGGCATGGGTAACTTGCACATCTGTGAAAGCACCATTAACGCTGAAGGGTACATATGCATTTTGGAGCAACATTTTCTGCGATCTAGACAATCGCTTTTTCAGGGACATCCCCCTGCTTATTTCAGCAAGACAATGCCAAGCCACATTCTGCACTTGTTACAACAGCATGGCTTCGTCGTCAGAGAGTGCGGGTGCTAGACTGGCCTGCCTGCAGTCCAGACCTGCCTCCCATTGAAAACGTGTGGCGCATTATGAAGCCCAAAATATGACAATGGAGACCCCGGACTGGTGAGCAGCTGATATTAAGCAAGAATGGGAAACAATTCTGCTTTCAAAACTACAACAATTAGTGTTGTAGTTCCCAAAAGATTAAAGAGTGTTGTTAAAAGGACAGGTGATGTAACACAAAGGTAAACATGCCCCTGTCCCAAATTTTTTGGGAGGTGTTGCAGGCATCAAATGTAGAATGAGCTGAATAGAGAATGAAATGTAGAATAAAGTCGATTAGTTAAAACATGAAATATCTTGTCTTTGTACTGTTTTCAATTGAATACAAAAAGGACTCGCAAATCATTGCTTTCTGTTTTTATTTACATTTTATACATTGTCCCAACTTTTTTGGAATTGAGGTTTGTACATGTGCATTGATTGTCTCACTATTTATTGTCTTTAATAATAATTTACGGACAAGTGTCACCAACCGAAACAGGCCTGTCAAAACAATACCATTTGTTTCGGTAGTGACTGTTTCGGTTGTGACAATTTTGGCTCATTTCGGCCACAAAACAAAAGATTTAGCAAGCACATGGTTATCAACCACTTCTCTGTGCAGATGCACCTTCCATTTAATCAAATCTACAGTTATGAAATCAACTTTTTTTCTCTAATATGAAAACTTGGGTGTTTGTCTCTAAAAACCACAGACTAATTTTCATACTTTGAAGGACAGTTATATCAAAACGCTAAAACCTAGCTACTCACCATGTGGCTTTGATTCATATGAAGGGGTGTCTAATTTCCTGGTTAAAAAAGGGGTGTGTGGCTACAAGCAGGTTCACTGCACAGACTCAAACATTGTACGTTTCGGTTGTGACGTAAAAACTGGAGACAGCATTTTTTCGATAGGTTTTTTGAATTATAAAATTTATTACAAAATAGATTGCATTATTTTAACTTATATTTGATAAAAATTAACATGCTTTATTGAATGAGACAAGTCAAATAATTGGCAAAAATATTTTGGGTATTATTTTTTAATGCACCAGTTTAAGGGGTGATAGTGGGGACAGTCATCTCCCAATAGGAATGTATACTCCCAAGAGTATAAGTGTTGATTTTGGATAAATGTAACTATTATTACTGCAATTTATATCTTGGATTATATTAAAACATAACATGATCTAATGAATTATATAGCATTGAAAGATTGTATTGGTCAATTTCTTACTTTTATCAGAGAGGGACAGCAATTTGCATGACTTTTGTAGAATGGCCCATATACGGCATGTCGTGGTTTATATCTTATATGTATATATTCAAATCAGTTTTATTTATTCAGAGTAGTTACATGCTGTACCGGTTCACATCAGCCAGAAGAGACATTTTTGTTTTGGGACATCATGTTTGAAGATCCTTCACATAAACAGATAAAATAATGTGCATCCATACTGTCTTGTCATGTAAAAATATGTTCATTAGAAAAAAGCCACTTCTTGAGAAGTTATCACTACTCCAAAAAAGCTAATGGGCTATTTCCATAATTCAATCACACTGTGAAAAATTAGAGTACATATCATTCTGTACTGTCTGTTGTCTACAGTTTGTATTGCCAAGAAATAACCAAATAGATTGTGTGTTTAGTGACAATGTTTATAAGGTTTCTAAAATTCCAAAGCATGGCTTGTCTAATGAAGTCTTTCTGCTTCACTCTCATTTAATTTTAATTAATTTACATGTGGTAATAAATTCATGCAACTGTTATTTGTTTTTACCCAAAGTAATTAACTGGAGAGAAATAATTGTTCTTCTGGAAATTATGTTTATTTGCTATGCAATGTGCAAAATGTATGTGTCACACCAGATTAAAAAATAAATAAAAATAATAATAACTACAAAAGGAAGTTTGAAGACAAAGTTGGCTTGAAAAAGCAAATGCATAAAAAAAGCAAATGTTCTGGGAATATAAATTAGACATTAAACAACAGACAATAGACATTGATAGCAATGGCATGTACTCGTATGGTCATGTTGAACTGAAATAGGCTATATGAACTGAAAGTTTAATGGAACTGGATGTATAAAATGTAGCAGAACAGAATGTTTCAGTGTTATTTAAAATTTTAGTTTGTTTATTTCTTCATTAATGGGTGACAAAGGAGTTAATATTGGCAGTGCTTGGGGGGCAGTGGTCAAAGTAGCTGCTGTAGTCACGGTGATGGGAGTAGTAAAACTTTCTCTATAAATATTTATGAGTTGTGGAATTTGAATAGTTGAGGGACTAGATATCAGAAAAAACCTCTCATTTAAACTACATTGAAGTTAAATAGTAGGCTGCTATATGTTTAAATGTTGAATAATTGCGACGTCTAGTGTTGAGACATTGTAACAACACAAATAACTAACTATAGGCTATCCTGTGGTTGATAGTATATACAAACTGGTGTTGCCAAGAAATAAACAAATTCCAAGACATAAACGATTATGTGCTGAGCATCGCATTTAACTTGAGGAATTGAACTGAACAGAAAGTTAATTGAACAGACTGAATGTAATTGAATGTGACCAGTGCGGGTTTAAGATAGGCCTACGTCTCGCATACAACCATTTCACAGGAGGCAAAAACTGTAACGGTCAAAATTGAGTTAATACCAGAATTGCATTCCTGAATATCAATTTCACCTAAATTCACTATTCACTTAAATTTTTTCATTAAAATTGTTGTGTAAATAGCCTATGTGAAATTTAGTTAAATATAGGGACTAGTTAGACCTCCAGAGTCCGCTACACATAAGAAATAGGCTAACTTTGACTCACTATAAAACTCCCAAACTAAACTTTTGCGTGTTCAAGCATGTCCGCCATTGATATGGTTTAAAGATGGAGATCATACTTTATCGGTTTCTGTGAATACAAGTTGCAATATATAGTAATGGTAGTGCTCTAGTGTTTTAAAGTATTTTTTTTAATGGCAGAAAAGACCATTCTTTTCTTCTTCGGTTGTCCGAAATGAGCTTTTCTCTTCTTCTGTGGAAACGTTGTACATCCACTGAGGCTCCTGGAAACTGTAGTATTTGCCATACAAACTAACAAAAAAAAAACCTATTTATCCTAAACAAGGTTGAAACATTCGTAACCTAGGGTCATAACATCAATCATAATGTTTCACAATCCAGGAGACTCCAGGGATTCCCTTGTTGCATAATATTGTGGTTATTGCTTAGATTAAAATCTACGAATGGGAGAATCAAAAGATGTAAAAACGTACATGCCTCATTTGCCCTGTTCGGATGTATTTTTCTACAGTCTATGGTTCAGATATGTCTACAGAGCTGCCACGGCGGTAGCTAGTGTACCCCCTACCGAATAGTAGATAAACTTTATCGGCTGCAGCACCTCACCACCCCTACTTCCCGCAGCCTTGCTTAATTCTTAACTAATTTCATGAAATTTGGCTTGCTATAAATGTGAGACGTTTCTGTATAACACAGGTTAGGCTACTTGATTTACAATTCACAAAACAAATTGTAAAATGCCCTTTTAATTAATCGTTAAAACTAAATTTAATCGCTTACAGGATAACTTCGGTTTTAGGCTATTTGGGCCTCTTTTTATGAACTATTTCCACTGTGCTGATCAGTAATAATAATTTTGTCATATCTTTCTTTGTATAGCTTTGGTCACCAAGAGAACCTGCTTCACAATTCAGTCCAATGGGCCATGCAAATGAGCCTTGAAATGTCTTCTAAATGTGGTTTCCCACCAAATTAAAGCTTGATTAGCTTATACAAACCCGATAACTGTGAGCAGTTATTGCTCCAAATTTTAATAGACTAATAATGTTGTATTGCATTACAGCCTGCTGCAGTACAAGTAGCCTATAGCCTACGTAAGTATTTATACAGTGCAAAAAAAGTACAGAAAATAAACATTAGCCTATGAATGTATTCATTATTGGGCTACAGTTTGGAACAAAACAAAAAAAAGTTTGGGGTGACAAAACTAGGCTAAGCTATGGTCTTACTACATGGTTGCTACGTATTCATAACAGCGAGCTTGCTACACATGCGGCCAGGATAGTTATAAGCTTTGGAACACATTTTCTCAAGATACTTTGACTTCTTTATTTATGTTGCAAATAAAGTAGTCATTCATCAAAACATACAAAACTTGCTGTTCAGCCTCCGGGCTAGCCGTGTCATTAAGAATGCACTTTCAGTTTCAAGGGTTACAGACCACACCAAACTATCTACAAAATAATAGCTAGCTAGACAGTTCAGAGAATGCTAAATCTAAATACCATGACCATACAACTTTATTAAAATTAACAATTTGATCACAAGCATGAAAAACCATAGGCTACTGCAACACAGAGGACAGCCTATTTTATTTGTTTACCCTGCTAAACTAAAGTGAAGATACGTCATTGAACTCTGTGAAAAGGGCCATTTAATACAATGAAAGTATGTCACTCTGCCAGTTACATTAAATTATTTAGGAAAGATTGTGTAGCATTGCTTTGGAATAGAGCTAGTTTAATTGGTGTGAGCTACCTGCATGGCCAATATTGTTTCTTGTAACTTGGCCTGATTTTGTTGAGATTATTATTTACACAAAAAGGCCAAACAACTTAAATCCCAACTAGATGAAGGTACTGACCAAATTTGGTGAGCCTAGCTGTAACTGGCTGGGAGGGAACACACATAGAAATTTGGGAGAAATAAGAAAAACTTAATCATAATAAAATAAATGTATATCAGTCATTTCACTGTGCTCAGCAAAGACATAGCATATACTGAAAGTTACGCAGAGAGAAAAAAAAACATCATCATAGGTGGTGTATTATGTCAAGGCACTTGTTCTTAGTGCAGTCATGTGACCAGGATTGTCCTGACTATTCCGTTGTATGCCAAACATGCATGACAGTCGCATGGGGCCCACACATAGTGTGACTTAGGAGAGAGATTTTCAATGGAGAATCCTCCATCTCATTGCTCAATAGCAGTTCCTCTGTTCAAGTGCATGGCTATGGTATGCATCGGCTAACTATGTCAATTGCAATGTTCTCTGGCACAATAACAGCACAGCTGAACTGATGGAGCGCTGGTAGAAAGAAGCATCAGCGTGCTCCCTGCCACCGTGATGGAAGATGTTACAGCAATGAGACTGTTAACAATGTTATTGAGCATTCCTAACTTTTGTTCCAGGGAACAGTGAGCCCACATGTGTGCAACAAAACAATACTTTAAAACCCAGTCAAATGGTTCTTGCAATAGCCTACTCAAGTAGAGGAGTGAATTTGCATTTTATAAAAATAAGAAGAGATAAACCCCATATTTTTCACATTAAGGATCATTGCTTCTTCTCTACTGTAGTGTAGCTCTGATAAATAAAAGCTCTCTAGTTTTCATAAATTTATTCATTTTTTAACTAGGGTCCAAAACATAAAAGCTTGGTTTCTGGGGTTTGGCATACATGCCTCTATAGCCTTTCCAGCTGTTTTTTTTTTTTTTTTTTGATCGCTCCCCTTTAAAAGCATAACACAGATCTGGTCAGGGTAGTACTTTTATTCAGTTCTGTGGAGTGAAATTACTGACATACATTTAATGATGTCAATGTCTATCAGGCAAGTGAATCTTTCCACTCCAGTAACATTTAGCTCTTGCTCCCAGTAGAGAGGTGGAGCTTACTGCTTCACTGGTCATAATGATATCGCCGTTTGTGCGAAAGAGCTACCATTGACTCGAGCATAAAGACACAGAAAAATAATAACTTCCCCCAGGACAGAAAAAAAAGAAGCATTTTAACTGTGATCCTTGGTATGCAAGTTATTATCACTAGCAACTCATAACCATCACTGGCTTTTTCAATTGTGCTTTCAGGCAAATGGAGTAAAACATTGCTCTCCACACACAATGTTATTATTAAAAGAAGAGAAATCCATTGGAACTAACATTATAACACTCTAATTTGCCATCAGTCAGAACCCTCTGAGCTCAGAGACTACAGTCCCTTTCAATTCCTGCATTCCTCTTGCTTGTGTTTATTTTGTGTTTATAATTGTGACCAAATACATACTTTGGATACTTGTTCCAAAATTTTACTTTTCATTTTTTCATCGCATGGTAGAGTTCAGAATCAGAGCTGCCAAATGAGCTATTAATTGATGAGGTTGAGAAAATATTTTTCGAGGTATTACTTTTTGAATGTTGTGTTATTGCAAAACACAGCTTTGAGAAAACTGGCTTTAAAGATTTTGTGGGGTATGTTATTCTGTCTCCTCAAAAAATACACCAGGAACTATTGTATGAAACTGCTATATTTCTGTACTCCCTAACCCAGTGCTTGTTATGATTTTGAATAGATTTAGATTATGATAGTGTTTAAACCATAAATTCAAAAAAAATATATGAAAAAGACATGTCTCATGTTTAACCTCTAATTTAGCTCTAAACCCTTATCCCTTTTCATTCTTTCATTACGCTAATTATTTTGGCATGAATCCCCTTCAAAACTTCAAAACATTCACAACTGCTCTCCCTATTGAAGTATAACAATTATACTTCATAGCCCTCATCAACAGGTACTTGCTTCTGACCAGGTAGCTATCGCACCTACCTTGCATAAGAATGCTAGGAGGAAAATGGCTGCCTGCTGTCTCATTTTCTGCCTTCAAACTAATATGAATCTGAATCTTGGAGGACTAATGGACCCTCTGTATATTTTCAATACAAGATCATACCGTTTGGAATGCTGGTGGATTTGATTCAAGGTGTTTAGCACATGCTGTGCAATAAAATAATATGGATCATTATTTGTGGTATAAAACAAAACCTAGTTCAGCCTATATTTAACAGATTGATTAGTTAGCGATAATGCACAGCCATCCATCGTGAAGATCAAATAAGAATGAAAAAAACTTTCCCAAACCGTTCCTTTATTTAGCCTACATTCTGATCATGTATGCAGTCAGCTGTCCGCTTGACCTGGGTTGTGTCCGAATACGACCCCTGTTCCCTGTCCACTGTCCCCTGTCTACTATGTGCCCTGTCCCCTCACTTTGCAAGCAGTGTGCAAAATAAATCCCACAAAACTGTTTCCAAACTAATGAGGAAGTAGTTTGTAATTGTTTTTTTAAAAAGTTTTTGTTTTTATTGAGAATATCAATCAGCTGCTATCAATATACTCTCTACGTCTTTTACGTTTTTACTGCCGAGTTACTTACTGAAATTGTCGGATGAGTGCACAGTTCTGCACATGAGTGTGCTCCTGAATTCCCTCAACAAAACCATGGAAATAAGGGGTTCATCCTGGGATTTTAAGTGCCCCCATTTGTGAGAAAAAGTCACCCACTCAAAAGTTTTTTTACCCACTCAAAAGCATTCTACCAGTATTACATTGTATTGCAACTTATCATCACAGAGACCGTATGATCTCATAACTATCTCGTAAAATCACACCAATGAAGAATGTGTGAACACACAATAGTTTTGTGAAGTGTCTAAGATATTTTTATCCGTCGAATGCTGGAGGAAAACTAGTACCAAAATGTAATAAAATTTCCCATGATTTTTCAATGTTTCACACCTCTCCCATGAAATGGCTGAGTGTGTGACATGTATCTCAAGCTTGTGTCGGGTCACAATTAAAAGTAACTAAACAAAATCTCATTGCCAGACTTTTTTCAGTTTATTATTCTCTATACTTACAGTGGTCTATCATAATTATTTTTTGTACATCCCATAATTCTTTGCAGGGGAGGCAGAGTCACTGAACTATATGGAAAACTAGAAACCACAAGGTGGGCGTGTCCTGAAATCAGGTTTTTTAGTAGCACCAAAAAAGCTGAAGGGGGCGACATGTAATGGTGCATCGCCCTGTCTTCGCCCATAGACTGCCAGCAAAATCCGAAGCGCTGTCTTGTCGTAATTAGCGTACTTTTTAATGATGTTAAAGCCTCATAAATTATAATTATAATAGTAGATTCCATTTGAGATAATGAGGACCATGTATTCTATCACAATCTCTGGAAATCTCTTTTTTAATTCCAGGGATTGACCAGCATTCATTGCTGCTCTGTCTGAGCAGTATGAAAGACTACGGATGCCGGGAAGCACATAAAACACAACAGTCTTGGCTCCGGTCAGTCGGGATGAAAACTATTTTCAGAAACGTGCTTATTGGTGGTAGACTACAACTCAGACTGCATGTTCAACAACATACCTAATGTCAAGTCCTGCAAAGTAGGATTACTTAGTTAGCTGGATAGCTAACTGTACATACTAAGACCGGGAACAGCTCTTTTTACTTCAGTCCGTATTCCAGAATTGGGATTGTTTTTCTCAGTGCAGTAGCCTATATTTTAAAATCTTTCTGGAATGATGAATTACTAAATCAGGACAGATTATTTATTCAAAATAGCCTTTATTCACCAAGACACATGCAATTACACACATTTTTTAATCACGTATTACTTATATTATGAATGTAGCTTGCTAGGTTCTAAAAAAATATTATACTGTAACGTTACGTTTCTTTAGGCTACTCGACCATCTACTCTCAGTTGACATTATCATACTGCTGGGCGCCGCGATTTTTAGACCACGACGGACACCGTGAGTGAAGTGAGCCGTGATTGGCTGCAGAGGCTACCCACAATCCTTAAGTAAATGGTGCAAACTGGCCCGGAGTGGGCGGGATTTGGCAAATTGGCCAGGGCATGCTGGCTTCAATAGAATGAATGGGAGAGATCCAGCTTGTTGTTTATAGTTTTCTATATAGTTCAGTGGGCAGGGTGGGCAGAGGGTGATGGCTAAAAATGTCAGTTGCTCATTGTCTAATCATATTAGCTGCTGCTGTAGCACCAAGGAGCCTCAAAGGTATGCTAAATAGAGAAGGTGAGTTTTGCTCACACTCAAATGAGAATTTATTCATGTCAGAAATTAGAAATACAATTTTTTAAAAACATTTGAGTGGGAAAATGGTAGAGGGGAACAAAAAGAAAATTATTCAGGCACTATTACAATTACATTCAACCTATGATTAGTTTGATTAGTGACCTATGTTTAGCCCTTCTTCACCTTTTGAAATTTGAACTTTTTAACTTGAGTACACCAGGCTATGTGATTATAATGTGATTGGGCTGATTTAAGCATCCAGTTTGCTTCTGAGTAATTTTGGTTGACGACACAAAATTATGTATATTTACCATGGGATAAAATTATGATTGATCTCCTTGAAACAGCTGTCAGTTTGTTATTTCAGTCTGACAAAGTGGCTTTTACATTTTGGACCACCTGTCTGTTCTGAGCCTTGTTTTTATTTCCTAAATAAAAGTTCTAAATGACATTGACCAATAGGATTTTATAAGAGATGCAAACAACTCACATTTTTCAAAAGGAGACATGATAGTTAACCACTTATTATTGACAGATGAATGCTTTTCAAGCTTTGGCTTCAGATGTGGTAAGCTGAGCAATGGTCAGACTTCAAGGTTACAAAGGAAATGCAAATGCAAAGTCTGCCAAGGTAGTTGGAGCTCAGCTGAGTGGATTATTGTTTGGGGATATGATTCAGCTCTCAAAACAATAAATGTGTTCTGTATGTTTGAAGTTTTAATAATGAGGTTTGTCAAAGTTCACTCATTGCTACATAAGGCCCGCAAACATGTCTGATCTGTTGCAAAATCTCTCTTTCAAATTCAATTTCAACTTAGGATTTATCCTTATACTTGTATCCTTATACTTGATACCTGGTGTCAGCCTTATGAGGATCTCAGTTGTAAACTCTTAATATTTTTTACATCTGATCAAATTCTGTATTGTTCAAATGCTAGATTTAAAGGTTTTGAAACGTAATCTAATTAAGGTGTACACAGATATTCAATATCTCTTTGCATCTTATAAAACCCATTCAAAGCCCTAAAATACATTGTTCAAACATAACCTAGCAAAATACTTATCCTAAAAAGTATTGTGAATATTATAAGGTGATATGAACAATACAGCCAACTGCCGTATACATATATATATATATATATATATATATATATATATATATATATATATATATATATATATATCAAGAATATGAAGGTAATATTATGTGATAATAAATAAGAATCCTTGTAATTAAGCATATTAGTCACTGAAACAGATTTCATACTTTGTTTATAATAATAATAATAATAATAATAATAATAATAAGACAGTATATCATCATTATCATCATCATCGTCATCGCAATCATCCTCATCGCATGCAGTTGCAATGGTGCTGTGTTCCGCAAAAAGTTGGAGGGAAATGGCATTTCAGCCCCTCATTCTCCCCCAAATGTGAAAAGCAGAAGGCAGTCATAAATGTGACAGACCCTGAGGCAGGACCAAGGCTCCTGCTAATGGCTGCTGTAGCAGGCTGACACATATGAAAGCACACAGCATATCTGTTTGAGGCACATTCTGCCACTGTGGGCCTCGATTAAACAGGCCCTTCAAAAATGGCTCTGCAACGGCAATGCTCAGGCTCAGAGCAGCAGAGGGGCACAGCAGAATATAAATTCATAGCCCCCCCCCCAAATTTTATTTTAAAATTTTTCTCCGAGGACCAGGAAAGTAGAAGATATTAATATTTGTTTTGATCTGGTCTCATTGCTCCAGCTCTCATAAACTGCTGGCAGGCCCATGATCCTTCTCCCCACTGTTGTATGGAGGGAACATTGCCTCACAGCTTCAAAATCAAAATGCTTCCAGTGGATTAACTTCTCGGGTCAAATTAGTGCCAGTGCTCATTCAGCCAAATGGTTCTGTGATTCACAGTGACACGCGCTGACTGTATTCTCTTGTCATTGCTGTTGGATTATAACAGTATAAAGTAAAGTTTCACATCTACTGCGGAACACTGAGACAAACACACGCACACGCACACGCACACACACACAGCAATAGCAATTCTTATTCAGTGTGCACTCAAAATAACTGAAGCAGCCCTAGCCTCCAGTGGAAAGTGCAATGCTAATACTGTAAAACAAAAATCAAGAGAGCCTGAGTGGATATTGTGCTTTTGTGATTATGAAGCATTTTATTTAAGTTTTCAGTTTTTTTTTAAATCACTGAATTGGAATGCATAGTTCCAATATAGCCTGTCCTATTAGCAATGCCTTTTTTAATTAATACATTTTTTTTTTTTTTTTTTTTTGGGGGGGGCACAAGTATGAATGTCCTTCACCATGCTCAGTCAACCCCCACTTCATTTTGTGCCACACACTACTTACTGACGTGCTGCACAAGAGAAGGAGGGCTACCCATTATGGAGGTCGCATCAAAGGAACAAATGAAGGGTCTACAATCTCCCGTAACATGTGTTTCAGTGAAAATGCTCATTTATTTTTTAAGCCTGCTGCATGGACTGGTTATTGCTTATACCGCATCCCCCTATTTTGAATGGTTATTGTCTAATTAAACCTGTGGTTTAGACACAAGAGCGTGTATGAATGCCAATAAGTGATCTGTAAATGGAAATATGGACATGGCTTGTCAGGTCTTAAGCAGACAGAAAATGTGAACATGATAACAAAATAACTTACATGTTGCAGGGAAACTCCAAGGGACAGAGAGTCACTGGCAGCCAAGGCAGCAATGAGATTTACGACTAACTGCAGCAGGGGAATACAAGTGCTCTTCCAGGACCTCCCAGGACCTCCTTTTTGTACAGTACAAATGTCCTTGGGGTGCGCTTAAGCTAGCGCCACACCTGACCTCCAGACGTTGTATCTCACTGTGAGAGGTACTGAGCTGCAGATAGCTGCTTGCCTGTGACATTGGGTCTCTGGAGGCTCCCTCAGTACCTGGCATTCTATATCCTTTCAGATATAAAGCCTGGCCATAAAAGCACCCTGTTTGAAGATCAGCCCACCCAAATTGTAGGGGAAACCCAGTTGTTTTCCCCCATCAATTATTTAATGCAAGGAATCATGATTGGGGGTGAACAGGTATGCCAGTAATCAGAGTCCAATGAAGAATATTTATTATATTATGCAAATCACAGAAGTGAAGATTGAATTACCACTCAATGTTATTTTGTGCACAATAACCTAAGCACACCTGTACTGAGTATATAGGTGCAACTCTATGCAAGAAAGCACTTAACTAGAGACAAGGGGACTTGACCATGTTAACTAGAATGTTTAACTAAAATTCCAGCTAGAATGCTTTAATGTTTATCACACAATCAAGGTCTTTTTATTTATTTATTTGCTAATTGCTTAGCTATTGCTTTATTTTTGAAAAAATTTACGGTAAGTCGATGAGAGGCTGAGTGGATGTTGTGTTTTTCTGATCATTAAACGCATTATTATTTTGGATCCCTAAATTGGAAATGTCCAATTGCATTCCAATTTCTGCCCCTACTAATTCTGCCTAGCAACAGGTGGCAAAAAAATTATAAACGTTAGTTAACATCGTTAACATGGGCTGACGTGACCAGGAAATAAATATAAGCAAAGCCAATTCAGTGTATGTGTATCGCTAATGGTAGCCAGCTAAAGTTTTCTATTAGTTTGATTTTATTTTGTCATAGGTGTCAAGTTTGCCCATATAAAATATGTTTTTTTTCCACCTTTTCGAAGGTATACAGGCGTATAAGGTTATGATACGGGAAATCTAGTCCAACACATTTTTTATTTTTAAACGTTTTCCAAAATAATTAATTGAATCATTCCAATCACATTTTCTTTCTCCCTCTCTCTGACATTCTCTCGTTTTCTGAGGCCATGGGAAAAGCAAGTAGCGCATCAGGACTGTAAGTTATGATCTGAAAATATGCTTTATGATAACGAACCACGAGGACGTTGTAGCCAGTAGCCCACAAGATAGGCTACCTAACAACTAGCTATCTAACGTTAGTTAACCTAGCGAACAGTTAGCCAAATGGTTATGACTGTAATGTTCATGTTTATGCAATTTTTATGTGAAAAGCTAAATACAGGAATATATGAAATAAACATGAATCAGACAACTAACTGTGGTGGCTAGTGATTTTAATAGATAATAGTGTTCTATATGGTTTCTGGTGAATTTACACAGTTTTGCAGGCGTGAAAATAAGGGCAGCTCTCTCCAGAGGTTGACACCTATGTTTGACTTTTTTGAAGTTTCTTTAAGTTCAAGTTTGATGAACGATTTATTTATTTTTATGATGAATCATAGTCTACATGCCGTCAGTAGGCTAAGCGGCATTTTAAAAAGCTTAGGCTAATTACTTGGTATCATTCACTTTAGCTATGTTAAGGCATGTCTTAACATAGCTAAAGCAATGCCAAATGTTTGTATTAAATGTTTGCATATTTATTTGACATTTATCTGATAATTCTCATTATTATAATATGCCGTTGGCATGCTTTGCGTTTTTTGTATTTTAGCTAGGCTATAATTGCATTAGTTCTGGATAAACTTGATCAAACTTATTTTCACTTTCCTACAAGTTAACAACATGTCATATGCTTGTATTTACGGTTTTGATAAAGCATGCAAGTTATTGAAGAAACGTGTCTGTCTCATCCTATTACTTTGTTGCAATATAGGCAACCTCAATGTAGGGTTCTGTGTTGTGCTGAAGTGATACATTGTATTCAGTTTTGAAATATTTCTGCTCCCTGGCACTTAGGCCTACAGCGCAGCCCATAGCATAGGCCTACCGTAGACTAATTGGCTATCTTAATTTTTTTATGGTGACGTCATACAAAACTGCCCCTCCAGAAATATCATGCTAAAATCGCCACTGGGTAGGATGTTAACCTTGTAAAAGTAACATTTTGGGTAGATATTTAAGGAGCAAGTTTATTTATTCATGTATGTATGTGCTTTTTGTAATGACGTAGCTGGCTAACTCTTGTCCAGGTGTCAAATGTACGAGATTACAAAATTGCGTTATCAACACTGTTGCTGCTGCGCGTGGCCAGAGACATTTTACCTGCATTTCATATTTAGTAAAGGTTCATGTGAGACACATCAATCTGTTTCCCAGTTGATTACACCCTCAGAATATTACAAATCTCAGCAGGATGTGCAAATCAATGTGGATATATCTCAACTCGAACCTGAATGATCAATCTACCTGCATTTTCAAAATGCAACACACATTTTTCTGTGTTTTCAGAGCTTGTGCCCCTTGAGAGTTGAGAAGTTCCTGCACAAATATATATTTGTTTAAAATTGTGTATAAAAGTGAATACCAATTAAGTTGAAACCTACACGAAAACTCAATTACCTTAACTGCTGGTTTACATCATACTTTATTACTGAATTGTGCATGAAAAATATTTTTAGTCATACCATTTATTGTTACTGCATGTGTCCTTTGGTTATTGATCTGCTGACACGACTTTAATCCTCCTTTCTAATATTGTTCATTTTGGGAGGTCTTACTTGTCAAGCCTTCTTTTAAAAAAAATTAATTTATTTTATTGAGAAGTTTTTGCTAATTTACAGTTTTAGTGAAGCCGTCCATAAACAACAACACTGTCACAAAGAGAAAAGGAAAAATAAACACAGAATAAAATTAAGAGGAAAGGTAAATATGTAAATAATGTAAACAAAAGAAAATAAAAAATAAAAATAGTAGTAATTTAGTATTTAAGGAAAGCAAAATAAGTAATAGATAAGTGTTCATCAAGGTATCTCATTTACATTCACAAAAGACAAACAGACAGACAGACGGACTGATCAACAAATAAGTAGACAATACTCAAGCATTCTCACATGGAGGTTAGACAATTAGGTGACAAAGACATAGTTATTTTATTTCCATGTGGAGGGAGTGGGTGTAAAATATGTATATATAACAATAGTAAGCAATCATATTTAGAAGTCAGGGGATTCTGATGACAGATAGGAAATGAATAGAGGGGAAAATATATACACTGTATACAAAATATAATTAGGTAATAACTAAAATAATATTGTTAGGGTGCTGTGTTTGTGTGCCTATTTGTATGTGTATGTTTAGAATGTGTATGGATCTGTGTGTACGTGCATGAGGGTGTATGGGAGTGGCTTTAGTTCACAGGCAAGTGAAAAATGTTCTGATTGGTTTCTTAAAGAGGCTGTCATTTGTTCATGCAGTATATGTCCACAGTGATATGTTGAGTTTGTGTCTAGTTTTCCAGTTCATGAGTATTGTTTTCTTGACATTAGCAAGGGCGACTATGATATTATTGATCACGAGTTGTTAGGTCACTGGGAAGACAGAAATTTGGGGATAGCGGAATGGTGCAGTCCAGAACTAATGATATGGTGTGCGTGATTGTTTTCCAGATTGGTGGGCAGTGCCATGTGGCATGGATGTAGTTGTCTGTGGTATTGAGAGAGCAGTGAGAACAGATATCAGAGGTGCTGAAGCCCATTTTGTGCAGAGTGATATGTGCTCTGTGTATTACTTTGTATTATTGGATTAATTGAAGATTAGCGGAGTAAGTCATTGTGAAAGTGTTGGAGCAGATTTGTTCCCAGAAGTTGGCATCAGTAGAGATGGATAGGTCTTGTTCCCTTTGTTTTTTGGTAGAGCAATGGTTGGATCTATAGTGGAGAGGAGTCTATGTAGTTTTTGATAGTAGTTTTTTTTTTAGCCTGATATTGTAGTAATTTTTTCAAGTAAAGGAGATTGTTGAAGATTGTTAGAAAAAATATTTATTTTTGTTTTTAATGCATTTTTTATTTGTAAATAGAATAGGTATGAATCTCTACCAATGCCGTACCTCTGGGTCAACGCTTGAAAACTGAGGAGAGTGTTGTCATCAAAAATGTGATGGAGATGGGTGATTCCTTTTTGTTTCCAAATTTTTGATTTTAGTGGAGTTTTGTTAACCAGGAAGTCTGGATTTGACCAGATTGGAGTGTGTTTGCAGGGTGTCATATTGAAATTTGTCATTGCATTTATGGTCCACCAGGCTGTCAGAGTCCTGGAGATGACCGGGTTTTTGTAACAGGGGTGTCTTGTCGAGGGACAACACTAGGGACAATTATTAATTTAACTTCCTGAATTGGTTGAATTGAAATGCAATTGAACACAACTCTGGTCAGGTATATAACTAATACTATACACAGTATTGAACATTGCATTTTCAACAGAAAAGCAATACATTATCCACCAACACAAAAGCATTGCATTACCAGACTACCTGGATCAATTGCCCCTATAACAACAATAAAACATGTCCGTGATTTGTCACTGCAAAAAAAAAGAGATTGCTGAAGTGATAAAAGCACGTATGGACAAGTGGGTATGACCTCAGTCATCGCACTCTTTTATCACTTTTCTGCCTGGTTTTTGAGGAGACAAATTCTGGGTCTGAAATAGAGCAATACTGGCTCAAAGAAGTTTCAGCTCCTCGGTGCCGGATATGGTCATCCTCCATCTCAGTCCCTCTCTATGCCGTGTGTGATCAGAGTTGTTGGCACTCTTTGTCAGGCTGGTGCACATGTATTGGATAAGAGTCTAATGCATTTGAAGTCTTATCAGTTCATTTAGTGTTTCAAATAATTTTGTTTCATGTATGTGCATCTGACACTACAAATGTGAAAAATGAACTGCTTCCTACTCTGAAGGCCTAGGCCTAGTGTTCAAATTTACATTGGGGAAGGGGTGATTGCATTGTCACTGCTCATGTTGTCCTATCCTCTGTCATGGGTTCAAGCCTGCTTAGTTATCTCTGGCGGTTGTGGTGTCTGTTGGCCGCAAGAAGGCACTCGAGTCATTTTTTTTCCGTTCCTCTCTAAGACCAATTTGTCTTAATTGGCTGCAGGCCCGTGCTCCTACTTAAGCAGAGTGTTTTCTCTGCTCCTTGCTTTTGTGTCATACTTTGCCATGTTAAGCCAGGACTGCATTTATTTTGTGTTTGAAAGAAACGCAGGAACCTTCTTAGTTTAAAGAGTTTAGGATTGGATCCGTAGGATCCGTCTTTACTTTTATTTTGCTCTTTCCTTGGTGCTCTCTGTTGCTTTTCTGTCCTCTTTGAGGCAGTAACTTCTGTTTACCTTTCTCATATTCCCTCTACGCTGAGCTTGTTTGTTTATTATCGAGCTAGAGGTCTTTCTTTTCTTTTTCTGCTCGAGTCTCAAGTCTGTTTCGCCCTCTTTTCTGGGTTGTTTTTTGTTGGCTTTACGCCAGGAGTTTTTTTCCCATTTGTTTATTTTCTCTGTTCCGTTCGCGGACTTTCTTCCCCCTTATATCTAGTGGTTATTCCACGTCTTGTGGGTAACTTTTTGATCCCTTCACAGTCATGTCTGGTCCTCCGACCCATCCCGGTCACAACTCATTTTTATCCCGGGCTCGGATGCTATTATTGCCCCCATGATACGTGTCTGTCATTCTGAATGTGTGTTATAATAAATCCCAAACAACAAATAAAAGTTTATATATTATTTCTGAGAGTCACAATTAGGCTAGGCTAAAAAAAAATCTAGGCTATGGTTTAATAGTAAAGATGTTCATGGCCATCTGCGCTGCTCAGCCTGCTCTGGCGTGCCCTAATAGTACCTTTTAGACATTCCCTTTTACGATGCTATTGTTATTGCCGTTTATTGTTATTAATATGTTTTTATTAATTGTGTGGTAATTAAGCAACCAACGTAGTGTAACGCCAGAATCGAACCTGCACCAGCCAGTTAGTAGTCCAAGGTCAGGAATCTGTATCCAGCAAACATGAAAGGCCTACATTTGATGCTACATGTAAATATTGGAAATTCAGCTGAAATGTGGTTTAAATGTGAGCATTTAATGACTGCTTATGATCTCTGTCTGAAATGCATGAAAGATGGTAGAGATTTTAAGTTTTTCCAACCTCTATTTGAAGCTGTTGATGAAACGCTAGACGCGTACACTTTGAAAAATGCACCCTCCCCCCTGTTTTCTTCACAATTCACCCACTGCCTAGGCCTCACAGTCTGCAGACTCAAAATGCCCCATACTCTGAATTATACCAGTACATTCCACAGAGCCCTGTTTTATGATCAAAAGTAGTATATTACACAATGCATAAGTCTTTCTTTGACTTTTTCTGGATGTCCGGCACTTCTTGTATCCCATTATTCTTAAACCTTCCCTCATAGGACCCACGTTACTGATCAATACATTTCCAACCCCTGAACAACCAACTCTAACTTTGTCTAAAGCAACTGGTTATTATGTCTCTAGTGACTGGTTATTATGTTGTAGACATTGCCTTCTGCATTCTGGTGGAGGGAAAAAGCATTGTGAAAAAAACAAGAGCCGTATTAATCGTTGGGAAACTTGGGAGAATGACAATCCAATCTTCAGTTGTGCTTGGGCGGGGTAGTGTCACAAAGCAATATCTATAGCCCACTCAGAGGGGAAAGGAAGAGAAAACAATGTATCACTAGACGGGGGCAACTTCCTGACAAGAGCTTTCACAGTAGAAGCATTTAACCATGGTGACTGTACATTCTGCCTAAGCCAGACAGTCATAAAGACTGGGAGACTGCCTGTTGATCCGGTTAGGAAGAATTCCCTTTTGATGCAGGATGTCCTCTCTATTATTCAGGAGAGGATCGTGCCTCCGGAAGGCCATAAACACGTTCTGCTTATTCCATCATTTCTCGACACTCCATAAATTGTATTGAACCGAAGTACAAAGCTCTGCTTTGATATCAGTTTCTCTCCAGCCAAACTTAACGACCAGGTATGATCAAGGAGCAAGAAATCCATTAGGCTACGTTTCAACCGCAGCTGTAGGTGCCAAGTGAGAGCGTATTGCTTTTCATGCATCTGACCCACAACATCAAATGGTGATTTGGAGAAGCGAGCCTCCCACCAGACGAGAGACGGAAGCATGAAAACAGCAAGTACCCGTGGAGGCTGCCGGCAAACAGATGGTATTGCTGGAAGAACTCAGTCTCTGTTTATGTCAATGCATTATTCAAAGTGACGACCACACAAGATTGTATTGACATAATATTAATACAATTCAGGAGTCAGGAGATCTCATATCTCTGGTGACTTTTGTACTGGATAATTAATATTTCCTAAATAAACCAGGCCATTTGATCAAAAATCACCTACTGTATGTAATGAGAAGAATCAGTGGACCTCTGGTTACTAACATGCAAATCATGCTTTCTGGCATTGGGGTTTATTTGGGTATTCCTACGGTTGGGTATTCCTAGGTTTTTAGAGGAAAAAAGAAAGGTTAAAAGGTAAATTTATGGTGTTGATTGGGGCGTGAACAAAGGAAACAGATCAGCAATATAAGACTTCCCTTCTATCAAGCGGCCAGACTTAAGACTGGAACTCATAATTCTGCTATGATGGGAACAACACAGCACCATCCTGGGCCAGTTTAAAGAAACAATCCTAAACTATTTTTTTTATATGTGGTATACATTATTCTTTTATTGAATAAACTAAAACTTCTGCATAGCTCAATATATTTAATTAGCAATTTTCAGAACACATAAAGATATGGCAACTTTTTAGACTTTTTAATGTGTGACATGTTACCAAACTCCCACAATTACTTCTGTGTGTTTTTTTTTTTACTCCATAAAGCTTATATCTGACACATTTTCATGTGTTTTATTTTAAATATCAAACATATACACTAGTACTTAAAATGACCACTGTGATCCTTGCCCTTTCGGTTTTCATTTTGTTTTGGGTTCTCTCTGAAATAACCCCCCCCCCAGTTGTTTTCTTGTTTTAAGTGTCACTTGGTAATTCCCTCCCCATAGCAACAGGCCCCATTTGGGCTGTCCGTAAGACTGTGGGCTTCATTCAGTATTTGGGCAGCTGTCTTTGTGGGGGAAAGTTTAGCAGTCAGGGGAGACAATATTTCCCACTCAGTTCTTTTTCTCCAAGCCCCCACTGATGTAAGGAAGCCCTACGGATTGTCGTTTATGTATTCAGCCTGCATCTCCAAATTAGTTCCGCCAGTTTACATCAGCATTGAGGCCCAAACCCCCACCCAATACCTATTTATCTGACACAATAATAAAAGCCTACAAACGGTTAATTAAAAAAGAAATGAAGAAGTTATAGCAGATGGTGCCCCTGTTGACGGGCCGAATCCTCCATCCTTCAGATAAATAAAGTTTCCTTACGCTGCAACTTCCCGTGGACAGAGTCCGGGCAGTGATTGCTTTTATCTGCTAACCAAAAGAAGGCCAGAAACTGTGCATCAATACGTCTCTGTCCATCTAACCGTCCACCTACAAATCTGTCAGCCGGCAGAGCAGAAATGCAGCAGAGGGGCCGGCTCTCCTTCACTGGGGGAATGTTTAATGTGTGACTTGTCTGGGGGTTGAAATGGGGTCATCAATCAGCGTTGAGGTGAGGATGTGGGGGACCGGGCCGCCAGGCGACGGGACAGCTGAGAAAGGCTTCAGCCTACAGTACCAGGTGAGCGCTCAGAATGGTACCGGTACGTTGTGCGCTTTGCAAAGCCCTTCTCTGTGCCTCAGCTATGGGGCGCCAAGGCAAGGTTTTCATCGCAGGGCTAATGCGGAAATAACCTGTGAACACCGCTCACAATTTTGTCATGTACACACGACAACTTGGTTTGCTATTAACTCAGATATTGTGTCTCAGATATTTAGCACTATGTGCGTAACATTGGAAATTCTGTCTCTGCCATTGTTGAAGGTGAATGTGTTCTGTTCTGCTGGTTCATTCATTAGGGGTGTGGTCAAAGATAGAACATCCTTGGCTGAAATAGCGCAGAAAGCTCCAGAACCTCCTTAACATTTGGAGTGGAAGGAATGCAGAGTTGAATATATGAGTCTGTCAATTAGAATGTTGTATAAAGCTTGTGCAAGCTATAGTATAGTGGATTGGTTTTCAGCAGTGACAGACACAAACACACAGACAAACACAGCGTTTGTAAAATCCTTGCACTTTCAAAATGTCCTTATTCAATAAATTCTAGCCGCTTCAGTTGGATTAATGAAATCTCTGAATAATCTATCAAATATATAACCCACAGCTGCAAGGATTCTATGTTATATGCATGTAGATAAAATAAAGAATATTGTATTGATTGTTTTTATGAGTTTTGCATACAGAGAGGTAAGATCCAGAGGCATAATAATGGATACTTTTAACAGACAAACAATCCTGCAAATTCTCCTTCAGAAATCTAGTTTTATGATCGCACGCAAAGAAGTGCAGGGAGAAATGTGCCCTTACACTTAACCTTATCGGCAATGCTACACTCATAGCAATTTTCATTAGTGTTTTTAATTACTTAGGGGAAAAATGTGTGAAAACAGGTCCTAAAAAGGAAATGCAGAAGGGGAGCGTACTTTAATGACACGCACTAAGAGAGCCATATATCTTCCATGTAAAAGCAGAGTGAAAATCATGGGACATGACCTTATAAGCAGCCGACGAGGGAGGGAGGGGGTTTTATGTGTGCGTGTGTGCGCGCGTGTGTGTGTGTGTGTGTAATAGCTGAAAATATAATCAGCAGGGTAGTTACACACAAGGGGCCCTATCTTGGCGATCTTGGCGCTTGGTCTAAGCGCATGGTGTAAAGTCCATTTAGGGCGTGTCCAAGTCCACTTTTGCTATTTTAACGGCGTGTTTTTTGGGCGCTAAGCACGGCGCAGCGTGCAAGTGGGCTGAACCTAGTTTCTTCATTAATTATAGGTGTGTCTTGGGCGTGACATGCAATAAACCAATCAAAATGTCATATCCCATTCCCTTTAAAAGCCTGCTTTTCCACCTCGGCGGATTGCTTATATGATGGTGAAACAGACATGCGCGTGCTTAGTAGCGCATGCGTTTAGTGCGATCAAGGAATAGGCTATATGGATCACTAGTAGCCTATGATAAATATTATTCGGACAAACCATTATGAGTTCCCGGTAATTTCCGACAGTGCTGTTATTTTACAAAATATATGCGGTTAAATTTTGTTAAAGGCACCTGCAACAGCTGAGAATAAGCTGCCAATGGCTTCCGTCTCACCTTAGAAAACGCCAAATTAGCCTGCTTGTTTAACAAATTTCGTTTGATTATGCAATGAAACTATGAACTCATGTTCAAGCTTCATCCGAAGTTCATTACCTGCATTCTAATTTTGATTAATAAAATAAATAACGTTATTTTGCCTTAATGATGACAATAAATACAATAAAGCTGTCAGGTTGGCAACCCATAGGTTCACAAATATTTTCCCTTGTTTTATAATGTCCTGCTTATGGAAATGCGACCAACCTATTTTACTGGTACCGTAATGCTTTAAAACAATCCACTTTCCCAGGAAGACCGTTAAAAGTGTGATTTACAGCAGGGGAAACAGACCTGCTCCCTGTAAAGCGCACATGCAGATAATGGTATTAAACTTAATTGTGAATTAATTGTAACGTGCTGCAAATTTGTTTTCGTTTATAATTAGACGCTTAGTTCTCTTTAAAATCTTTTGTTCAGTTATGGAATAACAGGTGAAATCAGCTGGGTTTTAATAAGCTGAGGGTATGGAAACGTTGTCACTGTAATTTAAAAAATATGAAGGACGAAGAATAGCTAAGGTTACAATTCAGTTAACATGATGATATTTAGCTCCGTTTTTTAACCATAGGCTATCGAAAAAAACCTTATGCATAGCGAACCCGCTGTAGCCTAGGCTATTTGAAAAACAATAAAAGCAATATTCACTGGACAAGGTTTTAAACTTTTTTCAGTCACAAACCATTTTATTTACTTACAGGCTGTATTCCTAGATAAACAGAGCTGTATTGTAATGACATCTGAAGCGCATTTTCAAAACTCAAATGTCCGTCTATTGCAGTGCGCGAGTTTTCCATTGAATGACAATTCACGCATTAGGTGTAAATGACAATTCGCGCATTAGGCTTGATATAGGTGTTATCAGCTCCTTTTTAATGGATAGCCATTGTCCCGTACCATCGCACATCGCCTGGATGTTGATGGAGTGGGCTGAGAGCAATGTAATGTGGAATCGTTTCCCTTCGCTGAGGGAAAGTTATGTGGACCTATGGAACCTTTTATTATTATGCATTTTTGATATAGCCTACACAATAATAATATTTCACATTGTGATCTAGATATTTTAGTCATGCTTGTGCGCGCCCCTGTGTGTAACAGACAGGAGGGTACGCGTGTTGTGCACACGCCTATGTAGACGCACTTATATGCTCCGTTAAAATAACATGTAAACAACTGCGACATGACTTTAGACCAGGTTTGTGGTGGTTCTAGCGCAAGCGCTTTCTGCTGGCTCAAGATAGCAATACGCCAGAAAGAATCCTGGCCACTCCTCATCTTAAGTTCACTTGTAATGGGCGCAAGAATACATGGTAGTTAAAGGACGTGAACGCAAGGCGTTATTATGAACCATGCGCCGGGTGTAAGATAGCAAAGACACTTGCGTTTGGGTTAGCGCCGCTTTGCGCCGGGTGTAAGATAGGGCCCATTGTGTTCCCCTGTCAAAATATGAATGTAAAAATATATAAAATCAAAAGAAAGTAGTATAAAAAAGCAAACGTGGTGGGTATTGTTTGGCTTACACAGTTTGATGAAATTATTCCCCTTTCATAATTATAAGTATTAGTAACAGAAGGAGAATTTTGGGGTAGATATCTACAGAACTATGGTCTCTTCATTAACATTAAAGTATCATTAAAAAGAGTATGCGTATTGATGGAGAAACCTGAAATAGTACTTAGGTGACCTAAAATATCACAAGTAAAATTTTATATTATTTACTTTGGTAATCTTAAATTTTTCTTTCATAGCCTCCCATTTCCCTTCCAAGTGTTTTGCATGCTTTGATCAAATCTTAATCAGATAGAAATGCTGTCAGCCTAAAAGAATGAACATTTCATGAGGCACAAAGATTCATAAAAGGAGTAGCAAGGTGCATGTTCACCTAGTGATATAAATATGACATCTTTGCGTGGCTGTCGAAAGGGAAGAGTATTTTTGCCATTACAGTTTGTCACCGGTTCACTAATCTGATGACCGCCTTAACCTCACCTCTATCACCTTTATTCGACTGACGTGTGTGTGCCTCAACAATTCCAACGTTGTAATAAAACCAACACTTGAGAGAAGTCTGCCCTGGATTACTTTGGCCGTGTAATAAATTATGCAGATATACGCATGTGTCTCGGCCTTCGCCAGATTGTCTAATTAATTCTGTCGCACCCACCTAGCAGCAAGGAGTTCATCTCAGGCAATGGTGTCTGGGAAATGGAGGGCTATGTGAAGGACCTGTTGCTGATCTGTCCATATGGCACCTTAAAGCGTCACTTTGCTGTCTCAGAAAAGATTTTTCCGTCTAATATTAAAAAAGGTAGACTTACAAACCACCCATTCATTCAAGCACACTAAAACACACATGCTGAAAAGCATACATTCTACAGAGACATAGGTAAGGGGCTGGGTTTGAGCACCCCCCCCCCCCCCCCAAAAAAAAAAAATAGAAAAATAAAAAATAACATATACACACACAAAGAAATACATAAAACACACAAAGCAAAAATTTTCCTCTCTTAATTCACAACTTCTTAAAAACAACTTTCTTTATTCTGTACCAATTTGGTAGTATGCAGATTTGCATGCGTGTTGGCAGCTGTTTCCTGTATAACTGGAGCAGGCAGACTACAGGTGTCTGATCATCAAGAGGAGTCCTTACTGAAGAATAGGGCAGGGAAATCCCTGCTGCTTGAACCCCCCTCTACCTGGAGGATACTATGGCCAATTCACTGGGATTCCCAGCCAGAGTCAGCACGGTCAGTCCAGATTCATTTTTCAACAAAAGAGCACATGCCTGCACCAAGAACTAATGGTTCAGCTGTATAAACCACAAAATAACCCCCTCAGACAAACCATTTTGATTTCAGGTTCAGATCTATTACCTGCACACAGAGAGCAGTTTAAGAGTATTGACTCCCTCAATGTGTCGACTACAGTGGCCCTAAAGAGCAATCCTTGTTGTCTGAGAAAACTGCCTCTTCCCTGTGAACACTACCTGCACCCTGTGAATCCTGCCTGTGCCCTGTGAACATCGGGCTGCGTGCTGTGAGAACTGCCTCCATCTTAGGAATGTGCCTGCACTTGCTGGGAAGAGTTTCCATTCAGATTACATAACAATAGCTAATATGTGTCCGTTTTCCAAGAGCGGAGGCAGTTCTCGCTGCACGCAGCCCGCGTTTACAGGGCACAGGCAGTGTTTACAGGGCGCAGGCAGTGTTTGCAGGGCGCAGGCAGTGTTTACAGGGCACAGGCAGTGTTTACAGGGCACAGGCAGTGTTTACAGGGCACAGGCAGTGTTTGCAGGGTGCAGGTAGTGTTTACAGGGCACAGGCAGTGTTTGCAGGGTGCAGGTAGTGTTTACAGGGCACAGGCAGTGTTTGCAGGGTGCAGGCAGTTTTCCTTGAGCCAAGGCCCTACAGGCCACACAGTACATCAGGAAAGTTATAAGTGATTAGAGGACAGATTTCTCATCTGATCACAACTCTAACCCAACTTACACCTCGCGAGACAAGGGAACTTTTGCCCCACTGCTGTGGACTCCCAATTATAGTTGGCTAATGGCACAGCCTTGGCACAAACCAGTGAGCACTGGGACTTGTCTGCATTTGTAATGTGTGCCCTTACTCACTGAACCACTCGAGGACCACCTTTTTGTGAAAGGAACTCCATTTGTGAGCAAATAGCAATATTCCAAGCAGAAAAAAAGTATTGTATTAGCATCTGCTAAGGGATTGTAATCAAATGTAATGTAATGTCGGGTAAGTGAGGATTTAGGTAAAATGTGTATTTTCTGAATCCAGCGGTTCCAACAGTCAATGCCCTTGTTAAAATGTCCGGCACTCTGAATACTGAACACAAGTGATATTGCGTGCTAGAACCCCTCACTTAACCTACATTCAAAATATGTTTTACATTATTTAATTTAATTATTATTATTAAAAATGGCAATCAATTAAATCGCCAAATAATTTGATAGGTAAGTCTAACAGTAACCTGGTGGATCAACCAACAAGCCAAAACAAGGTCTAAATCAGGTCTTAAGATTAAATAATTTTATTAAATGAAAAAGACAGAAAAGAATAATGACCTATAAATTACAAAAAGGAAGACATTAAACCAGACATTAATTTGAATATACCAGTAAAGAGAGAGCCCAATAAGCCAGAAATTTCCAATATTATTTACCCTCCTCCAGCTGAACAGGAACAAAAGGAAATGCACAAGGAACCACCAGCACAGAAATAAGTGTAATGGGGCGTGACGTGTGAGGTGGGAGGAGCCAAAGGAACAGGAACAGAGATTTAACGTTCCATGGCTAGGTAAATAAGTGCGCAGTCTAATGCAGCAAACAAACCTGGGTAAACACCCGATCTCCCAGGAGGGAGAAACATTTTACAGGCGAGCCGACGGAGCACCGTCGTCCCAAAACTTTACTATCCAAAAGACTCACGCAAACTTAATTAAACAACCGCCCTAGCCTCTCAGTAAAATAATATATAACGAAGCGAAGGAACAGAAAGCTAACGTTCCCATGCTACGCGCAGTCACACACAAACATGTCCACAACCTCGCCCAAACTCCACACAAGGAGAAACATACCCGGAAAACGAACAGAACAATAGTTCCAACAAAATCGTCCCGTAGGTAAAAAGGACGGACAGCTGCAACAAAGACCAACGCAAAAATAGCACGACAGCCTCTTAATATAAATAAAAACCCTGACTCACAACAAAGGGGAACGTAGTCCATGAGAAGGAGAACAAAACAGGGAATAAACGTACTGAAACTACAAACTGGCTTACCGTAACCCGGAAATGAGTAGAAGCTAAAACGCCAGGTCTCTCAGTAAGAAAACCAATCAAAAGGCGAACAAATGGACCAGAGAAACTGCTACTCTATACTTCTACGAGCTAATAAACTAAGTAGAAGCGAAAACGCCCGAATCCCCTAAGGGAAGACGTGCCGAAGGGCGAACAGAACTACTGTCCCGAACAGAATCGCCCAAATCCCCATACACGGAGAAAAAGCACGACAAGGCGAAATAGAGCAGAGATTTACGGTCCCAAACTTCTACGAGGTAATCAACTACCTAGCCAGCAAGAAATAAGCCCTGTCTCAACAAAGAGACGTTAACAATAGGCGAGTAGCCAAAATGGTACGAGAACTCACAGCCAACAAAAACACCACAGTACAAAACAATGAACAATTACAAACCAGAATTAATCTCGAAGCCCAGAACAAAAGGAACATGGGCTTAAATAGCTCACCGGCAACCATGTGCAGCTGTGCAACATTGATGAGAACTTCTTCATGAGAAGAAGGAAAAGAGCCAAAACTCCACCAACGAAGCAGCGCCCACTAGTGGCGACCGAGAAACACGACCGCAAGGGAAAAGGGTCATAAACCATGACAAAGAGGACAAACTTATTCACCAACTCCAACTGACTAAGGCTTTTTTCCTTCAGTGCCCATAAATACCTTATTCTCCACAGGAAGGGCATCCCTGCCCTGATTGGGTTAATATGTGAGAAAAGGTGTGTGTGTGTGTGTGGGGGGGGGGGGGGTTATTTAGGACCAAGACAGGCTAATCTTTGATGTTTGTGGGGGTGAGTGAGTGAGAGAGAGACAGAAGGAGAGGGGGGGAGAGAAACCCATATGGAAATGTAATATACTGCAGTATATTTTAAATATATTGTGAAGATAATTTTGATATATTTACAATATACTGCAGCATATTCTTTTTCCATAGGGGAAGAGATGGAGGAGCTGGGTAGTTTACTTATATCTAAATATTAGATACCCTACAGTAACATATTTTCCTCTTTATAGGCTCTCAACCACAGTATGTCAAACAAATTCACAAAATTCCTGCCTCTATCACATTGAGGAAGAAAGAATAAACACATAAATTAAAACTTGAAATAAAAATCCCCTGGTGTCAAATTAATAAAGCCTTGAAATGTACCAATTTGAGAGAGGCAGGCGCTGCTTAGCAGACAATGCCGTCCTCCTAAAACCACAGAAATCCAGGCTATATCAGCAAGATGGGGTTTAAAAATTTAATGAAGTGAGATCATTAAACCACATCAAAGTCATCCCAAATGAAGCTTTGAAGACAAACACAATTGCTCACTTTAGCAAAATGTTGTCTTTGCGAGATCTATTTGATACTTAGGGATGCCTCCAATGACTCAGTGGGTGGAGTTTACTGAGAGGGGCTTACAACTGCCAAGACACAGTTGTGTGCGTGCGCATGTCTGTGTGTGTGCACATATGAGTGTGCATATTTCGCTTTGTGTGTTTTATGTATTTCTTTGTGTGTGTGTATGTTATTTTTTATTTTGGGGGGGGGGGGGGGGGGGGGGTGCTCAAACCCAGCCCCTTACCTATGTCTCTGTAGAATGTATGCTTTTCAGCATGTGTGTTTTAGTGTGCTTGAATGAATGGGTGGTTTGTAAGTACCTTTTTTAATCATATTTCTGGGACTGAAACTTATCACCTTAGAGGAGATTTTCTTCAAAAATGAAGTGTAGTCATACAAAGAGAGGTCATTACTTATACTCTCACATTTGTAACAGTCTCCATTTTCTTTAGTTTGTCACTCATGTTGGTTTTTCTGATTTGCAGGAGTGGAACATGTGACTCCAAAGACCCCTACCAATTCCACATTACCCTGGAACTGTGTATAAAATTTCCCTAAAGCAAATGCTTTAGTTATTCCCAACCTGTGTAAAGTATAGAGATGGGGAAAAGGGGAAAACTATTTTTCTTTCCAATTGCACGTGTTTGTCACAGTTGAGAAAATGTATCAATTCACAATCTGTCTTTGTATCTGTCTTGTATCTGCATTTACGTAACTATGTTAGATAAAACATGTTCACATTAATTAATTCTGTTTAATGAAGTCTGCTGGAGTTTCTTTCCAGCGCATGCAAAAATAGAACCTGAAAATAATAAAAAGCAATGAACATTAAAGACCTATGCTTTTAAAAGATTGATTTCTAAATAATATCACACTCTTTCTGGAAGTCTATTACAATTTGAAACCATATCACTGGATATTTAAAATAAATAATATGTCACACTCAACAGGAAGTGAAGCATTTATTTGAGAAAATCGGCCTTTAAAATAAAGGGTGACCTCAATTTCCACTGTTTGAAGATGTCTTTTTTTAGTAGCCCAAGGCCATTTCTGTTGCTCATAACTGATTACACTGTTTTATTTGAATCTGTTACATCTTACTTTAATTTTAATTGTGTTTAGTTCTCACACTTATCAAAAAAAAATAGATGTAAATTTAATCTTAAAAACTATTAAAAATTAAGGGACTGAGGAGAAATGTTAAACTTTATTAAATACATGCATGCCTTGCGTACATCTTTATTTTATTTTATCTTTGTTTTTATTATGCACTTTGTGAATCAGTGTCTGACAATTATTGTAAGCATTTGATATCAGATGCATTTCATTGATTGGCTATGTAAATGAAAATCAATATCTGTTTAGAAAGCTGGTTCCTGATCACTCTCTCTGTGAATGTTATCTGATTTTCAATGTAAGGTTGTTACTTCAGATATGTAAGATCAAACAAATCGATTTTAAAAAATCAATGGGAAAAGAATCATTAAATTGAAAGCTGGCAGTTTAATTCAGGTCACAGAAATGCTGATAGCATCAGTTGTGGTGGGTGTGACCTTTTCGATCCTTGGTGTTTTCTTTTGTTCCATCTCTCAGAAGGACCAGTGCAGGTCAGATCTGTGCTCTTTTCTGTAATGTTCTTTTTAAAGAGGACTGATTAATATGAATGTGACAGTTGCTCTTTGTGAAGCAGGAACAAGGTGAGAAGATACCGATTTGCTTACTTGCGATTTACCCAGTGATGAATAGGTCAGGAAAGTGCATAATCTCCTAAACTGTCAAAGATTGAACATCCACAGAAAGAACCTCTGGGTGCCGCTGATCAGGAAGCATGACAAATGCTCTCAATTTAAGAGGGTGACGTTAAGGGAACGGGGCGGTCAGCAGAGCATGTTTTCATTTTGAGGAAGTCCGTTGTCACATGGCATCAAGTAACAGCGTCATGACAAATAGGGTCCCCCCTACAAAATGATTCAGGGCGTGCTTTCGGGATATCACTCTGGTGCACAACCATGTCATTTTGCATCACTTTAGGTAGCCTTGGCTCTGGCAGTGTAAAATACCATAATGTGATGTTTTTTCTTCTTCTCTCAATTGTATAATTAGTCACTTGATTGTGCCGTTTAAGTGCCTACAGGGGCCACAGGAGGATAACAGTTGAATGACAAGATTAAATCCCTGCGAGTCATGTGGTCGAGATAAATTGGTGGCCCTACTCATGACAACGGCACTGCGGGAATGCACCTCGGAGTCCACCAGCCACTGTGAAACCTTGCGGTCAACAGGAAAATAAGGGTTTTGTGTTTAGTGCAATGCTCAATGTTCTTCCATGGACGGCAGGCTCACCATGGAGAAAGTGAAACAAAAAATTATGCCCACTTGTTCCAGTTTGCTTGATCTCTGAAGGTAGTATGGCAGGAAACCCTTCTGGATTTTGATTGGTTCTGGTTGACATTACCCTTTTGATCTTCTATTGTGGTCTTAACCACAAAAAACGGTTATCTAAAAGATGAAATGGCATGTATGTCAATACAGTCGTGCAGCTGGCATCACATTTATTCAAATATCATGCAAACATAGGACTTCAAAGGGGCATGAACCTGCCCATCATAGAATCAAATGTAAATACCAATTTCCTGTTTATTATATCACTTTTCCCTGTGAATAGAGAGTAGTTACTTGCATGATTCAAATGGTGAGTGGTCTGTCCTTATTTTTACAATCTAGATTTTCAGTAAGCTGCCATTTACATGCCTGAAGAATGATAGAACAATCATGATACAATAATTATGAAACTGTTGATGAGGTGACTTAATTTTCTGCTCTGTAAATCCAATCCTCATACAAGGTCTTAATGCTCCCTCAATGCCCTGTGCTGGTTTTAGCAATCTGATAATGTAATGAAAAGCATCTAGTCTGAGTGCAGTGGAACCTTTAAACAAATCCTTACATCAAAAAACACTTGCATTAAGTGCCATGAACAAACCCAGGGGTAATTGCTATTCTTATGCATAAATTACATTATTATTGAGTATCACACAAACACATACCATAATATCTAATGTAACATGATGATTTATAGCCCTATGTTCAAGAGTAAATAGCTAAAATAACCAGGCTGTACATTTTTAGTATGCTGGCATTTCAGATGTTCCAATGGATTTCCATATATTCAGAAATCTTGCCTCTGAAAATGCCAAGATTTGACTCTCAGAAAGGACTGCAGACTGAGATGGCAATTGCAAAGCAGTGTCTTTGTGGTCAGGTAACTCAATGTTGGTCTCATGTGACCATAACACCTGGTTTCAATCTCTTCAACTGTGGCCTTTTATTTGCCTCTCAACCCAACTGCCACAAAATCATTTCTCAATTCTTTTTTTTAATTATCGACTTGTGGAAAGTGTTTTTTTTTAATCCATTTGTTTGTAACTGCCTTCTGACTTGTGAAGGTCAACAACTCTTTGTCCTGTTTTATGAGAGTTTATTTTTTTACTTTCCCCATGGTTATGGAAGCCTCTTCTTCAATTTGAGCTTTAAACCATTGATGTTATTAAGATGTGAATAGTTTTTGAGATATTGACACTTTAATGAGACGAGTAGAATCTTTATGAAAATTGCTTCTCATGGGCCAAAGCTAATGGGGTTAAAACGTTTTAGAATTTTGCACATATTATCAAATTAGAAAAATGCACAAAATAAAATAAAAATGTAACTACAATGTATCTGTTGTTGTTTGTCAGATTCAGATTGTTTTATTGCCAATGTGTTACGAAATATTTAATGTTATGTTATTATTATGTTATAGGCTATGTTATGATATCTGTAATGTTATTTGGTCTTATTTTGGTCTATTTGGGTGCTCTCGAGGCACATTGATTGAACTTTCTAGTGTAGCTATACATTTTCTAGTGATTGTGTAATCTTCAGTTATGTTTATTCAACTTTCAAGTGGATGTGTAAAAATAAAGAAGTCTTTTTAAAGAAATGGACACCTTCTGGAGAAAAAACCCTGGGAATTAATAAATCAATTTCTCAGCCGTTTTAATACATATTACCAAGCCATTTGGCAGATCAACTCACCTCATCAATATCTCGACATATAAATATGGGAAAGATGTGTTAAGTTGTTTTCATACAATTAAGCACATAAAAATTTGCATTTAGATTATGACTTTTTTTTCCAATGACCTCAAATTCTACAACTCTAATCGCTAAAGTAGACATAGCGATATGTCGGGCGTGACATGGACTAATGCTTTTGACAGATGAAATTTCTGTTTTTTGTACAGTTTTTAAATGAACCTTTATAATTCTACGATACCGGAAATTAATTGTCCATTGAATAACATTGGGGCATACATTTGCTAGCAACGGACGGCTAATTGAAAGTTCGAACTACCGTTACAGCAGTCTCGTGCATCAATGCGAGATTTCTTACTCCTAACTCCTCGCCTGTCTCTGTCTGAAGCTAGCCTGAGCCTTTCATACTGCATCACAGAAACCAGCCGTAGGCTACTAACTGTTCTGTTTTGAATTTTACGTATGGTTTAACATTTTTTTGTATCACAAGAAGTGTTTGCAAATGAACTTGAGAGAGCAAGGTGGACAATGTTATTTTGCTTAAAAGATATTTTGTCAGGTCAGTGATCACAGCAGTTCCACACAACTGTGACCGAACAGCTCCAAAGTAACTGTAGCTAACGTTAACTTAGCTAGCTAACGTTACAGTCACTGAGTGACAAAGCTAGAAGGAATACAGCGAATTACTATCTAACTTCGCTAGCGAGATAAAAACAAATTCATGTTACCTTAGCTACTAATGTTAACGTTACTCCTTTCAGACTTGTCCACAACTTGTCCACAATATTTTGCCAGGTCAGTGATCACAGCAGTTCCACACAACTGTGACCGAACAGCTCCAAAGTAACGGTAGCTAACGTTACCGTTACCGAGTGACAATAGCCTATAGCCTATGTCTAAACCTACTCTAGTGGGACCTCTTTAGCCTAATGCAGCAGTCGTAGGCCACTTACTATTTTTAAGAGCATGAATTAGGCTCTTTGAGAGAAGGTTTGAACCAATCTGCCCAGTGATGAGTACATGTTGTTTGAAATACAGTAGACCAACATAGCTACAGAACTGTATAGCAGTCAGATATAAAAAACGGAGTACTGGAAATCCCTGATAGTGTAGAGAGCTGGCTTGGTCGTGCTCATTTGAATTTCCTGTCTTTTGCTGCCTTTGACTAAGCCAAACTTCACACTTAAAACATAGTTTTTTGTTATTAATAAGTAATATGTTCCATCGCTTTTCTTCCCAGCCTTTTCTATCTTTAACAGTGCTGAAATGACACTAAAGGCAAATAACTGGGGATTGGTTCTCCCTAACAGTGTGACAGGGCAGAGATGGAGCTGGTCCAGGAGCTGGACACATGGCCCCTGTGTCCTGTCAGAGAAATGCTCTGTATGTTTATGTTTTCATCCCTCAATAAAGCTTTCTGTGGATTTGTCACAATTTTAGCTAGCTGACTCTCCCTAGACCATGCAGGTTTACACTATGACTGCAGAGTGTGAGATGGCAGTGGGTCACTCCAGTTTTCCTCCACCTGTCCGAGGAGGGAAAGGGGAGTTTTAATGCAGACAGACCATTCCGGCTTCAGAACCTCTGATTGATGAGTACATATTCAGCCAGCCATATCAGTAATTTTAATTAACTGCATCAGGTGCTGGCAAAACTGTATTTTGGCTATTTTGGCTGTTTGTTGTGACGGGGGTTCTGGATCCACTAGCATGGGCCATAACAGCTACAAACCCCCACCCCCAACACACACACCCTTCTTTAAATTGATTAATATTTCCATATCTCTTTTCTTCAAGTTGTAGAAGAAATTGAGAAACTGTCAATGGAATGGAACTTTGACGCACCAGAGTTCTGAGTCTTTCCGTACTAGAATATATTTGGACGTTTGGCTGTTCCTTGAGGGAGTTGTCTGGCTGTATAGGACAACAGTTGTTTAGTGTCACAGCCATTGTGTTTGACAGTTGTAATGCTCCATGGTACAATTAGAGTCCAGACATTGATGACACCATTCAAGAAAGACTGCAGAACAAGTTTGAGCCATCCAAGTTGCTCTTTTGAGACCACTTGACTTACAAGTCAGTTTCTTTCTTTTTTCATTTTGTTTTTTGTTCAGCATGGGTGATTGGCAAAATCTGTTGCTAACTTTGGGAGGGGAAGAGTTCCATATGATGGCATTGCTGGCGGAGATCAACACCAGCCTGTTTGGACCACAACCCAAATTCAGTCTTAATATGCTCATTAACTGCAAATGGGCTCAAATGCACAAAATGCATTAAGAATTGGGAGACACAAGGACTCAATGTTGTAAAGTATTTTTTTTTCCTGATTTTTCTTCTCCCAGATTGGTAGCTGATTGGACCCTATGCAATTCAATTCCCCCCGTGTAGCAACCGCTAGAGAATCGCCGCTACAACCCAGTGTCCAGTGACCCAGTGTCCAGTGACCCAGTGTCCAGTGGCAGGAAAGGGGGGGCCACGTCCTCTTCAGGGCGCAACTCCTCGAGCTCCTAACCTCCTGCGCTTTTGTCCGCTGCACCACTGCGGTACCTGCTAAAAGTATTTTTTTGTGCATCAGAGAGTGAACAGAAGGTAAACATCACATTTGTAGGGATATGGATTAATCATTATTTTTTTATTTTTTTTATTTTTATGTACAAGGCTTTCAGTCTTGACAGTCATCATGAGGCACCTCATTGTAGGTGTTGAGGTATAAATGCAATCAGTAATCAGAATTCCTTTAATTCAAAATTCCTTTAATCTTGGATCAAATCATAAATGTGTAATTTCATTAATAATTCAAATTACCAATATTAATGGTCAAACACAATTAAATCAAGGATTTAATAGGTAATCCGAAGCATTAGAAAACAGACTATTTTGGCTGGGATTCTCATGTTTATTTATGCAACGGTAAAACGCACAGATTTAGTAAGATAATTAATTTAGTAAACATACCAGAATACAGAGGATATGCAGGGGAAGGCCACACTAACTATGAGGAAATAGGAGTGTGTGTGTGTGTGTTTGTTTGTATGTGTGCGCATGTGTGCGTGTGTGTGTTCATTGCCTCTGAACAAAGGGAGAAGACCGCATTTCGCTATCGAGTGTAGTGGACTATTGGCACTGCTGAATAAGCTAGTTCAATTACAGGTAGGTATTGCATCTAACAGTGAAGAAGAAGGAACCAGTGATACAAGTAACTAATTGTTGGTTATTCACCAAATAGAGATCACCTTTCAAATTGTTAGTTATGCAGGAAGTTGAAGAGGGAAGGAGAGAGACCATGTGAGTGAGTCTACTCCCAGTAGATGTGGCTAACTAATTAATGTAGTTATGTTGCAAACTCATTCCGAATGACGGTAAAGTAGACAAATATAAACAAACAAAATGATGTGAGTGTGTTGTGCTGAATGTTGGTGGGGGGTTGACAAGGCTTACCTGGAGCAGAGCCAGCGGACAGTCAGTTGTTGAAGTTGCAAAAACCTGGACCGGAATCTGATAGCCTTGAAGGAACATAGTTTACGGGACATGAGGAATGTGCATATTTTCCCTGTCAGCTTGGAAATTCATATCCAGCTGGTGAGAAGGAAGACCTGGAGGTGACTGCGGGATGTTTCGGTTTTAATTTAGTGGGGCGGGCCATGGCCATATACCAACTGCTTTGTGTCTTTTTCTTTCTGCCTGTGCTTGTGTAGTGTATGCTCCACTGGTGATTCTCTCCCCTGGCAGTATGGCTGCCTGCAGGGAGGCCAGAGTGTGGAAGAGATCACTGTGTGCCCTATTAACTACGCACTGTGGGGTGTACGCTGACCTAACCATGTACATCTGCATGTGGAGTGTACTTGCTTATTTGTCTCCGTTGGGAAGTAGAGCAGCTGAGTTGGAACCAGGTAAGGGGCAGAGGGTACTGGCACACGGGGATGTTAATGCATGCAATCTTACAATTTATTCCATGAGTGAAATGTATATGACATCAACTAGATTGTGAAAGTTTGCTTACTGTGTCCTGTTGCTGTCTATGGGCTGGTGGACACCTGTAAAATGAAAAAAGAACATACATATTGGTCATTTGCGAATGGGGTCGAGTTAATGACTTACCCATTCATTTTCACAATTCCATTGCCAAAGGATCATTCAGACATTTGAAAAGCAATGCTGATTTTTAAAATGCACCCTGTTTCAAAATGAAATTGAATCTCTTTTCGGAAGACACACACCTCAACCCGATGCTCATCCGTTATTTACTTTTATGTGTGGTTCTCAAAAATGTGATGTTCAGGACATGACATATTTATGACAACTGCAATAACACATAACTGTTGACAGCTGTGGCACAGGAGAGCCACATAGTTCAAAGAGGAGCAATAGGCTGTTAATTGCATCATTAGTTATTACATTTCCATCACAAATGGAATTATATTTTAACACCGTATGCAGGCATAAAGTCTGTGCATTGCAGAGAGATACACATTAATAAATATGAGGAAGTTAAGCTTCTTCCTTCAAAAGGTTGTGAATAAAAAAACAGATGCTGATTAAGCAAAATGTGTACTGGTATAATTCCTGCATGCATTGTCAGTGGAAAGTACATCATATTCATACTAAATGTACTTTTCTCAAAGAAGGTCAGAAAAAAATAAAACACATTCAGGAACCTGTGGGATTTGAGTCAATTGTGTTTTTAAGATTTTATGTACTGATATGTAGTGACATCACACAACAACAAAGTACACCACTGGCCTGCGATCTAAGTTATTCACTACAACAGGGAATCAAGTGGGACATTAACTGTAGTGCTTCAGGGACATTAACTGTGCTATGAATGAAAAGATAAACTACAAGGTCAAAGCTAGATGAAAAATGAAGCAAAACTGCATAAGGAGAGAGGATTCTGCAATTAATTCTCATTGCACTGTGAGTAACTCTGTTGTAACCTAGAACCAAAATGTAAATATCTCATTATAATGTGATACTAGCACGGCATCGCTCTGCAAAGAACGCGGGAGGCATTTGGGACCAAATCCTCTGTGAGAAAAAAAACAAAAAAACTTTCCATAAAATAAAGATGGAGGAGAAAATGCAACGTTCTGTTCAAAATATTGCCCCTTGCCTAATCAACACAACAAACCAGCACTGACATCTTTATTCTAATTTTACTGCACCGATTCCTACCAGCATATGCTTCTCAGTCTGTGAATCCATTTAAAACTGTATCAAAGCCACAACAGATTTAGCTACCGGTATTCTGGCAGCAATGTATGACACATTATACTGAATCTTTTTTCATTTTTATTTATTTATTTATTTATTTAGTGAACAAGTTATTATTTATTTATATATTCATCTCTCCTTATTATTCTTCAAACAGATGTTTGGACATATGTTGATGAAAACAGGGAGATAGCAACAACACCTACGAGGGGTTAAGTATAACCCACGAAGGAAGTTAAGATGAATCATCTGATGAATTGGGTTTTTGGAAGCCAAATTAATGTCGTGCCAAATATCATTCCATGAAATGTCTTCATCCTTCAAACATTTAGTCTAAATAGTCATCATTGCTAGAGGCTTATAGGAGGCCTGTAAGAATTGTAAATGCAGGATACCAATTCTTTCAAATCATGCTTCAACACAAATACATTATGCATTTGGTGTAAGGATAACCTCTCCCCAGGGGACATCTTAGGTACGCATAGCAGAGTGAAGTTTCAAGCATTAAAAGAATGAAGAACTCTGTATTGTAATTGTAGGTTCTGTCATTATAAACAGCCAATAGAACATGGATTCCCTTGCAGTTCCAGTGAGAGGTAGTAATGTGATATTCTTACCTGACACGTTTTTTTATAGCCACCCATAATGTTTATTAGATGATTTATGAATGTAGTCATGAACATTTTATCAATTACCTGAACAATAGGCATTTACTTAAAGAAATATATTCTAAATGTAGAAGGCTTGGCCAGCTCTTGTGATGAAAACAGACTGAACAAGGTCATAAATGTTTCATCTGTGCTGTTTTATGTGTCTGTCTCAATACATGTGTTCCAGCTGATTTGAGTGATTTCAAAACGGAGTAATCTTGCTCAATATCAATGGTAAATGTTTATCAAAAATGTTTATCAAAGTAAAATTACAGTCAGAGTACAGAGTACACAAGCACGCACGCGCGCGCACACACGCGCGCACACACACATACACACACACACACACACACACACATGTATATGGTCTAAACCTATTACTAGAGAAGTGAGGCTGGTGAGCTCCAAATAACACATTTTGTGGTTCAAGAATGCCTCATTTGAGCAAATCACAGTGATTTGTTCTGCAGCAAAATCATTTCATTGGTTTCTACTGCAGTGACAAATGGGTTGTAGTAAATCTGTTGAAAGCCTCCCTTTGCCATCACTGGGGGAAAAGGACTTGGTCATAAGGAGGTTCCTTGGTTGAGCAAGCGTTGTGTGGTGCTAACCGATTACAGGTGTCAGCGGGGCATTTAAATCCTGATAGGTGTGGCACATTGACAGAGCGAAGAACCCAGTGAGAGGGTGAGGATGGAACGACTTTAAACACTGGGTTTAAAATGGGCTGCTATTGCTTCAGCACTGTAAGACAGGAATTTCAAGGTTTTAAGTGAGTATACCTGCAGTGAGGTACAGACAGCCAGGATGCAGTTTGTCCTGTCAACCCTTCTTTCAGGACCCTTGTACTGTTTGTTGTTGCTTTGAATAATTGTCCAGGTGTATTGAAATGATTAACACCTGGAATGAAAGACAGGCAGCATATCTGTATGACATTCAGCATCGTAACATACCAAGAACAAATGGACAAAGAAAGTATAACATGACTCATAATGGGGGGGGGGGGGGGGGGGGGCAGATCTTATTTCCATGTTGTTCTATTAAAATGGTTTATATGTAAAATTATATTCAAATATACAAATATAACATAGGTCTTAACTTTAATTCACAATTAAATTTCACAAAGAATGAAAATGCATAACAATCATCAAAAGGAACTTTTTTTGTGACGAGAAAAATATATTGGACCTCCATACATTTGTTAATAAGTTTATAAGTATTGATCCAGTCTTTTGTCTGTTAACTGTCTATTGAAATAACTGAGAGTGGTTTCTTCACCAATGCCTTTGACTACTGGGGGTCTATGGTTCCATGATTCACTCTTCCACTTAACTGGAGGAATATGCATGCATATATGTGGCTTTGTGTTCACATATATGTTCACATAATGCGTTCACAGCCTTTTCCCAGAGCAAGTATTTTCCAAACTCAGGGAGCATGCATGTATACTAGCTTCAGCAGAACTGCTTATGTGCAGCAATTGCAGCATCTGCATTAAATTATAAAATAAGCCACTGATCTGTTTCTGTTACAAACAAGAAAAGAAAATGACTATACATTTGAACTATTTGATCCATCTACGAATGTACAATGTGGAATTTCATTCAGCAGTGACTCCATCCTCAGCCTAACTGACATCTCCTTTATCTTTATTCACATATCTGAGTCAAAAAGAAGCCTTTCATCATCAATCACATGGCTAGTGCTTTCTTCCTCCATTTTGAAACTTAGCCAAGAACCTACCTCCACCTCACTCTGGGAGGGAGAGACTGACCTAGATTCTGGATGCAGAATATCAACCAGGGGTGCTGAGTACTCATAAATGAGTATTCATTACAGATATCGGTGCTGAGAGCACCAGTTCTAAACGAGTTCCTGTTATCTGCATGCTGGGCAACAGAAAATAAAATTAGTAGTTCTGACTGGACTTTCCATGAGATTACCAGAAAAAGCTTCTCTTATTGCAAAATGGTATTTTCACCAGACATGTAATTGGCCAGTCATACAACATTATCCAACTAACTACAATGTGCTTTATTTCAAACACACACACACCCATACACACACTCATCTGTGGAGGGCAGAGGTAAGGAAAATGACTCATTCAGCTTTTAGATGTATGAACATAAGGCAAAGGTTGTTTATTGTAAGAGCCACATCTGCAACCTTGTTGCTTCACTTATGGTAATCCAGGCTGAGGCCTGGGGTCAATCGACATTTGTTAAACTTCCTGCATAAATAAATGTGCTTATTTTCTTTCTTCAGAAACGCCATTTGTCATTTTTTCCATTTGCTGAACTCACGAAAGCATTTCATTTGTAAGTCAAAGTTGGAGGACAAGTGTTGATTGAATCAGAACCTGCATCAATGAGGCTTCACAATATATTGCCAATGAGCAATAACTTCACTTCGCTTCTCAGTCCTACACTTGGTTGCTCATCCAAACAACATCCAAAAGAGACATATTAAAGCCTAGATTCAGTCAAAACTGTCAAGCCAAATGGAATGCAAATGCAATTCAATAATACATTAGGATATCAGGTGGAGCCTGAAATCTGTGCACAGGCTGGAGGTGGGTCATTTTTTTCAGTAATTTATTAAATACACTGCCTGGCCAAAAAAAAAGTCACACACTCTAATATTTCGTTGGACCGCCTTTAGCTTTGATTCTGGCGCGCATTCGTCGTGGCATTGTTTCGACAACCTTATGCAACGTCACAACATCTATTTCCGTCCAGACTTGCATTAATTTTTGGCCGGGATCTTAATTAATAATAATTATAGGCTATTTGTTCATTAAATGGAAGTGTAATGTTGGCATCACCTATAGACACTACATAGAACTACATGACTAATAAGTTGCCAAATTGCCAGAGTCTATTGCGTTGCCGCTAAGAGGTGGTTCCAGCTGATCATAACGCAATGGGTTTTCGTTGGTTCAAATTGTCACTGAGCCGAAAGTATTTTAGAACACGCCCCAGACAGCGCCACCCATCCCACTGCAGCGCAAGCGAAAGGATGTTATGTTGAGAATTTGTTGATCCTAGCGGTATTGCTGAGAAATGCCATAGCGCCAGTTATAAGACGTTGATGCTGTCAACAAGCTTGCGTTTGACTATACCGTCCCCTTGCGCTGGTTTGCGCCGGTTTGAAAATAGAGCCCATGTAGTTCTATGTAGTGTCTATAGGTGATGCCAACATTACACTTCCATTTAATGAAAAATAGCCTATAATTATTATTAATTAATTAATTTTAATTTAAACTACTAGAATAAAACAGGACAGCTTACAAGAAACTTGCGATCATGTAGGCCAATAGCCTAAAAATATATAAATTACACATTGACACAGTTGAATCATAAGCCTACCATTTGAATCATAATTATGCCTATATCACCTAATGTAGGCTAATTAATGCATTCGCCACCTCCTCCCGTGCCTTCCGAACTTCTGGGAGACGAGGTGGTGTGGATTGTGATCCATAAATTACTACAGTCCTAGCCTGTACTTCTGTTGCAAGTATGTCTGATTCCTGTGCGGAAAATCGCTCTTGTCGTTGACGGTCCAGTGCGTTTGGGTTGCTCATTATGAAATTGCATGGAGCGATTGCGTTCCAACTGGCTTTTTTTAAAGCATGAGAACAACAATTTGATTGGCTACCATAGAGACACACCTTGGACATTTAAACCCAGCCTTTTAGCAATACCGCCATCAGATGCGCCAAGATTGCCGTCATGAAATTACCAAATTTCTCGCCGACACGCCCTCAGAGCGATACCGCCAAGCGCTTACTCTTGTGTTCACCATTGCGTTTGGTTATTAAAATAGAGCCCTTAGAGTCATTTAGCCAACCATGTTTCCATACTGTTCCAGTGTCATTTACAGCTAAATCTAGTCCCACGCCCAAATTCCCATAGAGATCCATTCAAATGCAGAGACGTTATAGTATTGCTTGTAAGAGTACCAGAAAATAAGATATCAAGAGTCTTTTGATGTTGTTGGGTCACAGGCATCAGGAAGTCATGGCATGCAAAGGATATGCGACCAAATATTTAAAATTTAAAGGCACAGTCAACTTGTATGTAAACTTCTGACCCACTGGAATTGTGATATAGTGAATGTATGAATTTGTGATATAGTGAATGTATGACATTTTTTTTTATTGCAACTTTAACATGTCTCGCAATATATATTTTTATATAATTTGTATACAAAAAACGTTGCAGTTACTCTCCTGCACCCCTATGCACCAAACTTGGAGTTTCTGGAACAGTTAAATTCCCCACAGCTACAAACTCCTCTTGGGGCCTTGTTTTGTCTGTGTATAACACACATAAATTACAATAATACCCCTTGGGCTCTATTTTCAAACCGGCGCAAACCAGCGCAAGGGGACGGTATAGTCAAACGCAAGCTTGTTGACAGCATCAACGTCTTAAAACTGGCGCTATGGCGTTTCTCAGCAATACCGCTAGGATCAACAAATTCTCAACATAACATCCTTTCGCTTGTGCTGCAGTGGGATGGGTGGCGCTGTCTGGGGCGTGTTCTAAAATACTTTCGGCGCAGTGACAGTTTGAACCAACGAAAACCCATTGCGTTATGATCAGCTGGAACCACCTCTTAGCGGCAACGCAATAGACTCTGGCAATTTGGCAACTTATTAGTCATGTAGTTCTATGTAGTGTCTATAGGTGATGCCAACATTACACTTCCATTTAATGAACAAATAGCCTATAATTATTATTAATTCATTTTAATTTAAACTACTAGAATAAAACAGGACAGCTTACAAGAAACTTGCGATCATGTAGGCCAATAGCCTATAATATATAAATTACACATTGACACAGTTGAATCATAAGCCTACCACTTGAATCATAATTATGCCTACATCACCTAATGTAGGCTAATTAACCAAACGATTCATTTAGTCTTCAATCAATCATCAGCAGGGTATATAAGTGACTATTTATGGAGGCAGGTGTTAGTGGCCTAAGGATTCAATCCCGTGACACTGACGATGGAGTACGTGATCGGTCAACGTTTGCGGCGACGACGACAATACACAGAAAGGATATACTTTCAGCGTGTGTCCTTCCTCAACTATGCGGACAATGAATGCAGTAAAAAGTTACATCTTTCAAGAGAAGCAGTAGCCTACATCTGCCGCATCTTAGAGCCGCATCTTCAGAGTGACACCAGAGGAGGACATGCCCTACTCGTCCCAGTTAAAGTTACTGCCGCGCTTACTTTTTATGCGACTGGGTCATTCCAGCATACCGTCAGTTCCACCTCCGGAGTCTCCCAGACAGCTGTCAGTGCTGCCATTCAGGCCAGTGGCGCCCCCAGCTGTACGCAGAGTACGCAGTCTGCGTACCTTAGCAACAACAGCAAAATTAGTATTTCCATTAAAACTGACGTGAATTGTCAAAGTCTCTGCGTCTCTGTTTCTACGATGTTGAGGAATGATATTTGCTTATTGTCTTCGTGGTATTGCCTGGTTATTGTATTTTCCAAGTTTAGCATATTTCAAACATTTGAAAGTGATTGGAAGAAACAGTTGAAAGTGATTGGAGGATCACCATCCCGCCGTTAACACCGTTGAAAGTGATTGTAGGATCACCTTTTTCTTTAGACCGGGAAAAGTTTAGAGTTGCCTTTTTACTTGTCAGTCAAAACGAATACAGTAATTGACGTTAGCCAAATATGTCAAAGAAAAGAAAGCAGCTCAGCATTGTGGAACTGTTGAGTCTGAAAAAGAAAAAGGATGAAAATAACAATTCGTAGAATCAGCTTTCGGAGAACCAGTCCTCAGCTGAGGATGAGTTAGCCCCACCGGGAGACAAGCTACCCACCAAAATGTTCTTTCATTTGCAGTGGCGTGTTCTCTCTCTCTCTCTCTCTCTCTCTCTCTCTCTCTCTCTCTCTCTCTCTCTCTCTCTCTCTCTCTCACACACACACACACACACACACACACACACACACACACAATTGGCGTGCATTCAGTGATAATATTTTATTAGAAATTTAAGCAGTGAATATATTTGTTGAGCATGTTCGATAGTTACATTGACTTGTCAGAAGTGTTTTCATTGTGTTAACATTAAATGTGCTGTAAGTCGCGTAACAGCTTGTTGCGCACAACATTTCCATTCTATTGTGAGATTTCTCCGGTTTTCCTGATGAAAGATCAGGCTACTGTAAGTCACGTGACATCTTTTTGCGCGCAACATTTCCATTATATTGTGAAGTAAGTCTCTCCGGTTTTGCTGATGAAAGATCAGACTTTAACGTAGGCTAGGCCACTCCTACGTTAGAACTTCTTGTAATATGCGACCCTATGAGTGCGAAATATATCGGTAAATTACGTTGTAACGTTAGTCCTAAGTAGTGGCTTCGTTTTCATGTAGCCTATGGCTTGGCCTCCTCTGTTGCGTACCCCAGGAAGAAATCCTGCGGGCGCCCCTGATTCAGGCTGTGACATCAGCCCTGGTCAACCAGGCCAACAGGTATATTACTTTACCTTCGTCACCAGAACGCCCAGCGCGAGAGAAAACTCGCATTTTTTCTAAAGTGTGGGTTCCCTGGGGTGCTTGGTGCTATCGACTGCACGCACATACGAATCCGCGCACCACCCGAGCATGCAATAGTTTTCGTCAATCGCAAAGGAACACATTCCATCAATGTCCAGGTGACATGCGATCAGCTTTTAAAATGAACATTTCAATGCATGTTCCCACGTAGAATCATACGCACATCCAAGTTGACGGTCCAGTGCGTTTGGGTTGCTCATTATGAAATTGCATGGAGCGATTGTGTTCCAACTGGCTTTTTTTAAAGCATGAGAACAACAATTTGATTGGCTACCATAGAGACACACCTTGGACATTTAAACCCAGCCTTTTAGCAATACCGCCATAAAGGTGCGCCAAGATTGCCGTCATGAAATTACCAAATTTCTCGCCGACACGCCCTCAGAGCGATACCGCCAAGCGATTACTCTTGCGTTCACCATTGCGTTTGGTTTATTAAAATGGCTCTATTTAATAAACCAAACGCAATGGTGAACGAAAGTGTAATCGCTTGGCGGTATCGCTCTGAGGGCGTGTCGGCGAGAAATTTGGTAATTTCATGACGGCAATCTTGGCGCACCTTATGGCGGTATTGCTAAAAGGCTGGGTTTAAATGTCCAAGGTGTGTCTCTATGGTAGCCAATCAAATTGTTGTTCTCATGCTTTTAAAAAAAGCCAGTTGGAACGCAATCGCTCCATGCAATTTCATAATGAGCAACCCAAACGCTATGGACCGTCAACGACAAGAGCGATTTTCCGCACAGGAGATTTTACTTGCAACAGAAGTACAGGCTAGGACTGTAATAATTTATGGATCACAATCCACACCACCTCGTCTCCAGAAGTTCGGAAGGCACGGGAGGAGGTGGCGAATGCATTAATTAGCCTACATTAGGTGATGTAGGCATAATTATGATTCAAATGGTAGGCTTATGATTCAACTGTGTCAATGTGTAATTTATATATTATAGGCTATTGGCCTACATGATCGCAAGTTTCTTGTAAGCTGTCCTGTTTTATTCTAGTAGTTTAAATTAAAATTAATTAATAATAATAATTATAGGCTATTTGTTCATTAAATGGAAGTGTAATGTTGGCATCACCTATAGACACTACATAGAACTACATGACTAATAAGTTGTCAAATTGCCAGAGTCTATTGCGTTGCCGCTAAGAGGTGGTTCCAGCTGATCATAACGCAATGGGTTTTCGTTGGTTCAAATTGTCACTACGCCAAAAGTATTTTAGAACACGCCCCAGACAGCGCCACCCATCCCACTGCAGCGCAAGCGAAAGGATGTTATGTTGAGAATTTGTTGATCCTAGCGGTATTGCTGAGAAACGCCATAGCGCCAGTTTTAAGACGTTGATGCTGTCAACAAGCTTGCGTTTGACTATACCGTCCCCTTGCGCTGGTTTGCGCCGGTTTGAAAATAGAGCCCAGAGCCCTTAAACCCAGCCTTTTAGCAATACCGCCATCAAGTGCGCCAAGATTGCCGTCATGAAATTACCAAATTTCTCGCCGACACGCCCTCAGAGCGATACCGCCAAGCGCTTACTCTTGTGTTCACCATTGCGTTTGGTTTATTAAAATAGAGCCCCATGTGTTATTATTATCATGATAACACAAGGGATATTGGTGCAGGTGATACCAGTATTTGAATAGTCACCTTTCCATGTGCGTGAGTTTATGAACACAACACTGGCAGAACTGCTGAACTAGAACTTTGATAGCTAATAGTTATTTCCATAGCTGTCTAGCATGAATATGGTTTAATTGACACAAATTACATATTAACAACAGTCCATCCTTTCCTTTTCACACTCAAAAGCACAATTGTTTTGATACTCTTTGCAGGCTAACTTGCCATCCCAGTTGTCGTTATCTATGACCAGTGGGTAAACCAGAGCTTCGGTGTCACCATTTAATTACATGACTCATTGAAGATAGGCTTTTCCAAGTGATACTAAGGGCTCTATTTTCAAACCAGCGCAAGGGGACGGTATAGTCAAACGCAAGCTTGTTGACAGCATCAACGTCTTAAAACTGGCGCTATGGCGTTTCTCAGCAATACCGCTAGGATCAACAAATTCTCAACATAACATCCTTTCGCTTGCGCTGCAGTGGGATGGGTGGCGCCGTCTGGGGCGTGTTCTAAAATACTTTCGGCTCAGTGACAATTTGAACCAACGAAAACCCATTGCGTTATGATCCGCTGGAACCACCTCTTAGCGGCAACGCAATAGACTCTGGCAATTTGGTAACTTGTTAGTCACGTAGTTCTATGTAGTGTCTATAGGTGATGCCAACATTACACTTCCATTTAATGAACAAATAGCCTATAATTATTATTAATTAATTAATTTTAATTTAAACTACTAGAATAAAACAGGACAGCTTACAAGAAACTTGCGATCATGTAGGCCAATAGCCTATAATATATAAATTACACATTGACACAGTTGAATCATAAGCCTACCATTTGAGTCATAATTATGCCTACATCACCTCATGTAGGCTAATTAATGCATTCGCCACCTCCTCCCGTGCCTTCCGAACTTCTGGGAGACGAGGTGGTGTGGATTGTGATCCATAAATTACTAGTCCTAGCCTGTACTTCTGTTGCAAGTATGTCTGATTCCTGTGCGGAAAATCGCTCTTGTCGTTAACGGTCCAGTGCGTTTGGGTTGCTCATTATGAAATTGCATGGAGCGATTGCGTTACAACTGGCTTTTTTTTTTTAAAGCATGAGAACAACTATTTGATTGGCTACCATAGAGACACACCTTGGACATTTAAACCCAGCCTTTTAGCAATACCGCCATCAGATGCGCCAAGATTGCCGTCATGAAATTACCAAATTTCTCGCCGACACGCCCTCAGAGCGATACCGCCAAGCGATTACTCTTGCGTTCACCATTGCGCTTGGTTTATTAAAATAGAGCCCTATGGGCTCTATTTTCAAACCAGCGCAAGGGGACGGTATAGTCAAACGCAAGCTTGTTGACAGCATCAACGTCTTAAAACTGGCGCTATGGCGTTTCTCAGCAATACCGCTAGGATCAACAAATTCTCAACATAACATCCTTTCGCTTGCGCTGCAGTGGGATGGGTGGCGCTGTCTGGGGCGTGTTCTAAAATACTTTCGGCTCAGTGACAATTTGAACCAACGAAAACCCATTGCGTTATGATCAGCTGGAACCACCTCTTAGCGGAAACGCAATAGACTCTGGCAATTTTGTAACTTATTCGTCATGTAGTTCTATGTAGTGTCTATAGGTGATGCCAACATTACACTTCCATTTAATGAACAAATAGCCTATAATTATTATTAATTAATTAATTTTAATTTAAACTACTAGAATAAAACAGGACAGCTTACAAGAAACTTTCGATCATGTAGGCCACTAGCCTATAATATATAAATTACACATTGACACAGTTGAATCATAAGCCTACCATTTGAATCATAATTATGCCTACATCACCTCATGTAGGCTAATTAATGCATTCGCCACCTCCTCCCGTGCCTTCCGAACTTCTGGGAGACGAGGTGGTGTGGATTGTGATCCATAAATTACTAGTCCTAGCCTGTACTTCTGTTGCAAGTATGTCTGATTCCTGTGCGGAAAATCGCTCTTGTCGTTAACGGTCCAGTGCGTTTGGGTTGCTCATTATGAAATTGCATGGAGCGATTGCGTTACAACTGGCTTTTTTTTTTAAAGCATGAGAACAACTATTTGATTGGCTACCATAGAGACACACCTTGGACATTTAAACCCAGCCTTTTAGCAATACCGCCATCAGATGCGCCAAGATTGCCGTCATGAAATTACCAAATTTCTCGCCGACACGCCCTCAGAGCGATACCGCCAAGCGATTACTCTTGCGTTCACCATTGCGCTTGGTTTATTAAAATAGAGCCCTATGGGCTCTATTTTCAAACCAGCGCAAGGGGACGGTATAGTCAAACGCAAGCTTGTTGACAGCATCAACGTCTTAAAACTGGCGCTATGGCGTTTCTCAGCAATACCGCTAGGATCAACAAATTCTCAACATAACATCCTTTCGCTTGCGCTGCAGTGGGATGGGTGGCGCTGTCTGGGGCGTGTTCTAAAATACTTTCGGCTCAGTGACAATTTGAACCAACGAAAACCCATTGCGTTATGATCAGCTGGAACCACCTCTTAGCGGAAACGCAATAGACTCTGGCAATTTGGTAACTTATTCGTCATGTAGTTCTATGTAGTGTCTATAGGTGATGCCAACATTACACTTCCATTTAATGAACAAATAGCCTATAATTATTATTAATTAATTAATTTTAATTTAAACTACTAGAATAAAACAGGACAGCTTACAAGAAACTTTCGATCATGTAGGCCACTAGCCTATAATATATAAATTACACATTGACACAGTTGAATCATAAGCCTACCATTTGAATCATAATTATGCCTACATCACCTAATGTAGGCTAATTAATGCATTCGCCACCTCCTCCCGTGCCTTCCGAACTTCTGGGAGACGAGGTGGTGTGGATTGTGATCCATAAATTACTACAGTCCTAGCCTGTACTTCTGTTGCAAGTATGTCTGATTCCTGTGCGGAAAATCTTGTCGTTGACGGTCCAGTGCGTTTGGGTTGCTCATTATGAAATTGCATGGAGCGATTGCGTTCCAACGCGATTGCGTTTTAAAGCATGAGAACAACAATTTGATTGGCTACCATAGAGACACACCTTGGACGTATAAACCCAGCCTTTTAGCAATACCGCCATAAGGTGCGCCAAGATTGCCGTCATGAAATTACCAAATTTCTCGCCGACACGCCCTCAGAGCGATACCGCCAAGCGATTACTCTTGCGTTCACCATTGCGTTTGGTTTATTAAAATAGAGCCCTATATGTCATTGATTCAGTCCATCCATTTTAATGCCTTAGGACACCAGATTGCTGTTCAGTCAGTTCAGCATGCATTATGATTGGAACCAATGAGATATATTATGAACCTCTCCCTCAGTTTTATATTTCATTTGGTAATTTAACGTCGACCATAAGGCTCTGATTCTGTCATCATTTTGTCTTCAACTTCAAGTCAACCAACAGCATCAAAAGCCATTTTAATGGTAAAAACAACTTTGCTGTAATATTAGTGGTAGCACACTGCTGCTTTCAGACATAATGAAGTTGATTTATCTACCACCTGAGAAAATAAAATAAATTAATAAAAATAGTTTTTTCCCTCTTTACAGAGCATCTGTGCAATTATTTGTCTGTTCAGACAATTATCTGTACACATTTTTTAATTTGCTCACAGATGGATACATGTGATAGTTCACATAACATTAATCATTAACGTTGTAGAGCAGATAATTAACTATTTGCCAGCTTTACCGTATGGAAAATTAATGGAAACTGCCAGTGCTCTATGCATTCAAAGGCAAACAACATATGTAAGTGTAGGTGTGAGAACTTTTGTTTTTCCATGTTTGCATTGCATGTACAGTATGTGCTGAATGTTTTAGTTTAGAAAATATACTTGCATTATGTGCTGCATAAATTGCTGCAAATATATTGAGGCAGTCAAATGAATTAGAAGCAAAGAACATAGGTTAGAGTAGATGGGGAAAACTGCAGTTTTTTTTCCATTTTTCATTAAATGTAATTGCTAATGCTGTTGCCGCAGTTAGCACTGGATGCAATAATCATGCATAATGCACACTTGTGCATCTGGTAATATGTGCATGGTGGTGGTGTAGGATAATAATTAGGGAACTGGGCTTATAAATGAGAGGTTGAAGATATGATTTTCAAAAGTTGCTTGATTGCTGCTTTCTTCCGCCATCGGATGCATGCAGGCTGTGTCACATAACCAGGATTTCTGTGGAGGTAAAATAAAATGCAACACCTGGCAATGTATACAATGATTTTGCACCTCCACATGTATGTGATAATCCATTCAAGGACTGTCTATGTGTACTCACCTCCACACGCTTTAGTATTGAAACAGTGCTTGTTCCATCCTTCACAAACTATCATACTGCAAAGCATTTTACAGATCTGCAAACTGATTCCGTGAAATTAGCTGTTAAATTGAAAGCCCCGGTTAGATTTTAAACAGGTCATTTACTGCATTTATTGCCTTAGGATTTTGGGATGGGTATACTGACTCTGGAATAGATCCAGTTGCAGGAAAGACAAAGAACACATCCAGGATTGAACACCTTGCTCAGACACAGGTCATAAATGAACAATGATGTTGTCAGCGAAGTACAGCATTAAGGAAAAAATAGTTGCCCATCTTGAGCAGGGGAACAACTGGAATCACTCCCCATCTTAGTAGTTACCCACACATCTTGTTACATTTCGGCGTCTTTGTTGCATCCACAAAGTACAAGGGCAAAAATACGGCAAGACTATGGCAAACACATCTAGGGTCTGATTTAGCATGCACTGAGCTCTTTTCAGGTTGGCAGGCATACCCTGTGTGTTTAAGTCATAGTTAACATCCTGCTGACCTGAGAAGGCAGCCAGTTCTGTATTGTGAATTAGGAAGCATTATAAAGGTGCATGGAAATGCTTGAAGAGATAAGTGGAAGTGCATTATTGCATGTGCATTTGAGGCAATCAAACCTAAAATCTGAAATTGGACATGCTGTAATGCTTCCCTTCCCTTTAACAGTTGCATATCAGAAGGACAGAAACCATTTTGTAGCAGAGAAATTTTATTCCTCAAGAATGTTCACTGACATCAGTGTGTGGCTTTCCTTCTCTCTCATGCATGAATGATGAATACATACTTGATTTATATCTTCTTATTTATCAGTTATATTGTAGTCTCTATATATGGCAAGCTTTAAAGGTATACACATGTGCATATTAAACCATTCCATCCATTTGTATTTCATTGAAATGTTTTACTGATAAATTGGTTGGCTGTTTTTAAAATCTAGTATCTACTGAAATGTTTCTGTCTGGATCCAATTCTCAGAATGCACTGAGAAGCTGGTTGCTTCATCTCTGTTATTGCATGTCTCTTAACATGTAGCTTTATGGCAAAAATGGGTAGACATAAGATTGATTGTAAGGTTTTTGTTCTGGTTTATTTACTTGCTTTCTTTTTTAAAATTTTCCATGAAGTCAATCAGTTCTACTTTGAGGTTTTCTGACAAGATATAAAGACATCTTTTGACAACAAATAGTTCTAATAACTAAAAAGTATTTATTTTATAGTGTTATTGGCATCAGAACATGAATGCATTTTATTTAAACCTATAGTTTCTACCAACAAAGGAAGTAATTTAATTTAACTGATCAGTTGTTTACCTACACCAGTTGCAAGCATACTGTTAGAGTAAAGATGACCATCATGAAGTAACATGTTGGCACTTACAGTGTATTGAGTGACAGTCAAAGTACTCTACCACAATTACTGATATATGTAACTTTGTTTGATACATTTTACTGTTTTAGCAAAGAATAAACTGTTAATTTGGTATATACATCAGGATTTCATAAATAAACTATTTATATCATAGAAAGGAATGACTCAATTAGGTATGAGTGAATTACATATGTAAAGTTACTTATGTTGTATTATTGTTTACATTTCCCCCCTACATCTACACTGTCACCTACCCACTGCTAACACCCCGATAATCAAGTAATACTGTAGTCTTTACTGATCAGATAATGTGTGTGAATGTAGTGCATGTTCCATTCTCCTTTACTAAAGACTTGCATTTTCATAAAGTATACTTAATATGAACAACAGTATACTTAATATGAACAACTATTCCCTGAACAAATATGGAATTTTGCAGTCAGTTTGAAACATGGCCTAAGCATGAATATATTTCCCAAACCTGTGTGCGGGGAGTATGCATAAAATAATAAAATTAAAATAATAAGATTAAATAATGATGAGATTCTTTCATGGAAAGGACACATATAGGTTATTTTGATGGCTGTCTGCAAGAGTTAGGCTCATGCATGGTGTACTTCTAGGAGCTGTACGTAGGCAGGATTCTGATTCTGCTCCTGCCTTTGTTCCATGTGGCAGTGGAGAGAGGAGTGTATGCTGATGGGCTTTATACGTAAATGACTTGGTGGTGACTCACACAGAGAGGATGTGCAGAGCCTGAAGCACCTTACCCTGTGGCCCTTTCCCTCCCAGTACCAGAGCACATATGCCAACTTACAGACTGAGCACAAAGCTCATCCTGTGATCCCACCCACACATATACCATGAGAAGGGCCATGTACTCCGTCTCGGTCATACAGGCATTTAACAGAGCAGGTAGCACCTAGAGGCATTTAAGCAGCCAACAGAAAACTCAGTTGGGTAAAAAACAGACAAGTGGTAACATATAAAGACCCATAATACAGCAGGTGGTAGCACACACATGCATTTAGCAGTGCCTGTCATGCTGCCATGGCAACACAGTCATGTTGTGGACAAGTAATGCAGTTGCTGGAATCCTTGAAAACATCTCCCACCACTCTTATCATGCATCTCCTTTGTTGATTGGTCCTTATTAACCTGGTTCCAAGGAATGCTTGTGGATCAAGACCTTAAAGGTCTCCCCTCTATCCGCCTGTGATGGTCTACACTGCTCTTCTTGCCAAGGTCAAGCCTCTGAGTCAACCTGCAGCCAAGGTGAGGTGGCCATAGAAACCATTCCCCTTCAAAGACAAATTACGACAGGCCGCTACCATGAATGCCCTTGAAGCAATCTCTTGACTTCTGTTTGTCAAGCCAGTGAGCCAAATGTTTTGCTTTAGGAGGGAAGGTGGCTTTTGGATATAGGTATCTGATACTTCTCTTCAACCTCTTCTCTTCTAGTGCCTGAACTTGGAGACAAGCGATAAAATCCACACCTTCAAAATCCTTTTAGGTTGCAACCTTCTCACTCACAAGAATCATACAGTGTCCAGGAAACTCTTGTAATCCATGTTTCTTCCCCTAGCATGCCTTTCAACAAACCTTTGAGAAGGGGGTGCCTGATTGCCAAAACTTCATAATTTCACAATTTTTCTCACGAAATTGAGGTTGTTTTCTGGTTTGTGAATTGTTTCAGTTCCTTCTGGAAAACGGATTACAAAATATATCACTTCTTTATGAAAAAAGCTTAAAAATGAATACAATACAATTATATATATATACGTATATATACATGCATGCATACATACATACACACCATTTTATTTATGAAACATCTAAAGGAAATATTAATTTCAATGTTTTATGCTTGACTTTCAGAGGGTAAATCATAGAAAATATTAAAATTATACTTTCAATGTGACTCCTGCAAACTTGTTTGTAAGTCTTTGGCTGTTCGTGTAATATTTTAACACTACCTCGAAGAGCTTAGAACCGGGCTAATTGTATATTATCTTGGATAGGTGCAGAATACAATTAGATTACAGAACGAGTTCTCTATTGTTTTCGCTGTTTCACACAATAACGCAAGTGCACTGTAATGCTTTGTTGGCATGGATACAAATATTGCTACTTAAAACCAGTATTTAATTGTGTGTTTTTAATTCGAATACGTCGGTTTCGTTGGTTCTGATGTTTATCCATGAATGCCAAGGCATATGAAGATTGTCCCTATTGTAGCCCAGGCTACTATAAATAGCAAGAGAACAATTCAATGTGTTAGTTGTGTAGAGAGCAGTCATGTCGTATATTCTTCCACTAGGCCAGCCTTTTAAAACGAACACAATCCTCTTGTATATGAAGATGTTTAATGTATGCAGGCAAATGGATGTTAAGCATCAAGTCGTATTAGGGAAACTGCAAAATTACCTATAGGCTATATTTATCAAATATATAATTATGATTCCAGATGAAGGTAAACTGTCCATCAAAGCTTTGCCATCGAATCAAATATTGGAGAAAAAAATAACCTGTTGTTCAAACTGCATTCTGCGACGCGGAAATGTGAATGTCAAAGACAACTCAGCCGCTGTAGTTCAGCACCAAACCACTATATACAGAGCCATAGTTTGCCACACAGAGAGCCCTTTTAAGCACATCTGATGTAGCCTATGCGGACGATTCTAACTGAGCCTCGATACTCAATATCTCCCCAGAGCGTGGAACAAAAAAGCGCAATCCTCATACACACTTGTGCATTTTATAAGTTTAAATTAAGTTTGCTTATAATTAGAAACTGCGAGGTAAACAAAGATACACACACGTGTGGGTGTATAATATAAACTTCAAGAGGACATCCTTATTTCAAAAAAAATTTAACTGAAGGCGGATAATTCCATTGAAAGTATAGAGATAAACACGCATTTCATCATCCCGCGCGCCATCTGCAAACCTCTGCAAAAGACCAAGGCAGTCCCAAAAAGGTGGCGAACAAAGTGTTGGCTCGACGCGATAAGTCGAGTAGTAGGATGTAAAACCGGAGGGTCCAGTTCAGGGGAACATCCCTCTGCCTTGATTTTGAATGAAATGAAGGCGTTGGATGCAAGGCAAAGGGGGGAAAAGTGGTACCAGACGCAGGGAAAAACGTCCATACGTGCTTTATCTTAGTGGCTGTGACGTGATATTGCAGCCCCAGTCCTGAAGCTCGGAGAGCGAGCAAGCGAGAGAGCGGTTCCTATCTCTCTCTATACTCAGTATTCAAACATCTTCCCTCCATCAGCTAAGGATTTTTTGTCTACCTGCTGCCTGTGTCTAATATCTCTGGAGAGAGGAGAAGCTGGGGGGTAGAGGACCCATCTTGATACATTCACTTTCATTTTGTTAGGGGTATTTGGGTGCAACCCTGTGTTTTCTCGTTCTGCTTACTTTAATTCGCGGCGCAGTAAATTTCTTTCCTACCCTTTTGTATTTATCTTTATCGCGGTCTTGGTGTGGCGTTCGCTCGAACTGTTTCCCTTTTTAGTGGGAGAAAGAAGCGAAATGAGATCGACTGGATCCTAACGTATTTTTTCGTCTATTGGCCGTCTTGTTGCACTGGACTTCAATCGTGGGCAATGGGAAGTATTGATTCGCAAGAAGGCTGCACATTTTGTTGTTATTTCTGAAGGATGTGTGCAAGTATGTTGGAAAAATAGCCATAGTTTCCGGAGTGTAAGGTAATTATTATTATTATTATTATTATTACTAGCCTACTATACTGCATCGTGTCTGAGAGAAATCAGAGACCTGGGAGATTCAAATAGACAAGTGCCCAAGACACTAATCTACACCGCGTCGGTTTCTGCATGGCATTTAGCTGGAAAGTTAACATATTACATTAACGTGAATATGTACCACAGAAATATCTCTATGTGGCATTGTTCGCTGCTTCGTGCGAATAGCTTTAAACTATGGCGATGCAGTGTCTGGGAGTCATACACTAGCCTATTCTAGGGTTAATGGGAAGTTAAGAGGTGAAATTCTGTGCGTTGTTATATAAAAACAGCTAAGAATGGAGTTCTGGCGCCGACTAGGTTTCAATAATTTTTGAGCCAGGATGAGGTTTTCTTTCATCATTTTAATACTTATTCCCCCCAAATAACTTATCAGCGATAATATATTGTTAAGCCATTCACGATATTCTCTTTTAGCTGTGGTTTTTTGTTTGATTTCCTATAGGCTATGTCCACGCACACAATTCCAATGTTGCTAAAATGTCGCAGTAGTTTCAAGGAGCATTCTAGCTTCCTATTCTCAATTCACGTTGAAAATGTGAAGTGATAAAGCGCAACTGATGGATTCGTCACAATGTGCTTGGAGGCTGCGTGTTGCGTCCCATATAAAACGCGTCTCTCACATAACGATGAGAATCGGTCGGCATCGTAATATCGTAACGCAGAGATACCCAAATTTAGATCATTACATTCCATCCAAACACTTGTGCCACCAGTAAAAATGCTCAGTTCTCAATTTTAGAATAGCTGAACCTTAAGACACCTTCTTTACACAGAATTTCAACGCCTACACGACACAGTGACACTGCACAGCTGCATTGCCCGCAGGATTAATGCAATCAGGACATCGCATAGCATTTTCCCTAGCTAGATCTCTCTCTCTCTCTCTCTCTCTCTCTCTCTCTCTCTCTCTCTCTCTCTCTCTCTCTCTTTCCCCCATTTGGAAAAGTGATGGTACTAATCCAAATCTATGTATCAGACTGAAGAATGATGACCAATAATGAATATCATGAGCTACCTGTTAATGATGAAAAATGCCCATTATTATTATTTTTTAAGGGGGGGGGGGGGGGGGGGGGGGGGGGGGGGGTGCTCTGGGTGTGAATCGTGAATTAGTACGACTCTGTGAAATGGTCCACTTGCTGACTGTCTGAGACGTGCTCCAAAATATCAGACCGTGTAATGGAAGAGCAAGAAGCAGTTGTTAAAATGTTCTTGAAGACACAGGGTGGTGAGGGTGGCTCATACATTGCAGCAATAAATAACGGACATCCTTTTCATCCTTTTTAAAATCCGTCATTAAATGGCATGGGCACTGCCTTATTATTATATCATTGCGTTATTACACACCGTCAAAATTTGGAAACTGTTAAAGTAGGAGTAGTATTTCTAGCATCGATCTATCAAGCCTGGCAATAACCAGCAATAAAGCTTTACTGTGTTCGTAAAACATAATTGTACATGTTTTTATTTATTTTATTTACCAAATATTTTTTTATATGACAGCATTTGATATTTGATCGAAGTAGATTAGCAGTAATTCGCAAATATATAAAAATACCTTCATAATCCCATATAAAACACAAACATGCCCAGGTCCAGCGGTGGCGACTGTCGATATTGCCCTGCATTCAAATAAGACAGCAAGTGTATTTCATCACCGATGCTCTCTCTCTCTCTCTCTCTCTCTCTCTCTCTCTCTCTCTCCTCTCTCTCTCTCTCTCTCCTCTCTCTCTCTCTCTCTCCTCTCTCTCTCTCTCTCTCTCTCTCTCTCTCTCTCACACACACACACACACACACACACACACACACACCATCTATATATGCAGTCAAAATTCTCCTTAAACGTTCTTTAAAAACCGCACTGTCGGCTATATAAAGTTCCCCTGCACAAATAGTGGCTCACAAATCCGTTACTCCCCCACTGTTGGCATGTTTGTGCCCTTCAGACAAAAAATCAGTGGGGCAAATAATTTAGTGAAACAAGCTATATTGATCTCTTGTCTGGAGTTCTTGAAGAATGGTTTGTAATCGTTTTAAAAAGGTTGGAACCACAAGGTGGCAATGTTTGTCCAAAATTAGTTTTATTCCTTCAGAGGAAAAAGGGAAACGTTGGGTTCTGCTACACTGCAGCTTACCTGAGACCCAGCAATATATTCTGTTTTGTAAATGATGATTTGGGCAGTGTATCTGTAATATAGATCTACTTGTGGGCCTACGGACATAAATTGTATACAAATTACTTGGTAATCTGGTTAGTGGAGCACATGTTCAATATAGCACGACGTCTATGCGTATTTCTTGGAAATCCCTTGTGTGTTACTTGCTTTTTTATCTCCCTCTTGCAGGCCAAATGACATAGGATGAAGGCTATTCGTAACCTGTTGATTTATATATTTTCCACCTATCTCCTGGTAATGTTTGGATTTACTGGTGCCCCAAGACTTCTGGTGTTCCACTTTGGTCAAGGGGTTATCTATGGATCTTACTCGGTGAATGAAATGTTTCCCAAGAACTACACAAACTGTACTTGGACGTTGGAGAACCCCGATCCTACCAAATACAGCATCTACCTGAAATTGTACAAGCGTGATCTGAGCTGCTCAAACTTCTCTTTGTTGGCTTACCAGTTTGATCATTACTCGCACGAGAAGATCAACGAGCTACTCAGAAGTAACGAGTCTATAGTGTACGTGTGTGATTCCAAGAATATTTATATATTTTTGCAGTACGACAAGAATTTCGTTCAGCTTCGCCGGGTGTTCCCTTTCGATTTTACTGGATTGATACAAAAGAAAACGGAAGGGGAGGAAAAATCGGTGTTGGAGTTCTTGGTTTTGAACAAGGCGAGCCCCAGTCAGTTCGGTTGCCAGGTGTTGTGCACTTGGTTGGAGAACTGCCTTAAAACGGAGAAGGGAACGGCGGAATCGTGTGGAATAGTGTATACAAAATGCACCTGCCCTCAGCATTTGGGCGACGGAGAGTCGGAAAATGCGCTCGTGCTCAACAATGTTGTCTTGCCTCTAAATCCCCAAACGGAAGGATGTCTGACTCCGCAGCTACGAACTGCGCAGGTCTGCAATTTAAGCGCTGAAGTAAAACGACCCCCAAAGGAGGGTGAGTACATTTTCCTTACCGTTGACGTTACTTTTAGCCTCTGGTTCGGGCAATGTGTGTTTGTGTGATGAACAAATGCTTGTTGTCTGACTTAACTGTGCACGTCATTTAAAACGCTTCCAACCGCACCCCCCCCCCCCCCAATAATGAGTCCACTTGCGAATTGAGAAACAAAGAACCCAACTGTCTCTTGTAGAGTGAAACTGTCAAAGCAAAGGCCTCGTCAAGAAGAGGAGTGGGCGTATAACAGACTTCTGCAACAGTCCTGCACAGTTTAGCTAACCGAATATTATAGGCCTTTGAATTTAAATGTTATATTAGGTTTTGGTATTTGACATTGATTGGCATGTTAGCACATGCGAGGATAAACCATGTAGCATCATCATTTTACTCATATTGCACAAGCCCAACCCCTCCGTGCACATTTCCCTTGTAATGCTGGAACATTCCAGTAGCCTACATTCCAAGTATCCAGTTTGAAAACTGATGCTCGTATAGTTGGTTTTACATTCTTTCGTTAGCATTGCAGCTGGAACACAGTCCAGCAGGTCTATCTCTACACAAGATCAGCACGGATTAATACGTGTATGGAAAGAAGATGCTTATTTATACAAGAGAAGAACATGTTGCCTTTCTGTCTCAACTGCCTTGTAATGACTATCAACTCTGTGACGCCATGGCCCAGATTCAATACAACTGCAAAATGCTTTGTAAAGAACGTTATGAATAAATTATGAGATTTTTTTTTTAGAGAAGCAGATTTGACTCTTGATTAAATAAACGCAACATGTTGGGAAACGGAAAAAAACGTAGGCTAGCTACTTGCTTAAACTCGCTCTTCTGCTAAAGGACAAACATTGCGGTCTTGCTATGTGGCTATGCCTGCATTGTGTGCGCGAGTAGGCTACGCGATATTCTGTTAAGCGATAAAAAACAAAACAAATTGGCCGACAGACTAAATTGGCATTCCCATTGTTAGGTTGACATTTTTTTGTGCCGTGTCCAAGTGGATTGCAACAGACTGTGATGTCACTGTTGGTACCACATAGCCTACGCCAATGTCGGCTGCATATGATTCGGAAACAAACTTTACTTAGCCTATAGGCTATTAAGCTGTAAATTCTTCATACTAATGCTGGTAAACATTTTATCTGTTTGATATAGATTCAGTGGCCCACAGCAATGCGTTTATTGTCGCGTTTTTCTCAATGCTTGTTCAAACTATTGGAGACATTGACCAGAAACGCGGCATTGATTTACCGTACAAATGACAGATCTTTGATGAAGAGGGTCTAATTCAGTGCTTTGTCATTGTGTGTACAAGGCATGTTCTGCTAGATCAAAGCTTATGCATCATTATATTTATTAAAAACAAATATGCCTAATATTTTTACCCGTTCTTGTAATTACGCTTGAGCTATCACAGTTAAAAAAAACTCTCCCGTTCACATAATCACCTGTTTCATGTATTTTCTGGCGACTTTCATGTGGAAGGCTCCAGCCCCCCTCTTTTTTCATTCCCACTGCGTGAAAAGGGTCATCTAGCGCAATCACACATGCCCTCCGAGTCTTCGTATTTACATGCCGTCATCTCTGACGCATACGAATGCAAGAGAAGGTCTTATGTGAGAACTGCCTATTAAAGTGGCCCAGTGGGCGTGGTAGTCGACCAGACGTGGCCAAACAAACTCTCAGCAAATAATAATAATAAAAAAGCAAAATAAAAAAGTGAAAGAGTTCTGAACTTCTGGTGATGTTTTGCGGATTGCAAATACGAATGTGTTATTGAGTGATGTATTCATTGCAGAACAATTATCCGAAGATAATGAATCGCGCCTTAGTAAATAAATAAATTAATTAATTAATGAATATTCACAGAATGATAACTGTCGTACGGTTTCCCTACTCTAGCTGAATAATAGTACCCTTGGGAATTTGTGACGGCTTTGTGGTCGGAGGAACGTTGAACCATACGATTATTCAACTCAGTTTAGTTAAGGCAATAGAAAGTTTTGTTGCGAAACCTAAATGGAACTTTCGGATGAAACCAAGTGAATGCATTATATGCTATCTCTGTAAATTCTGATTAGCCTACACAGTGTAGGCTACCCATCCACCCGCCAATAAATACAATAAATAAATATTCACTTCTAAATGATGTAGCCTATGTGCTGTATAGCCTACCTTTTTCGATTGATGCGGGTTAAGACTATGAATCTTGTCAGCGTTTACATCCGCTAGGACTCTTACATTTGAGAATTATTCCATCCAAATGTTTATATCATTTTAAGAGAGCCAGATTTATTAATTATTTGAGTAGATTTTCCTTAAGTTTTTTTTTTAGTGAAGGGGGTTTCAAACCCTTTTCATCCGTATACTCCGTATATACCTAAATATATAGTGTATATGTACAGTGGCTGAGTTCATCCGTGCGACGATGTAACCAGCAGCTGAATGGGTGTTTTCAAGTGGGGGACCGACGCTCAACATTGACAAGGTCTCCATTTAATTAAACAAAATTCTAGCGTAGGCAGCAAACTCTCTTCGAAAACGGAATAAAGAGAAACTAAAGTGAAAGAACACTCGTTTTGTTCCGATAGTCGATAGTACAAAGGTGTACATGTTCATTAGTTTTCACTAATCAAAGACACTGAAGGTGGGACCTCGTGTTTTCGATGCATTGGGATATATTGAGATAACCCTTTTCCTAATAGTAATGCACTTATAATGCAGCGTTGCTATAATGTATAGCCTTTCTGTATCAATAACACCTGAAATGCAGCTTTCCATTATTTAATATAATCTGACGGTAATTCTATAGAATTAAGCCATTCGATTGTACTAGTGTTTGTAATATTGGTACAATTATTGCGTTCTCTATGGTGCATAAATAGAGAATGGTTTAGTGTTGCCGGTGTAGTCTCACGTGATGAACCGAATTGCCTGCAGAGGTTTCGCCTATTTATTTATTTATTTTAATTAAAGGGAATTAGATAGTTTGGTGGGAACTAAAAATGAAATGTTGACAGATGAAGACATTGTTGA